>OX276378.1:29281097-29768597 GCA_946251855.1 Alsophila aescularia
TATTTCAGCTGAAACCAGATTAAAACACTGACAGACGCCTGGAAAATAGCACCACCGACGCCGCACAATAAGTACTGCGCCACTATGTTGTGAAAAACACCTTATGATGGGGCCAAAACATTTTTATAATTATTAATAATTTTAACGAGGAACTTGTCCGTTGTTTTTTTTTTGAGCTATGATATTTTATAGTCCGAGTCACTGTCTGGCGACACATGCTGACTAATGGGTTATAAGAGGAAGTGTTATGAGTGTTAACCTGTATTGAGAAAATCGCCATATACTTGCAATGTTAAAGTAAAACGACCGGTTGGTCTAGTGGCTAGTGATCCTAGGAACGAAATCAAACAGTCGCAGGTTCAAATCCTGCAAGGTGCAATCATTTGTGTGATGAGCAGAAATGTTTGATTCCGAGTCATGGATGTGATATTCGTATTTATGTATGTTTATACGTTATCTAATGCCCATATTACAGGGTATACTAGTTTGGGGCTAGGTAATTAGTGTGGAATTGTCCCGTTTAAAAAAAAAACTATTGAGGTCTAAATAATTGTTCAGTTGTCTTCCAGCAGAGACATAATACTGACTTGTATATAACTTATGACTGCCAGCGTTCAAATTTACACAAGAGCAGCAACCACTTCTAACCAAAGCCAGCTTTCAAAGTAAACACGCCGGTGCAACAAAACTACATAGCCCACAATCAAGCGATAAAGCGGCGAGCACTCGAGACGTACCTACCTAATGCGGTGACCTGTATGCTCGACATTGCTGCCATTACATTGGATCGGATAAGGTCAACGCACGTGAAATGTTCGAGTGCTTGAGTGTTTCAGCTATGACTGTGAAGGCGACACCACTACTAATATTATAAAGGCGAAAGTTTGTATGTGTGTATGTTTGTTACTCCTTCAAACAAAAGGATTTGAGTGATGTTCGGAATGGAGATACCACTTAGGTCAAACTCAATATATAGAAACCAATTATATATTTTTTTAAATTAGATTTCCCTTTTACGCCAGTATGTACAGAAATTGTGGTGTAGTAATGATTTTCACATATGATGTTTAGGTCTAGACTCATATGAAAAATCCGAGTTTTCGATTATCTGCGCAAGCCGCCATCTTGAAGTAAAGGTATGAAAAAATTGGTTTAGTCAAAATAATTCACCAACGGTTCATTTTACGTCAAATATGTGAAATACAAAGTTAAACAGGATAACATTATTTACATTGTCGTACACTTTTTTTGTAAGTCCGATAATTAGTTAGAGCGTTGAATTTTTTTAATAATCCCTATACTAGGTATTGCCATTATTGTTGCTGCCAAAGATTTTGAATTACGCTTACTAGCATATTTTTAGATGTTACGAAAGTTATAAAAATGCTAAATGTAAGAAAAATGCCACTACCATTGCTATGCCGGGGCTAGTCACTAATGTATAATTTGCTGAGAGATTTGGTAAGCGTAATTCAACAACTTAGTTTTTATTATCACTGAGCGCTGAAAAGTTTGAACTTTTTTGACTTGAAACGTCTTTAAAATCACTCCGATACATACGGCACCACGAGTATGAGCGACTGCAACGAAAATGAGTATTGTCTTGCTTTTTAACAAAGAGACGGGTGTTATAGGTTTAGGGTGGGTATCACTGTGTGTGTGTGTGTGTGTGTGTGTGTGTGTGTGTGTGTGTGTGTGTGTGTGTGTGTGTGTGTGTGTGTAACGCATACGTTTGGAAGTTCGATTCAAACTAAACGTTTTTTTTTATGTTTAAAAAATCGCAGCTAAGTCAATCCATTGATTGACTTAGATTTTTTATTTTATACGATTTTTTATGTGTGAAAGCAGGGGTAAACTAGATGGGTCTTAGCTATAATGAGGGGAAGGAGGGAAGAAGGGAAGGCTTCCCCCCCGTGTGTTAGAATCATAGCTCCCAAACTAATTTTGATGCGTTTTTTTCTGTTTGAAAGCTGATGTGATCGAGATGTTTCTTAGATATATAGGGAATGCGGGGGAGGGGAGGTAAGAAAAGGGGGAGGGAAGGTAAGAAAAGGAGGAGGGGAGGTAAGAAAAGAGGGATGAGAATTGTAGCTTCCAAACGAATGCACCGATAAAGCTGCGGTTTTTTATGTTTGTAAGCTGGGGTAAACGAGATGTTTCTTAGCTGTAATCGGAGGAAGGGGGGAGGGGGATGAGAATCGTAGCTTCTAAACGAATGGACTGATTTTGATGCAGTTTTTATGTTTGAAAACTGATGATCGAGATGCTTCAGCTAATGAGGGGTGGGGGTCGGAGTTTATATTAATTTTTAATTTGTACTTGTATAACTTTGTCACTATAAGCTCCAGAGATCTAATTTTGGTGTCTACTTTTAGCTTATATAGTCAGGAGAATCAAACATAATGTTTGGATCTGTCCATTTCATAGCACTTTGCATATACATTCATCCAAATGCATTAAAAAAAAAAAAGGCAAATACATAAAACTGCTCGTCCTACATCGTAGTCTATGCGTGTGTGGAAACTCAAGTACCAACTAAAATCATCGCCGACAATCAAACCCCGATACTGCTCATGAGAGACTTCAATTTGGATCCGCGAAACAAAGAAAACTCTTGGCTATCGACATATCTGAGAGAATAATGCGGTTTCATGGTTTCATAGACCACTTTAGGAAACACTAAAATTATCTTGGTCTTATCTATGTTCACTCAGAGATCGATGCGTCGAGAAGCGTAAACTACGTTGGTCAGCATACTTTGCAAGTCTTGCAAACTCCTGCACCACGCCTCTGGAGTTCTCCCACTTTTAAGAACGACGCTAAATTACCCCTGAAGCTCTCAAATTACGTGCTTGCCCCTGCTTTCAAGAGCTCCGAATTTATTTCGTTCTCTCCAGGGGCCTTTCCATTCTTAAGGTGTTTGAGCGCAAGAGATCTCAATCTTGTCTAGGCTGACGTCGAGCAGTTTGTCAGTGTAGTGGCAGGACAGTATTGCGCGGAAATCCTCTGTGCTGGGTTCGGTTCTTGAAGCACGCGAGTCGTACAATCAGCCATAGAAGTCTCAGATATAATCTCTGGCGTAGAAACTACGGTTGTGCCATTATTGGTCTTGAGCTTCGTCAGATGGGTCTACTCAATTGCTGGGCAAATATTTTGACCCCTGATTTTGCTCAATTGCCTTTTCTATTCGGCGAGTATTTGGGCGTCGGAGGTCACGACGCACCAGTTTGACGTTTTTAATGAGATATCTTTTTTCTCACGGCGTGGCTTGCTGTTGTTGCCTTCGTTTGTCTATCTAGAAGAGCCTCATCCGAGATTTTAGACTTCGTGCCTATACGCTGTTATAGTTAGCGTCTGCTTAGCGTAAACATATCTGTTACATTTCTAAAGGAAAAAGTTGGATCACAGACAGGATTCGAACCTGCATACATACTAATTCAGCTACCGTGACCACTGCATCATTACCCAAATTTGTACCTTAATATCATAACCCGTCTTACTGGGACGGTATTGCCATCTATTGGTAGTATTTTGAACTGACCAACCGAACACGGCTAATACATTATTAGAATTGAAAATACTTTTAGTGTTATAATATAATTAATGTTACTTGGTTACACCAAATACCTGTTGCAGTCTATCTACAAAGACTACTTAATTTGGTACTATCTATTCAATTACAACGTGACCAGTATTGCAGTGTAGCTGTTTGTATGTAAGTGTAGTAGTTAAGTGGTTTATATACCTCAAAAATATAGACAAATGTCTAGTTTTGAGGTCTGAGTCTAAATTTAACTTTACCATCTGAAATATTTTTACTATTTTTTCTGTTTACTTCATGGTGTTGGAGGGACCATATTGTTGGGGACTGAAGCATCTGATACCCATAGCGCAGGGAAACCTAGTTTGGGGTCATGGCGTTTTTAGGTTCTGACTTTATGTGACTTTCAATATCCTCGTAGCTGCAAAATGATGGCCCATTTCCTTGCTGCAACTTTCGGTTTTTGTAGGAATTCTCGATGTTGAACATGGCAACTCTTTGTATACTTGTAGCGTATCATTTTTACATCTCATTAAGGGAAATGTAGCTGTGCCCGCGGCTTAGCATGCGTGTTTATTTCTCGAGGTAAAAAGTAATCTATGTGCTATTTCAGGACGTAAAATACCAATAGACCAAAAAAATTATTGACGGCTGAAGTAATTTTGATTAAATAATCAAAATTACTTCAGCCGTCAATAAGTTTTTTATCCTTTGCTCGGCTTTTACACATTATTTTGAGATACCAAGTACACCAGTTTTTGAGTCAAACCCTAAGCTATCCATCAGTGAAAACCGCATCAAAATCGGTGTACTAGTTTATACGTGATGTTCGAACATACAAATAGACGCAAATGAACAGAAAAACATACAAACACGATTTAAAAAATGTTATATGTAGGTATGATACACTAAAAATAAATCAAATTATTATCAATGGGAAGCCTTAATAAATAAGGACACTAAAAATTCTAGAAACAACACACTCTGAATACCCATTTTACTTCATGCGCCAAGTTGAGTCTTAGTGTTAAGCTCATTGTACTTATTCCTTGTCCGGGCATTTTTCCTTTTGTTTTTGGATCTATCAGCCAAAACTATGTTAGAAAACTCCAGCAATTTCTGAAAAAGAAGGCTGTAAGCTGTGACAATATTGGACGAGTCATGATCATGTACAATCTCTCTAAATTAAAATTTTCTTCTTCCGCTGTTTCATGGTTTTCTTCGTATCTTGAATAATGGCGGAAGGCCATTCGGTATGAACAAGATTTCTCCAACTGGAATGGACACTAGAGTGCTTCAAGGTAGAATTTTGTCTCTACTGCTTTTCTCAATATTCATCAAGTAACTTTCTCCTCGCTTACAAAGTAGCTTCCACATGTACGCCGATAACCTACAATTATGCTACTAAGCTACTACTGACGAATTGCCTCACGATATTCGATTTCTCAACGATGACTTGTCGCGTCTTCTCACTTGGTCAATCAATATCCGTATTAATAACAATAATCATACGCCTTAAATAAATACTCCCACTCATACAAAAGTCACATTAACAAACTTGCTTCTGCTACCCATTCTTGACCTTCTTAACAAACTTGACCGCTTACTTAATAACTGTATCCGTTTTATATATGGATTCAGAAAGTATGATCACGTGTCGGATTATAGATCCAAACTGAATCGAAACTATTTTCGTGAGCGACGTAATCTTAGAATTATTTTGACCGTTTTCACTAAACCTAGGAGTGGCCTAAATCAAATGCCTAAATATTTGGGAGTTGCCTAGGGCAAAAAAACGTTTCATCATACTTTATGTGATAACTAGTGACATTAGGTATCATCTAAAGTTATGACGCCGATTCGGCGGTGTCTAAAGCCGGCCTTACATTAGCTCTTTAAAATTCATCCCGCACCACCTTGCTAAGCAGTGATGTGGTACTACTGCAATGTAAGATTGAGGAATATTTATAGAAACAGTCCAAAATAACAGTTAAGGAGGTATTTAAAAAGAACACATTGGAACTCTTACGGTAAAACCAACTAAACAATTATTTTATAGAACTGGTTAAAACATTTTTCCCGCTGCTCTTTTTTGTGACGATATCTGAAAGTGATATCACTGTTTCAATTTTGAACAGAATTCTATTTGCTCTAGGTAAGTAGGTCCAATACTGCACCATGTGATTTCTTATTTTATTTAAGTAGGTACTGTTTCTGAGCTCACATTGAGCGACTGAGTGCGAAAGTCGGAGATCCAAAGAAAAACCAAGGTGGAAGACATCAGTACATAAGCCTCAAGTGGCGATGAGAAGGACTCTTGGCAAGGTGCATTGATGGCAGGTGAAGTAGGTCACTGATAGATTGGTGGCCCCGCGTGGAAAATCGCAGCCGTAGAAGACCAGTGCAACAACGAGGGGTCGAGCTAAATTTGATATGACCTTGGCAAAGATTGGCTGAAGGCAGAGATGATAGTGTCAGAGGGAGAAGGTTTATGCCCTGCATTTGAATCTAAGTAATATAACTACAACAAATTCAGTTTCATTTCATCATTGTCATAATCATCCTGGGGCATGCTCACCATCTGTTCACCTATGAGGCTGTTGCTTGTCTCACTCATTCAATTATTTCTTTCAAGGTTGACTGGAAGAGATCGCTTTTAGCGATAAGTCCGCCCGTTTTACTTTAGTTATAAGATTGTTGCTATTTGTAGTATTTTTTTGGAAACTGGTGTACAATAAAGTATTATCTATCTATCTATCTTGTCCGATGCAAAGTCCATAATAACATGTTGTTAGATAAAAGAACTAGTATTACACAATAAAAAGATAGTGTACAAGTATCTTTAGACACCAAGTAAGTGGCAGTGGCAATGTGAAGAAAACATGGTCCGACTTGATTCGACCTTGATGATGCCACAGGGCTCTTTCAGACGAACGGCACAATGCCGTCCACAGAGTAGCTGCAAGTTGGTAGACAAACCGTGGACTCTTCGCGTGTCTGGAAATATTTTAAAACTAGCGACCCGCCCGGCGCGACGTCGTCTGCGTGGGCTACAATTTATCGGGAAAAAGGCATCCTGTGTTCATCTAGGTTATTGAAAAACAATGGAAAAGAAAACCACCTACGTATTGTATTCTCTTTGCCACCAACGCTCTTTATGCTTTTTGACAGACTTTTTATTATTTTGATTCCATGACAACCGTTCCTTACAGCAAGTAATCGAAATTTTCTAGTTTTCCCCGTAGAAATTTACTATTTTTCGGGATAAAAGTATTATATGTGTTACTCCAGGGTATAAAGCTATGTCCATTCCAAATTTCATCAAAATCCGTCGCGTTAAAACTCGCCAAATAAACAAACAAACGTTTTCACTTTTATATATATATATATATATATATATATATATATATATATATATATATATATATATATATATATATATATGTGTGTAGATAGCGGACGACACTGTATTGACTAGCGACCCGCTACTTAGCTCCTGTAAGTCTAGAATTTGTCTTAATATTTATATGAATAAAAGTATGTGCACCGACCGTATCTCACCAACACTCCAGCGTCGTTGCACTATGATACCATAGGATAACTAGAAGTAGGTACAAAGATGTTGCAATTTCCTTGGAGAGCACATCGGACTAACGCATAAATATTAAAACTTGAAAACTTTTGTCTTCAGGCACTGTGGTATGGAAGACGAGAAGACTTTACGAAGCTTGCCGAATGCTGCCCAACTCAGCTGGATTCTTCTGTTGGCTTCTTTCTCAAAGTTGTTCTTACCCAATTGCAATATTTGCCCAAGGTAAACATATTGTTGAACAATTTCAAGAGGCACACCATTAACTGCAATCGGTTCCGGGTCAATAAGATCGTCAAACATGATCTTGGTCTTATCTATGTTCATTCCGAGACCGATCCGTCGAGAAGCATCATCGAGGTTGGTCAGCATACTTTTAAAGTCTTGCAGCGACTCCACTATTAGGATGATATTATCGGCAAAGTGTGAGATGTTCTCACCATCGATATTAATGCCCATTTCTTTCCAATTCAGCGTCTTAAACATATCTTCCAGGGCATTAGTGAACAGTTTCGGGGATATTACATCCCCTGTCTCACTCCCCTATGCAGTTGGATATGTTTAGACTGCTGGTTTTGTACTTGGACACTCATAGTCGCGGCGTCATACAGAAACCTAAGCACTTCGATGTATCGAATCGATGCCAGTCTACTTGACAACGCTGCAAAGACTCCAGAACCGCCCAGGTTTCAACGGAGTCAAAGGCCTTCTCATAGTCCACAAAAGCAAGACAGGGGAAAAGCAAGCTGGTTATACTCTTCAGACTTCTGTTTAACCCGCCTGTGTGTGTGTGTGTGTGTGTGTGTGTGTGTTTTACAATGTGTGTATGTGGTCTATGGTGCTTAATCCTCCACGAAACCCAGCCTGCTCAAGAGGCTGGAAATCGCCAAGTCTTCTTGCGAGACGATTTTAGATGACCCTCGAAAACAACTTATAGACGTGGTTCAAGAGTGAAATAGGTCGGTAGTTCTATAAAAGGGTTTTATCCTCTTTTTTTAAAAGAAGAGTACCACCAAACTCTTGCTCCCCGCCTCTGGATTTCTCCCACTGTTAAAGACGGTGCTAAATAACCCTTGAAGCTCACGAAGTACGGATTTCCCCCTGCTTTCAGGAGCTCCGAAGTTGTATTATCGTCACTGGGGGCCTTTCTATTCTTAAGTTGTTTGAGCGCCATCTCAATCGCGTCTAGGCTGACGTCGGGCAGTTCGTCATTTTAGTGGCGGGTCAGTATTGCGCGGGAATTCGGTCATATTGGTCTTCAATCTCAGAAAGGATCACTGGCTTAGAGACGACTATTGTGGCATTATTGGTCTTGAGCTTCGTCAGATGGGATCTACTCAATGGCTGGGCGAAGACTTTTGACCTCCGATTTTGCTCAATTGTCTATTCTATTTGGCGTGTATTTGAGTATTCGAGGTCACATCGCTCCAGCTTACTGATTTTTTGATTTAGTTCCCTTTTTTCTGACGGTGTGGCTTGCTGTTGCTCCCATCGCTCGTCCATAAATCGAAGAGCCTCATCCGAGATTTAAGACTTTGTGCCCGTAAGATGCAGCTGACAAAATGTAGTGCCTTCCTCCCTAAGGATTTCTACAACTTTTTGGAGTTCCTCATTTGCGTCATTGGTGGTTTCTAAGGCAGCGAATCGATTTTCCAACTTGAACTGAATCTGTTCTGATGCAACAGTGGCCTGGAGCAGGTTAGGTTGGAGCGTAGACTTCACCAGACGGCATCTTTCAAGCTTGTGGTTGATATTCAAGAAGCCTCGGACAAGTCTGTGATCACTACCTGTCTTAAAACTTTCGATCACTGAGACATCCCTGAATATGTGCTTATTGTCCGTCATGATGAAATAAAATCTCAATTTTAGTCACACAACACAAAATTGGTTCAGTTCTTTTACTTAGAAAATCTATTTGTTTTATAGTTTATGTTCTCTTATATATAAGGATTTATGAACCGAATTAGATGATGGTTTTTACTTGAGAAATAAGACCTCCAGTATAGTAATGTTTAAATTGAATCAAAATTAGATCAGTAATTTTAGTTATTAGTTAATCCAATTGTGATTTTTTTTCTACCATAGTTTTTTGTGCAGCACTTGTTTAAGACTATATTTACAAAATGTCATCATCATAATTTAATAATATAAAGCGGTTGGTGCTTTGTCTAGGCGCATGGCCATTTGTTTGTCGTGAAACGTCTACGCCACGTACAAATCGAGAGTTATACTGAATTAAAGATCACAAAACCATATGTTTTTCTGATTATCCTCTGATTGTCCTGCTCCCTTAAACTCCGTATTTTGACAAAAAATATATAATAAGTACATCATGGAGCTGGTAGTACACCTCTTGGATACTCAGAGAATATATACTCCAAATTTCAAATCTCTAGATCCACCGGTTTAGACTCTGCGTTGTCTGTCAGTCAGTAAGTCAGTCATTAGGTACATCAAGGTTCTGTTTTATAGGTTTACAGATGATTCGCTCTGGCTTCACACGGTAAGCGCTCACACTGCGTCATTTTCACACTTTTAGCATTTATATGTCGTAATTTCTAAAAAAACCCAGCAATGACTGTAATTCAAAATCATTTGCAGTAGTGATTTTAAATGAAAGACTATTGCTCACGTACTTGACAGACTTTTTATTATTATTTTTTTTTTCCACGGCAACATGTCATTACGTTCCTTATACAGCAAGTAATCATCATTTTTGCATAGTTTTGATACATTAAGTTACATCATTGCAATTTTCGTAGGGATCTCTAATTTTTTGAATAGTGAAATATTGCCCATGTTACTCGCTAGTTTAAAAATCAGTTTAGGATATTTAATGTTTATCCATTAAAACCAACAAACAAACATAAAAGCAATCAAATCTTTCTTCTTTAAAATATATGTGTAGAAGTTGATGTGTGTAGAAGAATATGTAGCTTATTATTGTTTATCTTTAAATAAGTTAACATCCTATTGCTGTCACTCCAACTGATGCTGGTTGCAGTTGACATCAATAAGTGCCGTTCGTCTGCAAGGTTTTGTAGGTTTTCTTAGCAAAATATTTAAAATTATCCATTTATTTGTGCTATTTGAAAATTGTGATTTAATGTACTGTAATAAGTTATTTTTTTGAATGACAAATGACGGTATTTTATTTGAGAAAGTGGATGCGAATATTTTCCAAACTTTGATTTCACCTAATTTGGTATGAAATGATTGATAATAAACTGTATAACCGTAGTATAAGTTTTTTTTCCATGTGTTGTTTGTATGTCTCGATGACGTTGAGCCAATTATATCAATTAAGACCTCCCATAAGGTTTTATTTGGTATGATTGGCTCAAAACTATAAGAAAGGCGGAGCGTCACGGCCAGTAAGCGTAATTCAAAATATTTGAAGGCGGAGCTTGATGACATAAAATGGGCGTTTACCTACTTATGTCAAAGTATTAACGTAGGAAAGTTTTCCACATTTTCCATTCCTCGATTTATTAAATGTCTTTGACAAGCTACTTATATTAATAGCGCAATGGAACAGTAGATTATAAAATATCGGTGTCAATTTGAATTATGTAACCTAAACATTACTCCCCTCGTGCTAATAATTTCTTGAGCAGATTTAAGAAAAGAATCGATGTACATCTGACAATCGGCTAACTGCAACCTAGTTTTTGGAAATTTGGTGCTATTAAAAAATATGCTTTGATAATATACTAATAAGATCTATTTTCTAATGAGAAATATCGGTAAGTGCGGCTAAGAAAATCGATCTAAAATTTCACAATTTGGATTTTACTTTTTGTGGTGTTAAACAAGTGAGAATAAACTATATTACCATAGTATAGGATTTATTTTTCTTTGTGATTATTAAACGTCAAACCTAGGCAGGAACCTAGCAAATACGTGAAGTTTCAAGGCTTGCTTTTTATAATGACTTACATAAAATAGGTCTAGATATCGCGTGATGTATATGATACACGTTGTTGAAACTTACGCTATTTTCAATAAACTAACGTAAATATTGCGCGCCTCGTGCTGATAATTTTATGAACGGATTAAACAAAAAGAACAATGCATGCCAAAGAAATTGCTAAATTCGACCTAATAATTACTGCTTTTGTGCTATTTTTAAAATATGCTTTGCTAATATACTCATAAGATATATTTTCTAATGGGAAATATCAGTAAGTGCGGCTTAGAAAATTGATCTAAAATTTTGCAATTTGGTTTTTACTTTTTATGGTATTAAACAATTGATAATATATTGTATTACCATAGTATATGATTTATTTATCCTTGTGATTTTTCCTAACAAACTAAGGTCGGTATTTAGCAAATGTTTCCGTTTTTATTGCTTCATTTCTATATTGAATCACATAAAATAGTTCTAGATGTCGCGTGATGTATATGATACATTTTGTTTAAACTGACGCTATTTTCAATTAACTAACATAAACATTACGGGCCTCGTGCTTTTAATTTATTGAACGAATAACACAAATAAATCAATGTATATCAAAGAAATTGCTAACTTCTGTCCTGAATAATAATGTATTTGTGCTATTAAAAATTATGCTTTGAAGTACTGTTATAAGATCTTTTTTTAAATGGAAAATCTCATAAGCCAGCAAAAAGAAGTGGCTTTGAAAATTTTCTCAGTTTTTATTTCACTAAATGAGGTATCAAATAATTGACAATGAACTGTATTACCACGAGATAAAATTTATTTTTCTATTTATCAAAAATATGTAGAAACTTAGTGCAAAACAAGCCAAATAAGTCAGATGGAATATTATACCATATTGCAACGTATTAAAATTTGTTTTCAATCCGCATACCTAGCGATTGCTAAGAGGTATTTACATGAGTTTTTAAATTAAAAACGTGTTCTTGCATCTCCGTTTCACCTATTAATTAGGTTCAGATGTACCACATCACTAGCGAATGGCTGATTTTTCTTAGGTGTGAGGAGGCCTTTAGGCGTCGCCTTGTTCGAAATGGGCATGAGTCTTTTGTTTTCTGTCCTAAACGACTATAACTCATGTATCAACAATTGTCCTATCAAACAATCATGACAAGCAACTTCGCTTTTCAAACACTTTAATATTGGCCACTCCTATTCATACCACTTCTTTTCTTTATCACTCCTTCCAGGTTTCAGCATCCCGTCTGTAGAACTCACTTTCAATTGACATCAGAAAATGTCAAACTAAAGAAAATTTTAAATGGTTAATGGGAGAGCATTTACAAAAGACTTCCATCAATCCATGTTTTCGTTAACAATACCAGCTGTTAAATTTTATAATATTTATGTGTATTTAAATATATTTTTTGTGTATTATCTATATCTATGTATGGTTTATAAAAGTTTTTGTTTTTATAAATTCGTAATTTCTATTTTACTGTCTCGAGAACACGTCTGTTACACATTTTTCTTGCACTACCAGGATGACTGGAAGAAAAAGCTGTCATAGCATTAAGTCCTCCTCTGCACACTGTTTTTTTGCATAAACTAAATAAATAAATAAAATCATTTCAAAATTATTTATTTATTTATTTAGGAACGATAAACAGCTGTACATTAGAATTTTGCATAAAGTAAGTATAATAATGGTAAACAAATGTACAGCTAACCACATCATCCACAGATTACCAAAATTATGTTATTTCCGCGTCGTTTCCATGATGCTCCAAAAATAAGTAGCTTCAGCACCATTCTACTTTACTTTCTGTAATAGGATTGTATCGTTCGATCAATCATGCAGAACCATATAATTCATGTTATGAAAATGAACCGGTCCATATGCTATTTAGGAAAACTAGATAAAATCTGACGAGAAAAGGGGGAGGGCATGAACAATTGTACAAAAATAGCCATAGTTGACCTTACCTATTTAATGAATGGTCCCTTAGATATCACTAGTATTATTCTTTTAAAATGGGCATCCCACGCACAAATTACTATAAATCCATTGATCAACCGGTAAAATCCGAAGCAGGTCAATTCACTCCATTAACTGAGCAAAAATCAATAGTACGAGTACAGGTGAGCAAGGTAAGCTTGCCGCGTAAATTGAGCCGAATACCCATTACTGCTAAAAGGTGTAACGGCGTAAATGTTGCTGTTTTTTGTAACGGCGTAAAATACTGTGGCATGATTAGGACAAAATTTTGTGAATTAGGTAAAGAAATAATACGAAAATTACTGTGACTTATGTGTGAGGAACAAATATATCGAATACAGTAAATAAATTATACATGGTATATATATTGTTTACGTAAATTAAACCCTAGTAGGCAGTGGCATGTAGACAATATTATTGACAGTGAAACGGGCAACATAAATTGGCAATAACACATGCGTGGGGATAACCAACGTTATTGTCAATATCATCGTGAACAAAATTTAAGTCCATAAACTAAAACCCGACAAAAAATAGTCTATGACGACTATAAATGAATACGAATCGATTGACACCTTGCTTGTCCAAATTGGACCAAGTTTTTAATTTGAACACATAACTTACTTTTCCTTGCCGTAGTCAGACACTATAACTGAAGACGAATCGATAGATAACTCGTTTGTTAAAATCGAATCAATAAGGGGCAACGCTATGGTGTTACATCCACATAACCACATACATAGATACATAGGCTGTTAAACTCATTGCCCTTCCCTTGTTTTGCTGTAGTCGGGTAAAAAATAAGCGGGAAATCATGTATTCACAAAAACTGTTCAATATAATGAATCATTTACTCTCTACTGAGCAACGATACAATATAATACAATAACACTTTATTGACACACAACAATAGGTACAATGGGCGGTCTTATCGCTCATAGCGATCTCTTCCAGACAACCTTAGGATGGAAAGAAGTTTATTGGTAATAAGGGTCGGTAGTGTGCCAATATTACATTTATATACAAATTTAATGTAAATAATAAGAAATAAATAAAATATAAAATAAACTACATAGTAATAGTAACTATCACTATGTATGTTAGTTATCTTCTGTTTAACATTAATACACATACTCGTGCCCCCGCATTGAGAATCCCATGCCACGGGTGGCATGGACGCACACATCAACACACAACAAAGATAGAAGACCCTTGAACAAACATTAAAATTTATGCTCATTACACAAATGTTTGGATTCGAACCATAAGCTTAGAAAGCAGGTGTACATAAAAGATCATGGAATATCCTAAAATATCAAGCGTGAAAAAATAGCTCATCCTTCACTAATTAAAACAAGTTGAAATTAAAAAATTATGTGATTGATTATGTGGCTATATAATTTATATACATAACCCCCGCTATATTGGGAGGAGGGGAGGGGGAGGGGGCACTAGGACAGGAGAGAAGATATTCCCTCCTCTATCTTCAAACAAAAAAAAACGCATCAAAATCAGTCCATTTGTTTGGGAGCTACGATGCCACACACACACACACACACACACACACACACACACACACACACACACACGCACGCACGCACGCACGCACGCACGCACGCACGCACGCACGCACGCACGCACGCACGCACGCACGCACGTACGCACGCACGCACGCACGCACGCACGCACGCACACACACACACACACACACACACACAGTGATACACGCCCTAAATTCATAACACCCTTTGTTCGGGGGTTAAAAATAAGCGCAGAAGTTGGAGTTTAGTTTGAATGGAATCCTTGAAGTCACTCTCCGTCTTATGGATTCACTGATGCCTTCATCTCAGTAGAAGTAGGGAGATGTAGGGAGATGTAGGCAAGGGAAGTCAGTTGGCAATGGTGATCACCACAATATATCGAAAACTATACGCGAGATGGCTGTTCCATGTAGTAGCTATTGCAAGGTGAAACTTAAAAAGGGCTATCACAATTAAATGCGAATTTAACATTTCGTGTTTGTGCTGTTAACCGTTAGGAATTCCCTAGTCAGGACCCAAACCTACGTGTAGCAACCATGTCATCGTAAAACTTAAAACCGATTATCATAATAAAAAGCGTATATAAACTTTCGTGTCTATGCTGTTGACCGTTGAAGAGTTCCTCCATCTAGAGCTAATTCTGGATGTCGATTCAAGTCATGCTTACCATAAAAATGCGTAGTCATCGGAATCGAACCGACATGTAAAAATTAAACTCCGTAGGATAATAGGAAAACGTTATAATTCTGCTTGTAAGTTTGGACCTAAACAAACATACATACATTCAAACATTGTAAGTTAAATAAAAGCTTATTTTTTATAACTTTGAAATTTGTATTGTCAATCTCCCAAAGATTTACATCCTGCAGTTAGGTAACTGCAATGTGCGCCGTTGCATCCTTGATTGCGCTCACAATGGCGCCACAGAATAGATAACTAGCCCACAGAATACATTACTTGTTGGCACGTCTTTGGGTAAGGACCACCGTACACTCGAAGCCGAATCGGCAAGATTGATCGTGCGGACAGGGGACAGATCTCCGCATGCTTGAGTCCGTAGTTGTAGAGATCTCAGGCTGGTCGTAGATTTCGTAGCTCTCACGTTTCAGCTTATATTCGCTTTGCTGGATAGTCACCCTTATCGGACGCTGTACATCTTTACAACAGTTCTCAAGTTCTATTTGCGATGGTGTCCGCTGCATCCGTAATGTTTGTGGACCTATTCTGGAAGGGACGTTACGTGATGTGGCGTCTCTCGGGTCCAGTAGATTTCAGAATTTGGTAGTTCAGTCAGAACTCTGCAAGTTAGTTTAGAAATAGCACAATTGATCACATTCAACATTCTGCTCCTATCACACTGGGAATGTATTTCAAATATTTGCCTATTTTCCAAAAATTGAGAATATCTATACTTATAATAAAGCAAGAACGAAAAAGTCTGTACAAAGAGGATAATTTGAACAAAAATGGTCTAGGATACTTAAAATAAGCTACGGAAAAATAATGTAACCTATAAAAAAACGTGTCTGTCAGTTTGTTTGTTTGTTAGTTTGTTTGTCTGTATATTTGTTTACGCATCACGTAAAAAGTACTGGGCTGATTACGATGCGGATTACTAACTGGTTACTGTTGTATAGTTTAGGGTTTGACTTAAAAACTGGAGTACTTGGTATCTCAATCCGATGAGCAGAAGCCGAGCAATCGATAAAAATCTTTTTGATGGCTCAAGGAAATCTGATCAAATGTTGGTATATTGGTATTTTAGGTCCTGAAATAGCATAATCATAATCATAATAATCATAATCAATTATTGGTAAAATGATATTTTACATATCAATAATATTATACAATAGTAATAATTACATTATAGTGTACTGGTATAACAATTATACAGAAATCATAACAAAATAATAATAATTGAAAAAGTCAAAATACTGCAATAAAAATAATGTGAAGTAAAAATTACAAAAATAGTACAATAAGTCAATAAAAATAAAAACTATTATGTTTAAATGAAAAACTTAAATTTGAAAAATGCCATAACTGTAGTAAAAAAAAACAATGTCACTATTTAAACTTAATGAATTCGTCATAGCTGTAGAAAGATTGCTCGATAAGCCAGCACTTTAGTCTCGATTTAAAACTCTGTAGGCTGGTAGCTGTGGTGACGCTTTCTGGCAGCTTATTGTAGACAGTTGGACCCATAACATGCGTTAACTTAGAGGACTTCACGAGTGATCTAGAAACGGCTAACAGCTTGTCTGTATTGCGGGTGCAGTACGAATGCACAGAGCTGTGCTTAGTGTATAGGTCTAGGTTCACCCTTACATACACTGACACTTGAAATATCAATATGGCAGGTAACGTAAGGATTCCTAGCTTCTTAAAATGTGGTCAAGCTGTGTTATCCCGGGGTATGCGCAACATGCACCGCACAGCACGCTTCTGCATGCGGAAGGCGCGCTGCCAGTCCGCGGCTCTAGCCCACAACTCGGCACCGTACTGTAGCTGCGAGTGCACCGTCGCAAAGTAACATGCTCGCAGTACTTATCTCGGCACAACTCTCGCAACCTGGCTCAGTGCGAAACACGCACTCCCCAGTTTCCCACAGATCTTATTTATGTGTTTGTCCCACTTTAAACCTCGATCTATATGAAAACCCAGGAACATAGTCGCCTCAGTCTCCTCAATTCTCACTCCATCCACATTCACTGTCAACAGTCTCGCTGACCTTCCCCTCAAATTGAAATGGATGAAGTGAGTTTAGTTAGCACATTGAGTACTATTAACCAAGAGAAATGAACACGCGTGCGAAGCCGCGGGCACAGCTAGTATAATATAAATTAGTTACTGCATTGCAACACAGAAGGTAACGGAAACTAAATCTACGTTTTGTTAATCCAGGAATATGTCCGCATACCTGAAATTCAGTGGTGTTTATTCGGCCGTCCTGAAATTCAGCGCGAATGCGAGTCGAGCGCTAAGCAATAAATTATTTTCTGTTGGCAAGTTGATGTCAAAAGCTTGCGGTGCTTTTTATTCCGTTGACGGGGAAATACAAAAATTGTCGTAAACAATAACGAATGAGCACAAGTTTGGGGTTTGCAATTGAATTAGAGTTGCGGGTCCTTCCTCGGAAACTAATTGCAAGGGCTTTTTAGTACATGGTAAGTCTATTTGGTAGAGATGTACTGAAAGATTTGATTGATGTGGAGAAAAAAACCTTTAACTGTTTTGCAGTTAGCTGTAGAAGTCAATGCATAAAACTTGCAGTTAGTGTCAAACTGTGCTTTACGACTATTAGGTGAAGATACTATCCATTTACAACATGTGTTTTAAATGGATAAAAAAAAACTGACCCATTCTCCTGATCAGGATCACCAGGATAAATAATATCAAAAACATTTTTTTTTTAATATATTTTAATATGTGTTAATTAATACTTACCCTGGAACCTTACTTACTAACTCAGAGCTGTTAATTCTAGCCCCAAAAACGGGGTAAATATTAACAACTGTTTTTTTTTTTCAGAAAACCTGATCTATTTAAGACATTTTTTTTTAATGTTTGATTTATGGAAATAACATGATATACATACATACATACATACATACATACATACATACATACATTCATGCTCACATAGGTATTCTTATAAAATCATAACCCTCCTTTTTTGTAGCTGGATAGAGACCCACCAGGGGCAGCCCTCTGTCTCCGACTGTTAATAGACATCAAACTCAAAACCAAAGCTTCGACACCCTACTGTCCGAAAGAACTATATACGTACTGTGGTACATGGTATCCTAGTTTGGGGCTAGGATTGGTGTGAATTGTCCATAATATATTTATACTAGCTTTCACCCACCACTTTGTCCGCGTAGACTACAGTTTATCGCGAATATAAGCATTATATTTTCTTCTAGGATATTAAAAACCAATGCAAAAGTCGGTATAGCACCAACGCTCTTGATGTTTTTGACAGACTTGTTATTTTGTTTTCATGGCAACCGTTCCTTACACCGTTTTCTACTTTGGTTAAATGTTTGGTTCCGGCCAAGAAGGTTTTAAAAAGACACAAGTTCAAAACCTAATAAAACCCGACCACAGTCGGGTAAAAAAAAGCCTGACACGCTTGCGATGAAGACGAATCGATTGACACCTCGGACTTTTTTTAAATCGGACTAAATTTTTAGTTTGAACACATAATCCTTCTATTGATTCGCCGTAGTCAGGTAAAAGAAAAATAGCTTATGACACTATCAAAGAAGAAGAATCAATTGGACCAATAGGGGCGACGCTATGGTGGAACATCAACATATTTACAAACATACATACATACATACATATATTATGCATAGACTGTTAAACTTATCGCCCTTCCCTTGCTTTGCCGTACTCGGGTAAAAAGTCGGAGACCACACTGTCAAAAAGACGAGTAAAGCATAGCATAGTCAGGCTACGTCAGTTTGTTTGATTGTCGTATGAGGTAGTGCTGCTGGCCTCTGATGTCAGAGTTTGTCAAGCCGCCCGAGGGCCCCTGACATGGCTTAACGACTGCTATCAATCAATAAAAGGCGGGACTGACAGCTTAACGTGCCCTCCGAAGCACGGAGCTATGGAAAACCGCACATAACTCATAAAAGTCATTGGTGCGGAGCCTAGGTTTTGAACCCGGTATTGCTGGACTCCAAATTGCACTATAGAACCGTTAGGCCACTAAGCCAGTGGCCCTTCGGTAGCCTGACAAACTCTAGCACAGGTCGGCACTTCTTCTTTCACCATTCATACATACCTTAGTCAAAAAATCTCACTTTTTTACAAAGCTAACTTGAAGGAACACATGTAAAAACGTTATTACAAACTTTTTATATCGACAACAACTTCATGAGCAACTTTTACCCCTCAGCAACAATGTCAAAAGTTAAACACGTAAGGTGAAGTGAGTGCTCGTTTGGAAGCGTCCATGATTTTTACGGCTTCGAATTTAATCAGGGGCTTATTTTATGTCGATAGCGCGTGCTTAGCTAATGGGCCTTATCTACTACACCAATATATTATAAAAGTGAAACGTAGTTTGTTTGTTTGTTTGGGGGAGCTTTCACGCGATAATGGCTGGTCGGATTTTGATGAAGTTTGAAATGGAGAGTGGAGATAGCTTATACACTGGAATAAAACATAGAATACTTTTATCCCGGAAAATGGTAAGTTTCCTAGGGAAAACTGGAAACGAAATAATAACAAGTCTGTCAAAAAACATAAGCAGCGTTGGGGCTATAATTTGCATTGGTTTTTGATATGCTAGATCTAGAAGAACATAAGATTATTTTTTTCGCGATAAACTGTATTCCGCGCGGATAAAATGAGCCTCGTGGGCCTTTGCATGGCTTAAAACTGAATAAATGTCAAAATGGCTAATATACGTTTTTTTACTTTTTCAATCCTCATATTATCTTCTCAATTTTGAAAAATTTCGAGATACTGAATCGACATAAAATTCTATGTAATTATCGAATCTGCTCACATCACGAGAATCGATTGAGAAATGCGACCTGTAGAGGAGAACAGCCGGACATCCGCCGGACATGCAAAAGCATTTTCGGCCAAGCTGAAACGGAGATATTTCGCTTGCGTTTCGCGCTCGCTTGGTCAAAAATTGAATAATTGATACGAACCCTCGACCATCTATACAAACTCTGAACTAACTTAGCTGCCGTAACCACTACGCCATATCTCAATATTCTGCATCAAAAAACTTAGTTTTAAAATCACAAATATAGTACCTAGTCTTACTCGTTTCACCATCTCTATACCTGCCGCATAGTCATGTATCGTGGCATGGATCCAACCTGAGATGAGTTTGGTCCCCAGCTCGTTCGATCAATGTTAAAATGCATTATTTTTTAACCTCCAGTAAGAAGCAGCAAACACGGGCGTTCCGTAGTTTATTTCTATGATACAGACTCGTTGGAAAACTCTAGTGCAGACTTCTAATGTTTCTGTCAAAGGCAAAGTCTGTAGTTTCAGTTGGAAGTCTATGTGCTGCATATGGGCAAAATACTTACTCATATTAAATTCTAAACTTTCCTTGCTTAGTGAAAACTTACTCATTAAGCTGTCAAAGCTAATAACTTAGTTTAGAGGCAACTGAGAGGTAACAGAAACTTTGAGAGAGAAACTTAAGTGCAAGAAAGTTAACAAATAGTTAATGGTTTTTATTTAGATGTAGGTAACTTTAGTTTTCTGTTAAATAAATTAAAAAAACACATGCACCAAGTTACTTGAAATCTGTTCAAACTCAAGAAGTATTAATATACATATTAATAAAATTATAAAATTATTTAAATGTTAATCCCGTAGCTATATGAAAAGCCTTCTTTACACCATCTCGTGATTTTTAAACACATGTTGCGGAAATGACGCCCTATATGACAGATTTCCGATATCATGTTCATATAATCGACACCGATTACTCGCGAAGCCATATGTAGCGGGCCCTGATACATTGGCGAGCAAGAATGTGATCAAAATGCTCGTCAAAGTTTTACTTGCCAGAAAAATATCAATATCTATAGGTAGATACTTATAATAAAGCATATGTAACAAAAAGTCTGTACAATGAAGATAATAAAAAAATAGTCTAGTAGTAATAAAATAAGCTACTGCTGAACAAGGATATTTCATTTTTATACGCTTAAATTAGCTTCACTTGTATGTTTGTTACCGACACCTTTGGACGCTATTTTGACCAACTTTAAACGGTCAGATTTCATTCAAATTTTGCACACCTGTCAAAGACCAAGCAATAATTCAAAAAAAAAAGAACGCTCTTATAAATAAACTAAACTAAAAAGTAGAAAATAAATAATAGTTTAAAAAAACTAAAAAACACGCTTGATATAGAAAACCAAACTAAACAATAGAAAATAATTTTTTATAGTGTAAATAAGAAAAAAAAGTTTTATTTAAAAAAAAGCGTGGAAAGCTTTTTAAGATATTATCGAAATGATATATAATCCTTCTTCTCATATCTGTCAATGAAATATTTATAACTATTGACCCATGCACCCCACGATTTTTTTGAAATAAAACATTTTCTTCTTATTTACACTTAAAATTTATTTTCTATTTTTTAGTTTGGTTTTCTATATAAAGCGTGTTTTTTAGTTTTTTTAATTTCGGTTCTGTCTGTCTGTTTGTCTGTTCGTGAATAACGTAAACAATAATAGATTGCGATGCCGTTATCTCTGTTGGATAGTATAGGGTTTTATTTGAAAACTGGTATACTTAGTATCTTAATCCGATGACTAAAAGCAGAGCAATCGATAAAGAACTATCCGAAGCTAACGAAATTTAGTATTTTATATTTTATAGGTATTTTTGGTCCTGGAATAAGACACAGGTTACTTTTAACCCAGAGAAATGAGCACGCGGGCAAAGCCGCGGGCACAGCTAGTCTTCATAAAGAAGTTCTATAGATGAGCAAGAAAAGGCAGAGCAGGGTCTTATAGGTTGGTAGGGCAAAGAACGGAAGTGAGCAAAGAAGTACAAAAAAAGTAATCTCCTCTCGAGAACTCGTCTACCCCAACGGTTATCGGTTCGTCGGGAAATGTGAGCAGCCTACTGCCACTTCAGCTTGCTTATCCTTAGGGCTATATCGGTTAACTTGGTTCTCTGTTGGATATCTTTATTACGAATCATGTCTCTTAGAGAAAATCCAAGCATAGCCCTCTCCATCGTGTTACCTTAAATTTGTGGACTAAATTGATCGTGAGTGTAAACGTTTTCGCTCCGCTGGTCATGACTGGTAGGACGCACTGATTGAAAACTTTTGTCTTCAGGCACTTTGGTATGGACGGCGAGAATACTTGACGGACAGAGATTGCCAAATGCTGCCCAACCTAGCTGAATCTTTTTGTTGACTTCCTTCTCAAAGTTGTTCTTACCTCATTGCAATATTTGCCCAAAGTAAACATGTTTTCGGACAACTTCAAGATCTAGAACCATTGACTGCAATCGGTTCCGGGTCAACAAGATTGTAAAACATGATCTTGGTCTTATCTATGTTCATTCCGAGACCGATGCGTCGTGAAGCATCATCTAGGTTGGTCAGCATGCTTTGCAAGTCTTGCAGCGACTCCGTCATACGGACTATGTCATTGGCAAATCGAAAGTGTGGATGTTATCGCCATTGGTATTAATGCCCATTCCTTTCCCATCCAGCGTCTTAAACATATCTTTCTCAGCATTATTGAACAGTTTAGGGGATATAACGCCCCCCTGTCTCACTCTCTTGTGTATTTGGATATGTTTAGACTGCTGTTTAATACCACACTTTTAAAATTTCCGTTTTTCCTAAACTATAGAAGTCAGAGTTTTGAAATAATTTATAGCAAATTTCATCAACTTTCTTTGAAATTGTATTTTATTACACACTAGTTTTCCCACCCGCGACTTCGTCCACGTGGATTACTGTTTATCACGAAAAGAAGCATCCTATGTTCTTCTAGGATATTAAAAACTAATGCAAAAGTAGGTGTAGCAACACTTTTGATGTTTTTTGACATACTTGTTATTTCGTTTCCGTGGCAACCGTTTCTTACAGAAAGTAATCAACATTTTTCCAGTTTTTCCATTTTTCCCATGGAAACTTACAATTTTCCGGGATAAAAGGTATCCTATGTTTTATTCCAGGGTATAAGCTATCTCCATTCCAAGTTTCATCAAAATTCGTCAAGCCCTTATCGCGTGAAAGCTCCCTAAACAAACAAACAAACAGACAATGTTTCACTTATATATTAGTATGGATTAGTGACGTTTTTACTCACAAAAAAAAAATATACATCAGAATGGAAGAATGGGACAACATATACCAGTATATACCTCTGAAACCTCGTTTTCAGTATGCCAAACCGGCTCGAAGCTGTAATCAGAGCCCGAGGTGGCAATACCAGTTATTCAAATGTAAAAAAGGCGTAAAACATCTGTTAGAAATGATGTTTTAGATTTTTGGTATTAAGTTAAACTTGGCTATATCTTGGTGTTAATCTTCTTTTTTTGAGTAAATAACGCTACTAATGTGTAATAAACTATAATATTAAAGAATGTTGATGACATTTTCTACAAAACGTATTTTATTTCAAAACTCTAACTTCGATGGATAAGGAAAATTTGCAATTATAAAAGTGTGGTACTAAGTTTTGAAAGGCAGCGTATAACGCTACAAACTTTGCAGTGAGAGTGTTAATATAGGCTAAAATACCACTAACTGGTTAAAGACAGAGGATCTGTACCGTCCATCACACTAAGTCAGTGGACTACAGAAATACAGAATCCCAGGAAATAGACATCCTCTTGTCTATTCCGTTGAATTTTGTGATTGTCTACAATTGAAATTACACTTTTTCTCAATTTCTGCTTCTCCGAGGGCGGTAGTGAATTTAAAGACCGAGAGCTTTCCCGCCTATGGATCACCTCACTAGCTTACGAGGTGCAAGTAATACGGACTTCAAAAACAGATATTCAATATGCCGACGAGTTGTGACGCGAAAATAAATTTCGCGGGAAATTGTAAGGCGGAAAAATGAGATGGGACTTGTTGGTAAAGATGATAATATTTTTTATGTAACCTACATATTCATTGGAAAGACTTCAAAATTTTCGAGGAAACTGTTTCACTGCAATTGTTTTTTTTTATGTAAGTAAAGGGCTAATTACATTAGAGTTACTGGCCAAGTGCGATTCGTAACTCGCGCATTCAGGATTTAGACCCTCAAAACCATTATTTATATACAGTTACACATATTGTTACAAATCTACAAGTTTACTTATTTTAACCGTAATTAAAGTATTATGAAAAGTTTGAAAACAAGTTTAAAGTTTCTGAGACAATGTTTTAGATAAAGCTATGCAAATAGTCAATAAAATCGACTTTGAAAGCTGCTCATCATTTTTAAAACGTACCAAATAATAATATTTTGATATCTGTAGCCATAAAAGATCATGACTAAATAGATATTTCCTAATTTTTATATGGGTTTTGTTTTCGTGCTACGGAAATACAAATTGTGTGTAAAATTTTAACTTTAGAAGCTACAAACCTGTCACAGAAGGATACGGTCTCAGGGATGGATAGACAGACGGATGAACACACGTAGATGCATGGACAGATATACAGCTTTACCACAGCAGTAGAGGTCTGTTTTCACCCTCTTGAGAATTCTGAAAAAGTAGGTGCAAGATATTGATTATCTATGCAATCAAATTATGACCCTCAATTTAATATTTATGTATTTTCACATTACGATTACTTTCACGTTTATGCTTCATTTAGTTCTATTCCTCACGCAACAATCGTACGGGAACAGTAAACTACGTGGTTAAACTCAAGCAAGTTTCCCCGTTTACGGTAGCTAAAATTTCACCTTGCAGTAGGGACTGACATCCGACCCCCAAAGTTTGTTCGTTTGCTTAGTATAGGAAAATTTGCACAATGTTACGTTTGCATACAAGAATGGATGTATTTGGGGGATCAAATGAGGAGGAACAAACACATTAACCAAAATGAAACTATCACAATAAGATATTAATTTCAAGAAGTATAAACAAGATACCCCACCAATCAAAAATCCCCGACGATCCCACACGATGGACCGACGACATTGTAGCTATTGCAGGAAGTCGGTGGATGGAGGTGGCACAAGATCGCTCGTCATGGCGCTCTTTGGGAGAGGCCTATGTTCAGCAGTGGACTTCTAAAGGCTGACATGATGATGATGATGATAAACAAGATTCCGATTGTACATCAACATGTAGAACGAATAAGAACACAAACAGCATATTTCATCACGTGTCACATAAGTGCAGCTATTTGAGCTGTTTAGGGATACTTAATTAATAACCAAGCGAGCGCGAAGTGCGAGTGAAGGGTCTCCGTGTCACCTTGGGCAAAAATGATTTCATATGTCCTTCCGGATGTCAGTCCGGATCTCTGTTCTCCTCTACAGGTCGCATTTCTCAACCGATCTAGACGAAACTTGGTAAACAAATTTTTAGACGTCGGGATTTTTGATTGGTGGGGTACTTCCCCCAAAAAGGGGTAAAAAGGGGGATACTGAATATCTCAGCTTTATAAGATCCGATTTCAATGGTTCTTTTTTATTTGAAAGGTAGTAACTTAAAATTGGTCTCATAAAAAATTGGTGAAGATCTGATGAGGATCTTCGGCATGATGAGCAGAATAGCTCCTCAAAATGCAGTAAATTTCTCATTTTTAGGTTTCTACCAGTGGAATCAGCCTTTTGCCCACTAGGGCAAAGTAGGTAGGGATCGATGGAGAACCTTGGTTATTAATATTAGTGTTACATTAAGGTAACTAGATAGCGCTACTGTGCACCGCACACACAGCTCACACAGCACGTCTACAGCTCACAGAGCCACTAGTTTTAATAATCACTTTTAACATATTACATTGTTACATTGTATATGTATTCTAACTGGTAATTACAATAAAGTGTTTCGTAACGTATCGTATAGTCAAGTTTACTGACTTCAATTAGTGCACAGCTACTAGAATAACCACCCGGGCAGTGTAAACCACGTAATATAAAAAACAAGTGGAAGTGCAATGTGTGCAAGTGACCTGTGATCATAACTTGCATACAAATATTTCGTAGGTAAAAGTAAAATGAACTCTATTAAACAGTCGTTAACACATATTTTTCAAAGGATCATGCCCAAAACCAGGCTGAAGATGCGTCATCACCATGCATGTACCAAAAATATTGGTCTTATTTATGAATCTTTTTATTGATTTATAAGCCCTATTGAAATAGGGGTTTAAACATAAAATATAATAATGACGTTTCTTGATTTGTATCGGCGACCACAGGCTGATCGGCAACTGTCAAGTTTTCAACCGAAGTTAGTGAAAGAAAAACAGATTTAAAAACGATATACATAGACCAATGCATAATCGATATTTGTTAAAAATATTTGATACTGCCCTTTCAGTTACTAACACGCTAATCTACCACATTTTTTATTTTTCTGACTGGAAACATTGTACTTAAATTGATTTAAAGTAAGACCGATATGAACTAATAAATAGTTGCAGCCAGACTGTCACTGTCGTAGCGGTTGTATTCTCTTTGGTAACTGTGTCACGTCATGTCATTGTACTATTGTGTTTGCATGTTTGTATTATGTGAAAAATTCTGTTATAACGATTGAGGTATTATTACTACGTATAGAGCTGACACCGCAATGACAATTATTGCGGCGCGCTTTGCGGTCCATGGACCGCAGCTGTCCCAGTCGGTCTCCACACTCAGCGCTATGCAAACGTTTCTCAGTAACGAAAAATATAATTAAAAAATGCCGCCTTGTATTCTAAAAACATGTACAATTCATTCTAGGGTGAAAAAGAAAGATAGCGGCGTGACATTTCATCGGCAAGTAAACGAAACCATTACTAAAACTTAAATAAATGATTATTTTCTAGCTTACTTGTTCACTCTGCCATTTGTCCGCCATTTTGTATGCAAATCAGAGATTAAGAAAATTATACTCACAAAAGGGACACTTAAATTAAAGGATCTACAAGCATGAATTTTAAAAATATTTGCTTAGGTCTCATCTCCGTTCCCTAAATCTTTCAAATATTATGTCAATTTATATCATACCTGTCTAACATTCGCCCGCGGTTTTGATCGCTAAATGTACCGTGTAATAAATCCCAGAATCTATTGAACTGATTTTTATAATTTTTCTACTGTTCTTTAATGTTTATAGGTGTTAGGTTTCCAATGAAGGGTTTATTTTACCAGAGTAGAGTTCTCTTATGGTTTCTCCTGCTAAATATATCACTATAATCTTAGACGTTAGAAAACAACCACACGGATTGAAATAATAATATATAATGATAAAATTATTTATTTACGAAAAAGTTACAAATAAATTTAAATGAAGGAACATTGCTAAGTATGTACAATATATGTCATTTATGCGGATGCATACCTGGTCACAACAGCAGTACCGGATGAGAACCTCCTCCCCCGAACTAAGATTAAACTTGTATCTCAGGTGACAGAGGTCCCATATCAGCAGCACAGATATGGGAAGCTGCATCCTCGTAATAATAGGGAACTTAATGTTAGTCACATTGATATTTTCCTAAATCTACTAATGATGCCCTTATAAGGTACATAATGAACCTGAGTGTAGGCATTAGAAAAATATAAAGTAAAAAGTAAATTCTAGCGTATTATTGTATGTGGGTGTGTGTGAGAATGAGTGTTTTTGTAAGTTGTGTGTGATCTAGTATGAGTGCATAGCGCGGGTATGCTTGTGTTTTGTGCGTTGCTCACGTGGGTACAGCAATATTAAGACGAAGACGAATTAATACTTAATAGGTAAATAATAGTACTCAAAGTTTAGATGAGAGGGTAAATATCGAGATCCTTATTAATACGATTACCTATATAAGTATTTGTGCACCAAAAATGGGATAAAAACGGCTGAAGAATTTCGTTCGATGTTTCTTAATTTTACAAACTCGGTCAGATCTTCTCGTTGTATTTGATAAATTCTGTTTGAATGGGAGAGTGGAATGTATACATAAAGTGGTTTGGAGTACAAAAAGCCGGCCAAATATTTAATGCTTTTCGTTTTTGTAACCGATGGACAAGAACAGTGATCACTGCTGGAGAATAGACAAATATGGGCTTTTATATTGTACATTGTTGAGGGTTGAGTTGAGGATGTTATAGTAAAAGTAATTAGTTTTGTTTTGTGTACGTTTAACGTTAACAGATTTTCTGCTAAACACGACATCACAGCCCTCACAGTTTCCTCAGCGAGATATTTTGTATCTTCCCAATTGGGGCCGTGTACCAACAGAGCTGTGTAATCCGCATAACAAAATATATTACAAGTTTTGTAGTTGCAGATTGCACAGGTCATTGAAATGTATTTGAATCATGGTAGGGCCCAGGATACTGCCCTGTGGCACTCCATAATCAAATACCTCTTCGGCACTTATTTCTTTACCAATCTTCACCACTTGCGTACGGTTTGTAAGATAATCTTTAAATATACTCAACAAAATACCTCTTACATCCATCTTTTCCATTTTTAGGAGAAGTAGGGGAACAGAGACAGTGCAAATGCCTTGGAAAGATCCAGGAATATGGCTAAGCAATTCTCTTGCATATCAAGCTTCTCAGTTGTTAGATTAATAAGGTCACTGCATCTTGGGTAGATTTTCCCCTCAGAAACCCATATTGGTTGTCAGCAATAATGTAGTTAATTTCTAAGTAACTAGTCTGTTATTTAAAATCTTTCCAAAAACTTTTGAGATAGATGGTAGCACTGATATAGGTATATAATTATTGATACTGTCTCTGTCTTCTGACTTATTGATCGGGTGCACTACAGCCTTCTTAAATACCCTTGGAAAATCGCCAGTACGCAGAGAGACATTGAAGATATGGACTATCACTGGAACTAGAATATGGCGTTTTTGTTTGAGGATGCTGGTTGATATCCCGTCCCATCCAACAGCATAATTATCTCGAAGACCAATAATGATACTTTCTACCCCGGCCTCGTCGGTTTCCAATACTGCCATAGATTCCGATGGCTCGTGAAAGTGTGTGGATTTAGGATGGAGAGTGTAGTTAGGACTTACAATCTTCCTAGCCAGAGTACAACCAACATTTGCAAAGTAATGATTTACGTAGTTTATAGATTGGTTTTATTGTGAAAAGTTCTCTGGGATAGGGAATAGGTTGATGTAGGTGCGTAATATTTTTTACAACCTTCCAAGTATTTTTCGAGTTATTCTTAGCCTTTTGGAGCTCTCTTTGTTCGTATTCATGCTTGAGTCTTTTGAGAAGATTCATCAAACAGGATACCCAGTATAAGTTACTTTAATTGTAGGATTACTATGACTTTTTTTAGCTTTCATGTGTAATTGATGACGATTACGAATACACCGTAAAAAATGGGTCCCCACCCATAGAGGGGGTAACCCTTCTCCCCTCGTGTAAATCATGAAGCAACCATGATTGATTGTCTGAGCGCCAGAAATTTACCAAACTTAAATTGTGTAAAAGAAAATAATCTAAATTTTGTTATTAAAATTATCAGGTGGTTTTTTATTTTTCTTCGATGATAGAAATTTGATAGGTAGATTAAACAAAAGTGTCGCATCCGTGCAGTTTGCATCGCATCTGTGACTCTTTAGACTGCCTCAACGCGCAAAGATATGTTTGTGACGTCTGCTCTATACGTAGTTATAATAACTCAATGGTTATAACCATGACATAAGAATATATAACGATGTAACGAGTGGCAACCGCAATAGTCCTTCGTCAACTAATAATCACGCAATGACGTCAAGTGGTTAATCGTGTCCATATACCACGGCGCTGTGTAAACTGTTCGTTTGTGGTGCCGTGCCTACGAAGAGTTTATTCTTCGGACGAGCTATCCAATTCTATGATTAATGTTTTGAGTGCGCGGATTGCACCTGGTGCTGTAAGTATTTATCTAATACGTACTATTAATACGTTTTTATAACCTATCTTTTAAAAAAATAGGATTCCTCCAATTTCCCGTCAAATATTTAAACGATTTTCTTTTTACAGTAATCCTTAGTACATTTGCTGTCTTTTGGCAACAATTTGGTCCAGACGCAAGTTCAGCCTAACTTCCTATAAATATTGAGCAAGATCTTTTGATTAGCTTAAATCATCTCAATAATACACACTCAATTACAAGAAGTGTTTGTTAGTAGTGCAGAATATAACTTTAATTTTATTTGTTTTAGTTTGCCGACAACGGTTCCAATGTATGTAGTGTATAGTGTACCACTTCCACTTGTTTTTATATTCCGTGGTGTGAACGCCAAGATACTATCTACACTATAATAATAATAATAATGCTAAAAAGAGGAAACATTTGATTTTTTGTTTGTTTGTTTGTAATGGATAAACTCAAAAAATATAGTCCCGATTTTAAAAATTCTTTCACATAAAGAAATCTAAATTATCAGCGAGTAACACTAGCAGTAATATATTTTTCATAAAAATAGAGTTCCCTTCAAAAATTGCAATAATGTAACCCGAGGTATCAAATTTTGAATAATAACTCGATTACTTTGTATCACAAACTAAGAAGGAGATACGGGTCTTTGTATTTGGAACGTTGCCATGAAAACGAAATCACAGAACAACTAATAATCATTGAAATAGGAAATGCTCAATGCTACTAATACACGAAATAATAACAAGTCTGTCAAGTACATGAGTAATAATGCAGTTATCTATGGTCAAAAGTACACCTGCCAATGATTTTGAATTACACTTACTGGCGTTTTTTTTAGAAGGTCGTATCTTTTGGGTTCTAGGAAGGGGTATGAAAAGGCTAAAAAAAAAAATTGCCGTAGGGTGAGCGCTACCGATAAACTCAAAAAATACTAACCGATTTTAAAAATTCTAGACGTAGCGTAGCCGTTTCACGACAAACGAACGGCCGTGCGCCTCAACACGGCTGCATCCAGGTTTTTAAACCCAAGAAAATTGAATTACACTTACTTCCCACCCGGTTTTGTAAACCAAAGGAGATTGAATTACGCTTACTGGCGTTAAACCTTTTAACAGTAACCGTAATTCAACCTCCTTGCGTTAAACAGTATAATTCTATAGACAAAATGATACGTGAGTATCACAGTTTGTGACAAAGAAGATAGTGAGTTTATAACCTATAAACTTAAACATTTTGTGTAAGAAATTGTTGTTGTTCTATTTGTCCAAATAAAGTACTTATTAATTTTATCTTTCTATATATCTAACCGTGCAAAGTCGGGCCGGGTCGCTAGTTGTTTACATAGATAGATAGATAGATAGATAGATAACTCTGTATTGTACACCACATAGAACAAAAATACAATAATAACTAAAACATTTATACAAAATATATGGGACAATGGGCGGTCTTATCGCTAAAAAGCGATCTCTTCCAGACCACCTTTGGATGGAAAGGAATTAATATACGGCAAAGACGGTGGTGCATTATAATATAATAAATAAATAATAAAAAATGAATACAATGAATAAACATATTAATAAATATATATACACATATATTCCAATATACCTACACATAAATATGTAAATATATAGTACAGTATATGGATATATATATATATATATATATATATATATCCATATACATAGTATATACATTATACTAAATTACATTTACTACATATACATTTACAAAATATATACAAACATAATACAAATAATATACAGTGAAACCACAACAGAATAACAACAAAATAGCAAGAAGTGATATTAATTAGAGAGATAAAACTTCTTTACTTGAAGTTTAAAAACAGGGAGTGACTGGGCTCGCCTTATAGTAACTGGCAGAGCATTCCATAGGCGAACTGCTTAGATGGTAAATGAACTGCCATAAAAAGATCTTCTATGTAGAGGGATCATCAAAGCTAAATTTTCTGATGACCTGAGTGACTACTTGGTAGAATCAGACAGGAAATTAAAACGTTCCATAAGATATCGCGGGGAGGAGGGATTAAACAAAATTGTATAAAGAATATATATGTGTGTGACTTCACATTACTCCTTGTTACTACTTTTTTAGCTTTGTGTATACTAATAAAATAATTTTACGAGGAAGATTCTAAATGATGAGACATACCTTAGTTAAATTTTGGTATGTACAAACTTTGGGCAAAGTTGCTGGTTCAAGTAAACGCCTTACCTACTTTTTTCATGCTCACAAAAAAGTTGGAGAGCAAAACACTCATTATGGTCTCATGTTTCTTTTTCAGTCTTTATTGTATCGGACGGTACGAAACTTATTCAAGCAATGATCGACGACAATCTGAATAATAGCTAAGTTGTTCTGAGAGCATGTGATGGAGCAATAACTTGGTGTAGCTCAAACTAATTGCAGTATAACTGGCGATCGAGCAGTTTGGATCGATTAGACGCAAGTCTGATGGACTATTGTATGTTGCCAAAAAAAAGAGTTATCGTTTTTAGGGTAATGTGCTCCTGGCTGACGTCTAACAAATTTAATTAAAAATGATTGTGCGGTCACGAGGCGGTCCCAGGGTTTGGGTTGCTCCCACTAGCCCAGGACCCAAACCTCAGTGACACAGAATTACAGGAACTATTGGAAGCACAGGAACAGGAGGAGATGATCAGACTTTTGTACTTTGACGATGCGGATTAAAATAACCTCTTATGTAGGTATTATCGTTTATATATTTACAAGTGTAATTCAACTGGTTATAAACTTATTTATGTATTTTATAACATAATTCCCTTTTGCTCCAAAAATCAATGTAAAAAATGACAGGATATTTGTATTTAGAATGAATAATGATCAACTATCAAAATGAAAAAGAAATGGATTATGAAAGAATTAAGAGATCAAAAGAGTATTATTATGAAAGAGGTTTTGACCTCGTTACAGTGCTATTGTCAACTTTGTATGACATAGGAGAACAGTGGTCGTATTGAGATAACATGTTCACTTTAGGGCCTAAATGAATCAGCTCTGAACTGAAATTATTTTCTAGTATGACTCAGTATCTTGAGCAGAGTATTTCTTACTGCTGATGATGATGAATTTTTGTGCATTAATTTTTGTTTGTATATTGCCATTTTTTGTTTTGTTTTTGATAATGTTTAATGTTGTCAATAGAAAGAATATACATTTATTTCTTTACCACTTTACCGTCACTCACAGCAGCGAAGGCAAGTTAATGTCATGAACCTATATTTCACACAGGTATGTCGGACTACAAACTAGGTATAAGGCATTACGTGCGATGAAGCCAGAGTTCACACGGTGATAATTCATACATTATTATAACTAGCAGTGCTGGCAGCTTTGCCCTTGTGGTCATTGCGTTTAAATGTAGCCAATATAATTGTTATTCCAGAAGTGCCTATAAAGTACAATATACTACATTTCTTCAAAATTAGTTTAGTGTTCAAATTTATTTTTATATATTGCTTGGTTTCTGATCATCGGATTAAGATTTCAAGTACCCTAGTTGTAAGTTTAACCCTAGGCTATCTAATAGTAAAAGCCTCATCGCAATCAGTCCAGCAGCTTTTACGTGGTGCGTGAACAAACATAGAGACAAACAGACAGACACGATTCAACAAAAAAACCTGTTTAGGAGCCTTTTTTAAGTACCATAGACTTTATTTTTAAATATATTCCTTGTACCGTTTTTTTGGTACTTACTGCTTTATTATAAGTATAAATATAGATGATAGATAGATCGATAGATAAATGTGTGAAAAGTTGATACAGGGCTGACATAGTCACAAAGTTACTAAGGTATTAAAAACAAATAAATGATATCAGCCAAACCGTGCCACTTCACGAATTCGCTTTGTTAAATTAAATTTAAGACCTAGTATAGTGTTTATTAATTAAAGCTTATGTATACATGCAGTGATTTAGACTTCAGTCTGCGACTAACTGACAGGATAAATTAAAAAGTGTTCGCTCTCGTTAAATTGGCGCTTTACAAATCGTTCAATTACTAACAACTAAATTAGGAGTGACGTTCGTGTTAATCTAAACTTATAATAAAGCAATATTAATGAAATAGCCTGTACAAAGAAGATAATTTAAAAAAAAAGGTACTTAAAATAAGCTACTGAACAACTCTTTTTAAACTGTTTCTGTCTGTTTGTTTGTTTGTTTATCTGTATATTTGTTTGCGCATCACGTAAAAAGTACTAAACCAATTGAGATACGGTTTTCACTGAACGGTTTTCAACGGTTTTTACGGTTTTCAATTTTGAAGAAATGTAGTATATTGTACTTTGTAATGTACCTACTTTTGGTCCTGGAATATCACGTGTGAGCTACTTATAAATGAAATCACCACGTGCGCAAAGCCGCGGATATAGCTAGTAGATTATATAATGTTTGTGCTTTAACCATTTTTTGTTTGGTGCACTTTGAGCGACCAGAATTAAGCATTTGAGCAGGATCTTCCTATCATCATGATGATTTAACCAAAGCAATCCAACATGGATTGCAACATCAATACGAAGAAGGAGAATTAAGGCTAGTAAGTGCTGGTGTATTATACCTACTGTCCAAACTGTGTTACACAGCTTATAGTTAATACACTTTGTGCGTAACATTTTCGACGTAACACATTCTCGTTTAAGATTTCACGAGCACAAATTGTATCCACGAGTATTCTTAAGCTAAAAGCATCATAAACATCTTTGAGCTAAGACCGGCCTAGCAATTACACCCTCAATTTTCCGACTACGTTGCGGCAATAATGAAACGTACTTTTAGAGACGTTGAGCTTCTCCGGACCATATTCTTATCCGGTTATACGATAATTATGTTTTCATGAGTTGAAAGTCATCCTATCTACACAATACCGGCACATTGCACTGATTGGCACTGAGCAAGCAGAAAACAGGCAATCTTTATAAGTTTCCAATGCCTATAACCTATGTAGTGATTACTTGTAACTTAATGTTATAGGATTTAAATAATTTAGCACAACACATATTTTATAACACACCAGTGAGCACGCGAACAAATCAATTCAAATGAGAAAATAAACACACCATGAGCTGCGAGTGAGTAAAATAGGTCAAATAGTATAGCCGATTTATCAATTTGGCTACCTGCGTATCCGGCAAAACTATTAGCCACAACTCTAGTAGTCAGTAGTCGGATGGACGCAGCGCCTGGGGGCAGCTGTAAACAACTTTACTAATGGCCACTTAAACTTTGCGAAATCGCCACACTTGGAGGAAGTCAGGCAAAAAATGTCTCGGTACCTACGTGCTGGCATAAGGTAGGGTGGTTTCTGACTACTTTACCCTAGTTTTCTGTTTCGGCTGAAAATTATGATGCTATGTATGATTCATAGTGAAGATGCTTTAGCTTATTTTGACGCAAGTTTTGGGTAAAGTTATGATTTTGAGAAAATAGATAAAACTAAGTTGGTAGCTGATTTTCAAATCTGTTTTTTTTTTCTCTTTGTACTCGTAAATGCATGATTGCCTTGAAATTTTTATGGAATCCAATAATAGCAAACGAATTTCCGATTATAATATGTAATAATACATTGAATTAAAAAAAATGTATTTGAACATATATAACAAAAAAAATGTATAGCACACGGATGGTGTTTTTTTTTCTAATAAATTTAAAATTGAAAAGAAGTGATTAAACACACAAAACCATACAGTCAAATTGAGCATCTGTTAAAAATATATTTTCGGGGCATTGGTCCAACTGGTCTGTCCAACTATTTTAGTAGAATATGTCAAAAACTGAATTATAGCCCCCATAGTAATAATTATAGCTTCATCATCATGGAGTGAGATCGAGGTCAAACGAATGCCTAGTCTGTAATAAAAAAAATACTTGATAGAAATCTGATGAACAACAGGGATATGTTAGATTAGATACCTAGACTACAGGCTTATAAAGAAGGGATACCGAAGAAAATGCCTATAGTATTTCAATCAATAATAAATATAGATTATTTATCGAACAAATTAACCAAATCGAATTTTGAGCAGCTTTATATTAACGGCACCCTACTCAAGGAAATATATTTTGAAATGGATTGGCACTCTTTTTTCAAAGAAAAAATCAGTCTTTCTGAGCATGACCCCCGAATACGTGATCTGATCTTTTATCTTAGATCCGTCGTATAACCTAGATCAACCGTTTGAATAACTTTCGGCGCAAATCGTTCCACGATATATTACTTTTGTATCACATACCTATTTAGTAAGGATACATCTCCAGTGGCTAGCAATGCTATGAAATGCACACTTTAGTTCAAAGTAAATTCATACTCTTGGAAAATTCACGCTCACAGAACACCTACAGACTTTCTGTGATGAAATTCATTGCGTCGTGTTATCTGGCTAGCTAAAACAGTCACCACGTTTCACTACCACTACAAGGTATATAAATACAAAACTTAAGAGGTGTGGGTCAATTGCCATTATGCCGATGACAAAAACGCAAGATAGATCGTTTGTTACCTCGCTAGACAACTCGCCTTGTTAGCATTAAATTGTTAACTTACCTGTGTGTTATGTGTTACATATATGTTATATACCTATATGTTACGAAAAACCCTGGAGCACCTCACACTTGTAAGTTTATTTTATATCAGGAGTTTACATAAAAATTTCGACTTTCTAATGTAAACAGTGTCTTAAAAATTAAGGTTTAAAAAGTAACTTTGACTCACTTTTGAAGCCCTGCCAAAATGCATTTTTTCAAAATTCTGCTTTTTGTGTACGTTGTTACCTCTTTATAAAAATACTCTTCAAATATCAAGTCTCTACATTCAGTGTTTAAGAATATACGAGGTTCCTGCATTGGACCATTTTAAGTAAAGACTATCTGTACATATCATAACTGTGCCAGCTTTTTCTTTTTTTTTTTTTTTTTTTTTTTCATTTCGGACTAGGCAATCGTTTGACCACGATCTCACCTGATGGAAAGCGATGATGTAGTCGAAGGTGTAGCTACACCTTCTTTCCTAGTAGATACCTATTCACTCTTGACTTGAACACACCGGGGTTATAATTTACCGGAAACACTGACGAGGGCAGGGCATTCCACTCCTTTGCAGTTCTTAAAATAAATGAAGAAGCGTAACGCTTTGTTCTTGTGCGAGGTATTTCAATCATGAAAGGGTGGCGCTTTGCCACCAAAGTTGCGTCAAAATCAGGGCTGTAGTTTCAGCGTGATAAGTATTCATTGAAATAACTTTCAAACCCCATCCTGCGGGAACCCTTTTATTTATCGGTATGAAAAGTATCCAATGTTCTACCTCATAGTATGAACTAAAGTCATGCCAAGTTTCATTTGAATTTGTTCAGTGGTTTCGACGTTATGCGTGGACAGGATACAGACAGACAGATAGACAGAAAGACAAAAATTAAAATAAGTACAGTTTTGGCTTCAGTATTGAATATATAACAGCCTCCAAATAACGTTTAGAAAATATCGTCAATGTACAGAATTTGGACCCCTATCCTTTATTTTTTCGGGATTAAAAGTATCTTTAATTTTCACACTTTATCTAAACTATGACGACCGGTTGGTCTAGTGGCTAGAGGTTCCAGGTACGAAATCGAGCGGTCGCGGGTTCGAATCCTGCAAGGTGCAATCATTTTTGTGATGAGCAGAAATGTTTGTTTCCGAGTCATGCATGTAATATTCTTATCTATGTATCCGTTATCTAGTGCCCATAGTACAGGGTATCCTAGTTTGGAGCTAGGTAATTGGTATGGAATTGTCCTAATATATAAATATATTTATATTTATGTTTTTATATTAATATGACAATGCCAAGTTGCATCAAAATCCGTCCAGTAGTTTCGGCGTGATAAGTATTCGTTGAAATAACTTTCAAACTTATCCTGGGAACCCATCAATTTTTCAGGATGTAATGTATCCTATGTCCTACCTCGTAGGCATAATTTAAGTTCATACGACTTCGTAGTATGAACTTAATTTACGCCAAGTTTCATTTGAATTCATTAGTAGTTTCGGTGTGATGTGCGTCCAAGATACAGACAGACAGACAGACAGACAGAAAACAGAATAAAGAATAAAACAGTTTTGGCTTCAGTATGAATATAGAATACCCACAAAAATAAATTATAAAATATCTTTAATGTACTTAATTTGGACCCTTATCCCGCAGGAACTCTAAATTTTTTCGCGATAAAAAATATTCATAATTTTCATCTATCATTTAAACTATGATTGTGCCAAGGTGCATCAAAATCCATCTCTAGTTTCACAGTGGTAAGTGTTTATTAAATAACTTTTAACCCCTATTCTGCGGGAACCGTTTACGTTTAAAGTATGTTCTACCTCGTCGTATGAACTCAGATCATACCAAGTTTCATTTAAATTCATTCAATAGTTTCGGTGTAGGCACCACACCAAGATACAGATAGACAGAATTCAGACAAAAAAAAAACAGTTTTGGCTTCAGTATCAAATATAGAACAGCCTCCAAGAAAAAAATACTAAATATCTTCAATGTACAGAATTGGACCTGTTACAGTTTTATTATAAGCATAGATGTGTTTTCGTTTCTTGTAACTTTTTACCTATGAGACTTACAGAACAACTGTGAATGCATAAAATGTTATAAAACATGTGTTTTATAACATATGTACATTTGATGACAATTTTGCTATAAAGCTAACTTTTAAATAATCATTCAAGATGGGGTCTAAAGATCCCACCCGTCGAGGTCAAAAATAGTTTTTTTTTTCGTAAAAACGCATATCTTAGCAATAGAAATACAAAATATCTTCTATTAAATCAAATCAAATCAATAATTTATTTGCTAGAATACACAACATAAGTAATTTACCATTTGTAGGGCCAAACTACCTAGTTACTAGCCTAATATGCCAAAAAAATAATAGTTGGAATGTGCTCATCAAAGACTTCAATTTGATAAATTTGATGTTAGTTTTCCTATCATATTTGTATTTGGAGCCATACTGCTTTTATTATGAAACATTTTTAAGAAAAAAATTGTTTCTGTTACTAGGGATAATGTAAGGATTTTAAAAATTCCCAATACATCCAAATCTGTTTAGGCATTTATTAGTTATAATTGAACATATACTATAATAAACATACATGAACCCTGAAAACATTACACTCCTTTTTTGGGCAGTCGTGTAATAATAATGTGTTTACTCTTGCTGACATTATCGCATCTCTGATCCAGGTGAATATCAACCTCAACTCTTCCCGCAAATCTTCCCCCGAAATGTTACATTTATGTCAAGTACGTAATAAAAGTTTCACGAATCATAAATGTAGATCTCGAGAACATGTTTCCTTCCAAAAAAAATCTTCGATATCTCGTCCTTCAATGGGTATTAATTTACTCAAGGAGCAAATTATTGGAACTCCGTCTCTTTGATGATATTGCACAGTTATCAATAGACTGATTTATTCCTGTTAGAAATGAAATCAGAACACGTGGATATTGAGTCGGTTCAGCCTTGTTATTTGCGGAGGAAGTGTCGAACATAAGTATTTTAGCCTTCTTTATTTGCTTGGATGAAAAACAGTACTCTATTGTGAGCTTCCGTCCACTTGGCCCCCTAACATGGATCCCCTAGGGGATTCATTTGGATTATTTGTCCACACGGATCTCCTAGGGGATTGATTTTGAGTTTTTGTCCACATGGATCCCCTGGGGGATTCATTTGGTTTTTTTTCCACATGGATTCCGGCGACGGACTCGTGGTCACACAGTTTTGTCACACTGGTGTGACCACTAAGAATTATTTTTACTCGTGGTCACACTGCTTGGTGGGACAACTAGTAAGCTACAAAATATAAGACTCGTAGTCACACCCTGTGCAAAACCAAAAGACCAATACTTATCGACATAAATAAAGGCATTAATTAATTAATTTATGTCAACGTGTCAGTTTGTGGAAAAGTGAGCTGAAAGTGGAGGGCAGGGGGAGTGCAGTAAGGGAAGGGTGAGTAAAGGATGGGGAGAGAGGGGTAGGTGTGTGTGGGGAAAAGGGGGAGTAGGGGAAGTGAGGGGAGGGGCTGAGGGAAAATAAAAGGCAGGTAGTGGGGAAATAGACGGTTTTCAAGCTTATTGACATGAGCTAAGTGCCTGGTTTTATTAACGTATTTTGAGTAAATGATCAGATTATTCCTGTAGTCCCCACATTAGTGAATGACACCTGTCATCCAAAACGAAGATATCGATGAGATCTATCACTTCTTTAAATAAACTTCTAGTCTAGGATCAATAGTTTCAGTGGTATAGCCCTTTTAAATATAACAGCTATCATCCAAAACGAAGATACCGATGAGATCTATCACTTTTGTAAAGAAAATGCTAGTCTAGGATCAATAGTTTCCAAGTTATAGCCTTTTTAAGTTTGATATCTGTCATCAAAAACGAAGATATCGATGAGATCTTGACAGGTGTTGACGTATGACTTTGACGTTTGACATGTCTCTTTGACATCTGTCACCTGTCACTTTGACATCAGTAACATTGACACCTGTCACTTTAAGAACTGTCACTTAGGTAGTGAGGGACAATGCCCCATGGTGAGTTTAGATATCCACCACTGGGGGACAACGGGAATAGACGAGGCAGGTTATATTGTAACCTAGGACCATGACGAAGCCTTCTGTTTTTTGTTTTAATTTTGTTATTTATACATGTCCCAGTCCAAATAAATCTTCCAGGGGATCTTACAGTAATTCTTCTTGGCTAGGGGATCCGTGTGGACTAATAATACAAATGAATCTCCCAGGGGATCAATGGATGGAATGGATTTTTAGGGGAGTCAAGTGGACGGACGCGAATATAAACCAAGAATAAGCAAACTGTCAACAAATAAACTCGGAATAAAGTCGGCGTAACTCTTCTAACTAGCGTTATTCTTATCTTTAACCTAGTTTAAGTCCGGAATAACCTCAAAAACTCATATGTAATTTGGTTATAATTACATGGGCAGCTGCTTTAATTCAGTTTAATAAGTGTTTTGAAATCTTTACCTACAATGACATTGAAAGCAATAGCTGAAGTAGAGCAAGTTAATGATATAATTAATCAAAATACAGACTGGAAGAAAACTTAAAACATTCAAAAGCAGGGAAAATCCCTTTGATTTGTATGGCGATGAAGAGTTTCGTGTTAAATCTCGATTTTCTAAAAGCGGTTTTTTTTTTTAGACCCATTGTTTGGTAGCTCTTTTAGCAACTCGTTGAGTTTCAAAGTTATTCTATGCCCCAGCACCTACTGCAAAATTTTATCGGGTAGAAACGTCAAGTGACAGAGTGGTGACAGACGCAGCGCAGCCATAGACGAAATTTTACTTTTTATAAAGCTTGTATTGCTAATCGAAGGAATAGTAGTGACGAAGTTTATTTGTAAGAAACTTATTCCTTGATATTCTAAGTATAACTATTCCTAGTATAAGCCTAGGAATAGTTATTTGGATACTACGTTAGTCGCCATTATTTTGTTCTTCTGTGAGCGTAAAAAGTGCTCACAAAATTGTACATTTTAAAATTATATTATGTTATATGTTAAGTTTTTACAGGTCAAATGTGATGTGATGATGTTTCATTATATTAGCAAATTAGCTTTCGCCCGCGATATCATCCACGCGGACTACTGTTTATCGCGAAAAAAAGTATCCTATGTTCTTCTAGGATATTAAAAACCAATGAAAAAGTATAGCACCAACGCTCTTGATGCTTTTTGATAGACTTGTTATTATTTCGTTTCCTTGGCAACTGTTCCTTACCACGATTAATCGACTTTTTCCAGTTTTCCCGTGGAAACATACAATTTTCCGGGATAAAAATATCCTATATGTTAGTCTCCATATTGTACAGTACCTGTTTACAAAGTTTCATCAAAATAGGATAAACCGTTTTGGCATTAAAACTCCCCAAACAAACAAACAGACAACGTTTCACTTTTTATATTCGCGTAGATAACGCTCAAGGTCAAGGCTAAACCCACCGATATAATATTTATTAGACATAATTATTATAAGAACTTTTTTTTTCTATTTCTTAAGGACTACCGTTTAACCATGTGCTGTATTCATCAGAATGCTACTTCGGATTAAAACTTTAAAAAACCGGCATAAAGCGTAAGTCCAATAAAGCCGTGATAGTAGGTGATAATATAATATTAATAATAATAATCTATAATATAGCCATTACAATAAACACTTACATTATAATTTTGATAAGAAACATGACTGTAGGATTACAAAATACAATGGATCTGTTATTCCCGACACTAGACTTTAGGAAGCCTGTATTTTTGAGAATAACAAGATTCCTCCCAGAGTTCATAAACTAAACAGCATTTTTTTTAATAAGTAACTTAGATTGCTTGTGTTGCTGTCGGCTGTTATTGATTAATAGCAGTTGTTAAGCCATGTCAGAGGCCCTCGGGCGGCCTGACAAACTCTGACACCAGCGGCCAGCACTACCTCATACGAAGAACAAACAAACGACACAAAAATTGCATGGCTAGAAATTACAAAAAAATGAAAATAAAAGTGTAGGTGTGTCAAGGAAATTTTGTTACGGAGTATAACTGAAGGTGTGTAGTGTCACAGTATAAATAATAGTACTGCGTTAGTGTGTACCAGTTTTGATAAACCGTATTTATCAATAACTTTGTTGGCGATATTGTATAGCCGAGGACTGAGTACGGAATATTGACGACCAAAGAAAGCAGGTCTATATAATAGTGGTGTCAGTAGAAGTATCATGGTGTGCGTGTGAAAAACAAAAAAACTCTAAATTTGAGGTTAAGGAACATTTCATCTTCGTACAGCTCATTTCCTGTTCCAAGCCATAACGTGTACTAAATTAATTTCATTATTATACAGGTTCCAACTAGTTCCAGACAGCTTTCATCAACTCACCATGTCATAGTGTCTTAAGGACTGGTTTAACTACATTATTGTGTATGTTCGTGTGTACACAGTGTATTATCCTTGTTATGCTCAAAATTCTCCCTTTGCTTAACGCTTTGTTCCTTGGGGACGTGTGAATTATTTCTGAGACATGAGTAAAGATGTAAGAGTCTAGATTCCACGTGGAGAAGGTATTTTATTAACGTTATTACGTTGTTGTATTACGTTTTGTTTTATTACTATTATTTATATTCACATGGTAATAATAATAATTGAAATAGCAAAACATATAAAATATAAATAATCTGTTTTATTTTATTCCCAGTGCAGGAAAACTGATTAAATTGGAAAATATTTTTTATTTATTTAATATTTAAGTTTTGTTCAACTCTAAATTAAGGAAAATATTTTCTCTTTTGTTTAAGAAATGGAGGCTCAATAAAATATAAATTACTTGTATTTATGTAGCCCAGTAAATAAGCTTTTAAATGAGGTATATATCATAACTAATGGAATTTTCTCGAAATAAAGTACCACTTCTGAACATCTCCTTTTAGTAGGCCGTGTGATCAATTCAATGAGATTAATTCGGAATTCTGCCATCGCGTAAAATCGACGAAGATAGTCGTAGCATCGAAGTTATAGCGTAGCGCGCACAAAAGTGCACTACGCACGCTCTACGACAATTTTCAGAGATAAGTAAATTTAACAAACAAAAAACGCGAAATTTGCTATTTATGTATAGCTTAAAATAATGTTTTTTTTTCTGAAGTTCCTTGAATACATGACAATCAACTACATGAAAATACACTTTTTTATGGTATGGAGAGATAATATCAAAATGTAGATTTTTCGTTGGACCTTAGATTGGATTTTAGATCGGACTTTAGGCAGTTTAATCAGTTTTTAACAAGCAGCCAGTTTTGATGTTTTTTCTATTCTGCTACTTGCAATGCGCAAAAAGTTTTATGAACTCATTTATGGAAAGTTACTAATCTTTTCTTTCCTTAAAAAAATGTATGAAAATAAAATAGTCATAAAGTTGTAGCAGATTTAGAAAAGAAAAACGTAAAGCTTTTTGTTCGCTATAAGCAGAAGAATCCAATTTTGGTGATAAACTCTTTTTTAATTTAAAATTGAGTATCTCAGACAACACATAATTAAAACTGGCAGATGCCCGCGGCTTTGCATGCGTGGTAATTTCTCTAGGTTAAAAGTACTTTATGTACTATTCCAAGACCTAAAATACCCATATCAAAACATTTGATCCAAATTCCTTCAGCCGTCAATTTTTTTTTATAAAAAGTTTTTATTGATTGCTCTGCTCCTACTCATTGGATTCACATACCAAGTACTTACACCAGTTTTTAAGTCAAATCCTAAGCTAACCAAGAGTAAAAAGCGCATCGCAATCGTTCCAGTAGTTTTTACATGATGTGCGAACAAACGTACACAAACAGACACGAATTTATTCTTATTTTAAGCGTTTACTCGCTGCGAACCTAAAACTCAGTGTGCGTTAATCGCGTTGTGCCCAAATAATCATGATTTCAAATAATCGTTTGGACTAAGTAGCTATTTGTCTATGTCGCTATTAGTCTATTTCTTCAATTGCCCATTTCGCTGTACGACTATTTCGTTATTAATCTATTCCTTGTACAGATTTTCCCTTCACAATAGGGCAGAATAAAAAAAAAATGTTTTATTAAATTATTTTAATCATGCCTATAAAACAGTACCATGTAACTGAACTACTGACTGACTGACTGACTGATAGACAACGGCCAGCCTAAACCGGTGGACCTAGGTATTTGAAATTTGGAGGAGTATTCCTTGAGTATCCTAGAGGTGAACTACGGAAGTAACTATAAAGCGTAAAACATGAATACCAACTCTAAATAAAATACCCTTAGCCTGCGGGAAATGCGGTTTTCATTTTTAGATAGCTTAGGGTTTGATATAAATCTGGTGTAATTGGTATCTCAATCCGGTGAATTAGAAGCCGAGCAATTGATTATTTTTGACGGCTGAAGAAATTTTGTTCAAATGTTGGTATATTGGTCCTGGATTAGCACATGATGGTACTTTGAACCTAAAGAAACGAACACGCGTACGAAGCCGCGGGTACAGCTAGTTTTCAATAAAATTCAGCCCATGGTTTCTTTCAGCATTTTACCCTATTTGCTATAGATAGGATTTCCAGATAAAAGCTAGAAAAAAAAAGTACGTAACATTATACATCAACTTTGATTTCGCAGCTCTAAGTTCGTCATACATAAGAGGGCAGTCCTTTACATGGAACGACTATAGTATCTCTTTATTTATGCATAAACTGTGATAAGCTTTGTTAGCCAAGAATTTGCATGTAAATATAGGGGAACATTGATGTTGGATTGTACACGTCTTTAATACGGCGGTAATCTCAGTTGGTAAGATTACATGAAGTGATCACGATTGATAATTTACACTTTTTGGTAAGCAATTGTGTAATGCCCGTATACGACGTTTGGTTTAAATATAAGAGCATCTAAAAAATACCCCGTTAGACTTTTGACCTGGAGGCTCCTTTTTTATCAAACAAGGTCTATAATTCTATTACTTTGAATCATGAGACGGGCAGGTCGCTTGCCTGACGGTAAGCATCACGCCTGTCCATAATAGTTGCAGTGCCACCCAGAACTTTGGTTGCAAAGTCTTGCGCGTCACTGCACTGCGCTCGTCACCCTGAGACATTGGTTGTTAAATCTCATTGCCCATTAATTTCGCTGGAAACATTGTCCTTCAAACCGAAGCACAGAAATGTTTACACACTACTGCTTGGCGGTTGAATATCTGACAAAGTTGTGGTACTTCCCCAGGCGGACTCTAAAAAGGTCCTTGTATTATGACTTCAAAACGGAGGAGGACCTCATTTCAAACATACATTTTACATTTTTAAGATTCCGTACTCTAAGGCTCCAAATGGAGCCCTATTACTAAGCCCACGCTCCGTCCGTCTGCCTGTCCTACTTTTATAGGGCCTGTTGAAATTTTCACAGAATATTTGTTATTATGGCGGATATCTTAACAAATAAAATTAAAAAAAAATAAGGTGGTGAACGGAACCTTCGGTGCGCGAGTCCTACTCGCATTTGGCCAGTTTATTTATTTATTATAACTAAAGTCCTACTAAAGTTTTTCTGTCTCGATTTGTTTTTATTCTTTTTTTTTCTTTGGCGATCCCGTGTAAGTTTAATGAAAATTGGTTCAGTCCCTTTTACCCGACTGCACGGAGGGTTATGTGTTTGGGTTGTATGCATGTTTGTTTGTTTATACGTTTCTTAGGCGCATCCTACAGCCTAAAAGTGTTGATGGATTTTGATAAATGAGTTATCATTGGATTTGTATTAATCACGAGAGTGCTATATGATTTATGAATTGTCAAGAAAACTAAGATGGCGGCGTATAGCTGCCACATTGTATTTACGACGAAACACAAAATTACCAATGCCTATCGAGTGAGGTATCAAAATGAAGGTCTTTAAAATACCATTTAAAAAATTTAAAATTAGAAATTGTCTCTCAAGCTTCTAACAAAATGTTATATATTAGACTTTTCAAGATATGTAAGTACTATAGTCCAATGTTGAAATTTCAACTTTTAAAGTAAAATATGTAGGTAAGTAAAAAAAAGAAAAAATAAGTTAAATTAAATTTATTTGTTTACGTCGTGGCTCCCGCGCCCCTCACCTGCACCGATCTGCGAGTTTACATACATATCACTTAAGTTGTTGAACATTTTATTAATTAGTTTTGATTACAGTCGGGTTTGTTGTTTTTGTATAATAATTCTTACCTACTTGTTGTTTGTTTCTTTAAATTATTTGTACTTAGGCGCAGCCTACTGCCAAAAAAGGCTTGATGGATTTTGATAAATGAGGTATCATTGTATTCCTCTTGATCACGAAATTGATATATAGGATATATGGATTGTAAAACTAATATAGTGGCTTACAGCTGCCATATTGAATTTCCAATGGAACAAAAAATTACTAAAACCTCTTAAGTGAGGTATCTTAATAATAGTCGTTATAAGACTATTTCAAAAATATATAATTCTTATAACTGAACATTAACGATTGACTTTTAAGATTCTTACAAAATTTTCAATTTTAAATTATTCAAGATAATGTATAAACTATAGTCTTATGTTGCAATTGCAACTATTATAGTTAAGAAAAATATGTAAGTAAATAAGAAACATTAGATTTATATAAATACAAGCCGCACACCCCGGTTTCAACCGCGTCTCTCAGGAACCTTGCATTTTCCAAGATAACAGGTCCATCTGTTAATCCAGGGTTTAAGCTAACCCTATACCAAATTTAATCCAAATCCGTTCAATCGTTTAAGCGTGGAGAAGTAACAAATATATACCCACATTATAGAAACTAACATACATAGAAACTTTCGCCTTTATAATATTTGTATGATTAATTTAGCGGGCGTATGCAATAATTTTGTTCGCAATCAGGTTTTCGTATTTATATAATAACTAGCTCTCCCGCCCGCGACTTCGTCCACGCGGACTAGTTTATCTCGAAAAAAAGCATCCTATGTTCGTCTAGGATATTAAAAACCAATGCAAAAGAAGGTTAAACACCAACGTTCTTGATGTTTTTTGACAGACTTGGCATTCGTTTCCATGGCAACCGTTTCTTACAGCGAGTAATCCACATTTTCCAGTTTTCTCGTAGAAACTAACTATTTTCCGGGATAAAAAGTATCCTATGTTTTATTCCAGAGTATAAACTATCGCCATTCCAAATTTCATCAAAATCCGTCTAGCCGTTATCGCGTGAATCGTCCCCAAACAAACAAACAGACAACGTTTCACTTTTATATATTGGTATGGATTTTACTTGTTAGTGAATATTTTGAGTTGGTTTTAGGTTCAAAGAAATATACGATTACATCAACATACAAGTTTAATACAAAACTTGTAAGAAACGATTACTAAATTAATGTTTTATGTTGAACGAAACAGTAAACAAAATATGTTTGAAACAATTTCAATACAAGTAAGTATTACCATTAACCACCATACACTTAAGGATTAAGAAACTAAAATCTTTATTTTTTTAAATAATTCTCATCGAGGCGACAAAAATATAACTATATAAAACTGCAAACATTTTAAAATGTCAGCAAATGTGTTAATGAGATGGCTTATTCCACAAACGTTCTACATTAACCTACGAACGTAAAAAATAACTTTTCTCTCGACGAAAACACTTTATTGCCACCAAAGTCACAATAATGTACGTAAGTCGGCTCTCTTGCATATTTTTTGCGACACAATTCTTTCTAATTAGAGGCGCATGCTGCTTAGTTGTGCATTAATAAGGCTTCCAGCTTAGCAATTAGCTAAAATCTAAAAATTGCTAGGGTAAATTTTTATTCAAAGATAGGAGCTGGCTTTTTTGCCACCTGTTTATTTATCGTTGTAGTATTATATAGATTTCTTCGAGATTTCTGAGACAAATTGAATATTAGATTTTTATTTGAAGGGGTAGTGGTTAAGACCTTAGGAGTGTTCCCTTATAATAAATTACATGATAATTGGTTGAGTAGTTTATTTATAAATCGGTAAATTGGTTATTTTTATGTTGTCTATGGACGGAAACAGCGACGGGACGCGGCGATGGCATATTATTATGATGGAGCATCACTGTGCTCTTTTTATTGTAAGGAGGTCTTTGAGTAATTATGTATTCAACTCCTTATTAAAGTAGAAATGTCGAAGAGAGTTTTTTTTTATTATAATGGTAATTTTAAGTTATCAATTTAATATCATCATCAGCGTATATTTGTCCACTGCTGGACGTAGGCTTCTCCTAATGCACGCCATTGAGCTCCGTCTTCAGCTCTCCTCATCCATTTTCTTCCGGCCGCTTTTTGCAGGTCGTCGTCACTCCACCTGGCCACCGGATGTCCTAAACTACGTTTGCCTAGACGTGGTCTCCACTCGAGAACTCGTCTATCCCAACGGTTATCGGTTCTTCGTGAAATGTGACAAGCCCACTGCCACTTTAGCTTGCTTATCCTTTGAGCTATGTCGGTTACCTTGGTTTTCCGTCAGATATGTTCATTACGAATCTTGTCCTTCAGAGAAACTTCAAGAATAGCTCTCTCCATAGCTCGCTGAGCGACTTTATATTTGTAGACTAGTTTGACAGTGAGTGTCCACGTTTTGGCTCTGTAGGTCATGACTGGTAGGACGCACTCATTGAAGTCCTTTGTCTTTAGGCACTTTGATATGGATGACGAGAAAACTTGCCGAAGCTTGCTGAATGCTGCCCAACCCAACTGAATTCTTCTATTGGCTCGCTCCTCAAAGTTAATCTTGCCTAATTGCAATATTTTTCCAAGGTAAACATATTGTGGCAAAATTTGAAAAGGTACACTGCACTCAGTTTCGGGTCAACAAGACCGTTAAACATGATCTTGATCTTATTTATGTTCAATCCGAGACCGATGCGTCGAGAAGCATCATCTAGATTGGTCAGAATACTTTGCAAGTCTTGCAGTGACTCCGACATTAGGACTATGTCATTGGCAAATCGTAAGTGTGAGAGGTTCTTGCTACAGATATTAATGCCCATTCTTTTCCAATCCAGCGTCTTAAACATATCTTCCAAAGCTTTAGCGAACTGTTTCGGAGAAGTAACATCCACTATCTCGTTCCCTTGCGCAGTTGGATATGTTTAGACTGCTGGCTTTGTACTTGGACACTCTTAGTCACGGCCTCGTACAGAAACCTCAGCACTTATGCCAGTCCACTTGATAACGCTGCAAAAACTCCAAAACTACCCAGGTTTCAACGGAGTCGATGGCTTTCTCATAGTCCACAATAACGAGATTCAGGGGCTGGTTATACTCCTCAACCTTCTGTATAACTTACCTCACTGTGTTTATGTGATGTAAGGAGTTAAATCCTTTGCGAAACCCAGCCTGTTCAAGAAGCTAGAATTCATCAAATCTTCCTGCAAGACGATTTGAGATGATCCTCGAAAACAAGTTATAGACGTGGCTCAAGATTGAAATAGGTCGGTTGTTCTCTAAAAGGGTTTTATCCCCTTTTTTCAATAATAGTACCATCAAACTCCTGCTTCACGCCTCTGGAGTACTCCCACTGTTAAGAACGGTGCTAAGTAAAACCTGAAGCTTTCGAAGTTCGGGCTTTCCCCTGCTTTCAAGAGATCCGAAGTTATTCCGTCTGTTCCAGGGGCTTTCCAATTTTTAAGTTGTTTGAGCGCCATCTCAATCTCGCCTAGGCTGACGTCGGGCAGTTCGTCAGTATAGTGACAGGTCAGTATTGCGTGGGAATCCTCTGTGATGGGTTTGGGTCTAAAAGCATGCGAGTCATACAATCGACGATAGAAGTCTTCAATTTCAGAAAGGAACTCCGGCTTAGATATGACGGTTGTGCCATTATTGGTGTTATTTGTGCAATTTAATATCATTTTCCGTAATTTTTATTCTTGATTTATTTTGCGGCGGTATTATATAATTACAGGCAGACAATTGAAGCTAGTCATAGTAAACTTACTTGATGTATATAATCCTCACATTAATAGCTATGGAAAAATTACCTATTCTTGCTTGGCGCAGTTGGGTAAAAACACCAATTGAAAATATCCTCTCCTAAATTCAGTTATCAAGTTCCCAGTTGCCCACTATCAGAGTAAGAAAAATGATTTTCTCAACGTGCTGCGGACCAGGGGGTAACGTAAAGAAAACTTTAAGGTGCCATTAGGGTGCTGTTATATTTGCGAGCGCAGCGGGGAGCGGGCAAGCTGGGTGATATACGCGCGCACCCCGTTGCGATTTAGTGCTACGGTGAAAATGGTTGCTGTACCGTGCCTGTTTATACTGAGCGAGATAGCACGATACAGCTCTTCTTGTATCGCTATTGCATAATGTGATGCAAAACGATAAGTGTTCCTTAAAAAAGTCATGCTTGCGATCAATGTGCCGCAAAAAGTTTACGTGCGGATGGGACGGACCCATTTCAGTCAAAATTAACATGAAAACTGAAGTATTTTGAATTGCTCTCTCTCTCTCACTGACACACATTGTATGTAATAAAACCAATAACAATAACAATGACATAACAAGAAAATTAATAACAAGCACATATTAAAAATAGCTAAGAACCATCTCGATCACATCACCTTTCTAACAGAAACAAAACCGCGTCAAAATAGGTCCATTCGTTTGCGAGCTACGATCTTCAATTACAGCTAAGAACCATTTTGATCACATCAGTTTTCAAACAGGAAAAACTGCATCAAAATCGGTCCATTCGTTTGAGAGCTACGATGCCACAGACAGACATACGGATAAATACAGTGATAAATACAGACAATGATACACACCCTTAACTTATAACAACCCTCTCTTTTGGACTTCCGGGGTTAAAAATCAATTACCATGCTAACCTAAAACAATACTTCTGAAAAAAAAAACTATTTTTAATTTAATTTCATTCGTTAAAACAATTTGGTTTTCATGCAACATTTGCCTAGAAATCACAAACAACTGTGTTATTTACGCTAGAGTAACAAAACTAAATTGCTACTCTGCAGCCTTTACCCAGTTTAATATTACATTGTCACACTCATAATACTATTCAGCTCTATAACGTAAACAAAATTTAATTTCAGTTCAGGATAGTTATTTCATATTCAGTTTTAGACGAATCAGAGATCTGTGCTAGGATGTATGTTAGGTAAATATATAATGTTGGTAAGCTTCAATGAAGCCAATGAGACAACAAATCAAGAAATACTATGCAATGGACCTTTGTACTTTTTTATGTTCAATAAAAATTGCATGCGGCGTTCGCCGTAACATCGGTGATCGGTGAAAGATGCAATTTTAATTTATTTATTATGCGGTTGACGATGGAGGAGTTCCATATTATATACATTACCGTATTTTTTTTTATTAAAATATTTTGTTTTCTACTTTAAATCGATTAAAAGTATTTTTAATTCGTACAATACAGTGTATGTCAAACTCAGCCTGTATTGTTTAACATAAACAAAAAAACAGACACTGTTTGCTGGGAAAAGAGCAGCCAGAGTTAAACCAAAGTCTAACAAAGGCTAGGCTTTTTTAGAGTTCCGTATCCATATGATGCAAACTGAACCATAATGTGGAGACGCTGTGTGTATGTCTGCCCATCCATCCTTTCATTCGTCTTTTTGGCGCTGGGTTTAGAGCCTAAAGAAAATAAGGTGCTTGATTTACACATAAGCATAATGTAGTTCCATGGAGAAAATCGATGCAAAAATCCGCACTAATGAGTTTTCTAACTTATGTGCGGTGTCCCATCGCTCCGTGCTTCGAAGGGCACGTTAAATTATAGGTCCTGACTGTTATTTGTTAATAGAAGTTATATCAGAGGCCCTCAGGCCTGTGATATGACACCAGAGGCCAGCACTACCTCATATTATGACAAAAAAACAAGCAAAAAGGAAGGAGCAACAAGGAAATATAGAACCGTGAACACGTGACTTGACCAGTTTTTTATGCAATCACTACAATGTGAATGTACGACAGCCCCAATAAATTCCATACTCTCAGCACTAACGGCTTTTTATGCAAACAGAAGAAAATGTTTCTACGAGAGTTAGCTGATTTTCTGTGTTTTTGGCACAAACATCGTATACGTTCAGCTTAAAAACAGAGGTTTTAAGCTTTCCGCAGAATGCAGATTTCAGTATATATGTAAAGCTATTTTAATGTTTCGTAAATTTAGCTCGGTGGTGGATGTAATACTTAACATTTTTAACTTAAGGCGTCGCCTAGTGAATCTACCAAATTATTTTAAATTAGCGAGATAAAATAACCACAGTGATACTTACTTAGGTCAGATGATCCAACTATGTAGATCCTACTTCGACAAAGAGGTCAACCGACGAATCCAACTCGGATGGGTAGCGTTCGGGAAATTACGCCATATCTTCTCGTCGCAGATACCGCAGAGCCTCAAGACAAAATTTTATAAGCAGTGCGTGTTGCCAGTGATGACATACGGCACTTAGACGTGGTCACTAACTATTGGTCTCATACTAAGCTCTCAAGCTCTAAGTCGCCCAGCGTGCAATGGAGAGGTCTATGCTAGGTTTTTCACTACTTGATGGAATTCGAAACAAGGAAATCCGTAGAAGAAACGACATTTACCGACATAGCTCTCTGAGACTATCTACCTATCTACTATCACAGCGACTCTGAGAGAGTTTGCAAGTTGAAGTGGCAATGGGCAGGCCATATAGTTCGCAGAACCGAAAATCGCTGGGGAATAAAGGTTCTCGAATGGCGTCCACGAACAAGCAAGCGAAGTGCAGGGAGACCCTCACACGATAGACAGATGACATTGTAGCCATCGCAGGAAGTCTTTGGATGGAGGTGGCATAAGATCGCTCGTAATGGCGCTCTTGGGGGAGGTCTATGTTCAACAGTGGACTTCTAAAGGCTGAAATGATGATGATGACGATGATATAACTGTACAGAAAAACTTTATACCTTTGCTCGCTTCATTTCACGTAAGTATTTGTAGGTATTTAAAAATGTACGATACTAAATTAACTAACAGATTAATATTATATAGAGAGAAGATTTGTTTTATTGTATGTAATGTTTGTTTGTAATTGACAAACTCTAAATATACTAAACTGATTTTAAAAATTATGTCACTCTTAAAAGGCTACACTATTTCAGATAGACATTTACTGCTTTTTTACTTTTATCAACTTGTTTTTTTTTTTTTGGTTTTTGTTTGCTTTATATTGGGGTAAAGAGAAAACTACAGGCGTAGCCAAGAAAGAAGAGTGAAAGAAAGCTACTCTATTCCAAATGGACATAGGGTACTTTTACATTGGAAAAATGCATAGTGGGATAACGGGAATTCTATGGGTGGAGCCGTAGGGCAGAGTAGCTAGTCTACACTAATATTTAAAGAAGATTGATTTTATTTTCTTGTATTGGTTTGTAATGGATAAAATCAAAAAATACTCAACCAATTTTAATAATTCTTTCGTCTATAGAAAGCTGTAGCTTTCTCAGTGAGTAAAATGGGAAGAACATTATTTTTCAAAAAAAATTATAGGTCTCTACGAACATTGCAATAACGTAACCCAAGATATATATTAAAAAAAATAGCGATTATTCGTAAGGAACGGAATGACATGTTTCCATGGAAACAAAATAATAACAAGTCTGTCAAGTACGTGATTAATAATGCAGTTGTCTAAAGTAAAAAAGCTCCACGATCGTAGTTGCCAAAGATTTTGTGTTACGCTTACTGGCGTATTATTTTTAGAAGTTATGAATTGTATAAAAATGCTAAAAGTTAGAAAAATGTCGCGATGTGAGCGCTACCCACGAAACCGGGGCGAGTCACTTGTCTGTAATAATAACAAAAATCACAACGGTTAAAATGATGGGAAGAAAGCCGAAACCTTCTATAAATATATCCTCAGAAACGTTGCCTCTCAAACCAAATAATAAAATGCCTCTATCAATCCACACTCCACCAAATACGCTCAAATAAAAACCAAACAAAAACTCGTCGCAAAACAGCGAAAATCATAAATATTATACCGGAACTAGTCTCTCAGGAGACAATTTCAGGACATTGCGGTCATTAGAAAAGTTTTAGTGGCCATTACGGCCTGTTTTATATTACCACGAGCATAGGCTGGGTGAATTTACGCTATGGCAAATATCCTGAGCAAAGCTTGGGAGATTTACGCTGTGGGCTGTGGCACGGGCTGGATAAATTTACGAAAACTCAGTATGGACAGTATGGACAGTGCGTCTAAAACTTATTCAAAATACTGTGCAAAACTTTTTAGTGGTCATTATAAATTTCTACATAGCATAAATGACATTATATATATTCTGATCAAAGGTTGGGAGATTTACGCGTTTGGGTGTGACATGGGCTGAATATAAATATTTTCGACAACTTAGTATGGATTCGGCAGAAGCTAATCTAACTAGAAATACTAGAAAACTAGGTTAATTTACGCTATGGCGTATAATTATGCTGAGCAAAGCATTGGAGATTCATGCTGTGGGCTGCGTTATATGCTGGATATGTTTAAGATAACTCAGTATGGATTTCACAGAAGTAATTGAATCTAAGTAGAAACACTAGATACAATGCAGGAGTTTAATACGCCATTGCTTGCTTGTCATATGAGGTAGTGCTGATCTCTTGTGTCTGAATTAGGCCACCCGAGGGCCTCTGACATAGATTAAGGCCCATTTTTAGCATTTTTAATAATTTTCGATCATTTTTGGACGTCTGTTTCTTCTTTGATAATTAACCTAAAATTATGAAATTAGTATCATATCAAAATGTGACATATTATCTCCTTCTTTTGAACAAAGAAACATGATAAGTTTCAATTCACTCTATAGAAAATAAAATCAAAGTTAAGAACACTACTTTATGCTTAGAACATTGATTGGAAAGAGATACCGTCACTAAATGATATTAAAGATATACCAAAAGAAATAATTTATTATTATTGAGAAAATGGTTAGACACTTTAGACAGACAGCTTTAGTTTTCCTACAAATAAATGAAATCCTTAAATGTTACTCCCGAGATGTATCATCTGTCCCGCCATTACAACCTATGTATTAAAAGCATGAGAAGACGTGGACCATTAAATCTCTGGCAAGAAAGTTCTTGAGCTGTAGCTTGTGGTTTTAGGCAGTATAAATCAAAATATTTGGTGAAACAACTTTTTTATTTAGAAAGCTAGTCTCTATAATGCCTGTAGTGTACTAATACAATCAGGGCATACTAGTGCCCAATATTCCATACTGTTTGAACGACGGCAAGGTCATGGAAATAGACGATTCGGGATTGCTTCCTCTGCTTTGGTATATTTCGTGACTTTTATTGGCAGTTAAGATAGTTTTTTCGTAAAAACGAAGATGTTAAGATTGGAAATTGATCGTTTTTATTAAGCTTCAAATTGTTTTCTATTGCTACAATTCATAAAACAGATTTTTAAACACAAATCCTTTCCCGATGATGACGTGACTAACAAAATTATGTATGATCCTCAAAGCCTGATTGCTAACAGTGACGGAGCAAGTGGCGACAACTGGGAATATACGGATACCGCGGGGTACTGTTAGATAATAATTACTTAACAATACTAAGTACCGTGTGACTCGAAGATCTGCTGAATTTGATTTAGTATTGTTAGTGTCAAGCAGGGACTTTGTCATTGGACTCCGGGTTTCAACTCCTCAGCCCTGATGCTTCAGGGATCGTCATGATCATCATCATCATGTTAGTCTTTAGATGTCCACTGCTGAATATAGGTCTCCCCCAAAGAGTGCCATGACGAGCCATCTTGTGCCACCTCCATCCACCGACTTCCTACGATGGCTACAATGTCGTTGGTCCATCGTGTGGGGGGTCTCTCTACACTTCGTTTGCTTGTTTTTGCCATTCAAGAACCTTTATTCCCCAGTGGTTGTCGGTTCTGCCAACTATATGGCCTGCCCATTGCCACTTCAAATTGCAAACTCTGAGAGCTATGTCAGTAACCTTAGTTATTCTATGGATTACCTCGTTTCGGATTCTTTCACGAATCTATTATATCTATTTCTATTGCTTCTGGGGTACCATATACCTAAATCTTGAGATTTTAGGATTTGATTATAGCCATTAATGAGAATAATATTTTTTACTAATAAGTGAAGATAAATATAATATTGTAATATATTTTGTTATAAAATATTTTACTCATTGGCGTTTTGCCACCAGTTTTAAATTAATTATTTAAAACGTGGAAGAATGTGTTTTTGCAGCCTGTCCAGTATTTAAATGGGTAAGAATGCTTTTTTGGCGATTTTAGGTTCTTTTTAAATACAGAACGATTAAAATGTTTGCCAAACACACTATTTGCATTTAAGGAACGTAAATGACCAGATGCGTTTATTTTCCTATGTATGCAAAAAAATACGCCTTTGCAAGAGTTAATAATTCAAGCAAAATATTCATTTTTTCACATAACTTCTTCATTTCTTTTAGTGGCATTTAACTTGACACATATTTCAAAGCTTTACATTAACATACTTTTTTGTATTTTCTCGGCAGACTTCAGGGCGCTCACTTTTTGAAGGATTCAAAATGAAAGAGTAGGACGCGAGTATCGCGTATATAGTGGTTAGCTTGTGACTGACAATCGCGCAACATTTAAATGAAATAATGCAAGACGGTAGCATAACAGAGTGACACTGGATTAGTAGCAATGTCCTGAGTATCTTCATTTATTTACCGACACCGTTATAGATACCACAGAAATACAATCATGGAAAATTAAAAATGACAAAAAAAAACACGTTGCGCATCAACGTGTTTTTTTTTTTTTTCTGTCGCTAAATGCTAATTTTATGTAATATCAAGGCGGCTTACACTAACTATGGCACTGACTTTACTCGCTTTTGCAACATGAAATTAATTAAATTTGACTTCATTGTGCTGGTCAAGTGTTAGCCTTATACTTATCGAGTCTGCTTGAGAAATTGCAGCAAGTTATAATTTTAGTTCTTTGATGAATTAAGTTAATGAAGGACTGAGAGAAAGACGAGCGGGGAAGTACTTAGTCTCGTCCAAGTAAAACGGAACTTACTAGCGTCCTTAGAAGAAAAAGTTGACAAGTCAGAGAACTCCGTTCCAGCTGGCTTCAGAATTGACAAAATGCAATTCTTTCGTCAAAATTTACCATTTTACCGTTAATACCGTAAACATTTAGAATTATTTTAAATTGAAGATTTTACAGTGAATTATTATCAACAATAAAATTAAGACTACCTGTGCAAACTTTAAAATGGGAGATGGGAACATATCAAATTCTGGTGATTTTCATTAATCTCTTTCAATGAAATGTATTTTTTTTCAAAATATTACTAGTACATTAGGCATGCAGATTAATTACTTCAATAACTTGTACGTATTTCTAGCTTGCGATTGAGGGACTCAAATCTGGAATCAATTTATACAATACAGAAAAATCGGGATTAGAAAGGGGAAATCGTCTAAATGCATGGCAAATTAAACCACCTAGGCAAATTAAACCCCAGATAAGTGTTTGAAAATACAATGAGCTCCCGGTCCCCATGGACCCAATACTCACAATTGTACCCTGTGCAACTTACAATGTAGGTATATGTTTCTCTAGGTATATTTATTCCAATAAACAGTCTCTGCGCTACTCCGAATTGATTCGTGTAACGTCATCGAGTGCTATTATGCTGTCAAAGCGTTTGTTTCATTAGTAGCCGTGATTCGCAATAACTCAACTTGTCGCTTGCTTTGACGAAACGGCGACAAAGCTGAGTAAAGTTAATTGTGTAAGATTGATTTCTTATCTATTCTTCTTTATTAGTCTTTTTTATTTTATGCCTGGAGTTAATAATTTTGAGTACCGTGATAAAAATTACTAGCCTATGTACATAACTTAGCATGTGTCAGGTGGGCCACGTTTTATTTTCTAACTAGTAACTATTCACTTGAAACTTAGAGTATAGTTAGTTGACCTAATTATATTAAATATAATTTATTGACCTTTATAAAACACTACCTGCGCTCCGTGGTTTCACGCGCGTGGGGGATTATGATGATGATGATGATGATGATGATGATGATAAGTATCCTATGAGTTATTCCAGGGTATAATCTATGTCGATTTCAAAATTTTATCAAAATCCGTATAGCTGTTTGAGAGTGAAGTATGATGATGATGAAAAGTATCTTAAGTGTTATTCCAGGGTATAAGCTATCTCCATTCCAAATTTCGACAAAATCCGTTCAGCTATTTGGGAGCAAAGTATGATGATAATGACGGTGATGAAAGGTATTCTTTGTGTTATTCCAGGGTAGAAGCTATCTTCATTCCAAATTTCATCTAAATCCAGCCGTTATCGCGTTAAAACTCCCCAAACTAACAAACATACAGACAACTTGTTGTTTATTGTCGTTGTATTTTTTTTGTATAGATATGTTTGCACACCATTGTTATGGTAGGATGTACTGAACTTTTATAATTGTTATTACCATCTACTTAATTACTTCTTGTGAATAAATAATTCTGATTCTGATTCTGAACGTTTCACTTTTATATATTGGTATGGATTGGCTGTGACCCCGCGGCTTTGCCCGTGTAGAAATTTCTCTTGTTTAAAAGTAATCTGTGTTATTCCAGGACCAAAAGTAACTATAAAGTACAATATACTATATCTCAACAAAATTTCTTCAGGCGTCATCTATTTTTTTTATCGATTTTTCTGCTTCTTTTGATTGAGATACATGGTACTCCAGATTTTAAGTCAAAACTGAAGCTGAAAATCGAATTTAAGTCGGTCCAGTATAATGATGTATGATGTATGTAATTTATGATGCGTGAACAAAGAGACACACATCCATATCCACATTAATGACCTTCTGAAGCCCGGTACCTTTGGGTATGCAGATGACAGTACTGTAATTGAGAGATACATTTCCAATGCTCTAGCCAGCTGAGACGCAGTCCAGCTTCAGACAGAGGCTATGGTAGACCGTTTGGATTTAGCCTTAGAAGCCATGTCCGATTGGGGTGATCCTAACCTGGTTAAGTTTAATGCGACTAAAATACAGGCACGTTTGTTCTCTGCTAAAAAAAGTCCTCTAAACCGAGATTTATCTTTCCGTAGTGTAACAATACCAATAGGCGACCATCTGGAGTTTTTAGGTGTCGAACTCACATCGGACCTGAATTTTAGGTCTTACATTGAATCCAAAGCAAAGGTAGCTGCAAAGAAACTTGGTACTTTGTCTAAGGTTAGGCAGTACTTCACGCCGGGACATGTTTTGGATCTTTATCAAGCACAGGTCCGATCTTGTATAGAGTACTTCTGCCACCTCTGGGACGGTTCTGCCATTTATCATCTCGAGTCTTTGGATTCAATTGAGAGACGTGTTATCAGGCTCATTGGGGATGACTCTCTGATAAAGAGTAAGCTTCAAAGTCTGGCGCATCAACGTGAGGTCGCAAGCCTGTCGGTATTCTACAGATTGCACTATGGACACTGTTTAGTGATATGGCCGCCGAGTGTACTATTTTAAGGTCATTGTTGATGTGGCATAATTTAAGTTTCTTTAGTGCAATAAAGAGTTATCTATCTATCTATCTATCTATCTATCTATGGAGAGTGTACACAAGAACTGCACAATCTGATTCCCCCATCACCTTTTCATCACCGTACGACTAGATGATCGACAAAGCGCCACCATTTTATGGTTGAAATACCTCGCACGAGATCGAAGAGTTACGCTTCTTTATTTTTTATAAGAACTGCAAAGGAGTGCAATGCCCTGCCCTCGTCAGTGTTTTCGATAAAATATAACCCAGATGTGTTCAAGTCAAGAGTGAATAGGTATCTACTAGGCAAGCGTGCTACACCTTCGACCACATCATCGCTTTCCATCAGGTGAGATCGTGGTCAAACGAATGCCAAGTACGCCATAAAAATATATATGCCTGAACAGATTTAGATGTATGGGGTATCATTAGAGTCCTTACATCATCCCGAGTAACAAAGGACAGAATATTAATTTGAAAAAATCTTTATTGCTGTAGAATGGTTCCATTGTCAAAGGCGAAAAAAAAACTTCGTATTTTACAAAATGGGTATCAAATTGAGGGCTTTGATGAGCACATTCCAAAAATAATTCCATAATTTATTGTCATAAAAACATTTTAGTTCGTTTTTTTTGGCATAGCAGTCGTGTTTTTCTTTTACTTTGATGATGTACTTGTTTCTTCTTGTTTATGAAACGTTATGTTTTTGATAAACGAAGAATTATCTCGAAATCCAAAGTCAATACTGCCATTCAAGATTAATACAAACAATATGTAAATACATAAAATAAATAAAAGTAGAAGCCTGGATTGTAAGTATTAATCTTGTATTGTATCTACCAGGTATTTGGATTTTGAGAATTGAAGCATTTACCTCAATTCGCAAAATCCAGATACAAATACCTGGTAGATAAGCTGGCATCCAAATTCCATAATAGTTTGAAACAACGAGACAAAGCACTATCCATCTCTATTGGAAATGTAATGCATTGCGTGGTATTCGAGTATGATTGATTTAGTATTAGTATTTCCTGAGCAGTCATTCGAATTTGATTTGATAAAACACTTACAGGGCAGTGCGTGTTCGCTGATCCAGTACCAAAACAAGGAATAAAGCTTTATATGTTGTCTACACTAATATTTAAAAAGCAAAGATGAGTTTTTTGTATGTTTGTATTTTTGGATGTTTTGATGGATAAACTCTAAAAATACTTAACCGATTTAAAAAATATTTCACTCATATTTTTTTCTGCTTTCGCAACATTATCAGCGAGTATCATGGGCAGTATTTTATTTACCAAAAAAGTTGAGATCCCTACGAAAATTGCAATAATGTAACCCAAGGTACTTATTAAAAATATGCTTAAATGACGATTAATCGCTGTTAGGAACGTAATGACATGTTATCACGGAAACGAAATAATAAAAAGTCTGTCAAGTACGTAAGTAATAATGCAGTTGCTTATGGTCAAAAACCACGGTTGTTGCTGCCAAAGGTTTCAAACTTTACTAGCGTTTTTTTTTTTTTTGAAATTACGACTTAAGAGTAAGAAAAATACCGCGGTGTGAGCACTACCCGAGCGAAGCCGGGGCGAGTTACTACATATCATGGACGAACTTGATCAAAACGTCAAGAGAAGTAATTTATTGACTCTTTCTGAGCCAGATAATAATAATCCCAGCATATTGGTCACACTCACGCGTCGCATCGATCAAGCATTCAGATAGATTTTTGAAAATACAGGTCAATGTCACCAGCACGTTGTGTACGCTGCCAACTGGTAGTGGCTAGACACTTGGACTACCCACATGCCATTACAGTCATATAAGTAACTAGCGACCCGCCCCGGCTTTGCACGGGTAGATATATAGAAAGATAAAATTAGTAGGTACTTTATTTGGACAAATAGAACAACGACAATTTCTTACACAAAATGTTTATGTTTATAGGTTTTATACTCACGTACCAATTTGTCTATAGTATTATTCTGTTTAACGCAAGGAGGTTGAATCACGGTTACTGTTAAAAGATTTAACGCCAGTAAGCGTAATTCAACCTTCTTTAGTTTAAAAAACCGGGTGGGAAGTAAGCGTAATTCAACCTCCTTGGGTTTAAAAACTGGATGGATCTGTTTCGAGGCGCACGGCCGTTTATTTGTCGTGAAACGTCTACGCTGCGTCTAGAATTTTTTAAATCGGTTAGTATTTTTTGAGTTTATCGGTAGCGCTCACCCCACGGTAATTTTATTTTTTTAGCATTTTTATATCCGTCGTATCTTCTAAAAAAAAAACGCCAGTAAGCGCTGTTCAAAATCATTGGTAGCAGTACTTTTTACCATAGACAACTGCATTATTACTCACGTACTTGACAGATTTGTTACTATTTCGTGTATTATTAGCATAGAGCATTTCCTACGTCAATGATTATTAGATGTTCTGTGATTTCGTTTCCATGGCAACGTTCCATATACAAAGACCCGTATCTCCTTCTTAGTTTGTGATACAAGGTAATCAAGTTTTTTTTGCATAATTTGATACCTCGGGTTACATTATTGCAATTTTCGAAGGGAACTCTAATTTTTTGAAAAATAAAATACTGCTCTATAAAATTAATCGCTGATAAATTAGCTTTCTTTATGTGAAAGAATTTTTAAAATCAGGTCTATATTTTTTGAGTTTATCCATTACAAACAAACAAACAAACAATCAAATCTTTCCTCTTTATAATATTAGTGTATGTAATGGCATGTAGGTTTTCAACAGTTTCCTGTATTAGGATGCTAGTTTTATTTTGTTGTAGTTGGGGTTAAACACTAATATTATAAAGAGGAAAGATTTGATTGTTTGTTTGTTTGTTTGTAATGGATAAACTCAAAAAATACGGACCCGATTTAAAAAATTCTTTCACACAAAGAAAGCTAAATTATCAGTGAGTAACACTAACAGTATTTTAATTTTCAAAAAATTAGAGTTCTCTTCGAATATTGCAATAATGAAACCCGAGGTATTAAATTTTGCAAAAAAACTCGATTACTTTGTATCACAAACTAAAGAGTATATAAATACTACGTAAGATCGCAAAATAAGAAGGAGATACGGGTCTTAGTATATAGAACGTTGCCATGGATACGAAATCACAGAACATTTAACAATCATTGACGTAGGAAATGCTCTATGCTAATAATACACGACATAGTTATCGTAATTCAACCTCCTTCCGTTAAACAGAATAATACTATAGACGAAATAGAATACGTCAGTATAAAACCTATAAACATAAACATTTTATGTAAGAAATTGTTGATATTCTATTTGTCCAAATAAAGTAGGTACCTACTAATTTTATCTTTTCATATATCTAACCGTCCGAAGCCGGGGCGGGTCGCTAGTTATTAAATAAATATACTTACTTCTACTTCTTCTAAATACATCACAAGAAAAGAAAAAATATAAAACTGGATATTTGTGAAAAAAGAGCGGTCTTATCTCAAAATTTGATGTTACTTATTTTTGTGCTTAACATTGATTTAGATTGCGAAACTTTGAAGTAAGTGCTAGATGTACTGTAAAATTGACTGTCTATTTGATATCTATATTAGACATTGTTATGACAGTTATATATTGTTCTAATATTGTTTGTATACTATCTCCGGACTTGTGGTGGCTGGAGGCGACGGCTGACCGCGCTCGTTTGTGACACTTCATTCACTCTAACGCCGTGCTTTAATTTACTTAACTGTGATAAATCTAATGGCTTTATTGTTTGTTGACCGATCGAAGCAATGTCTCCAAATAAATTTTGCCGAATCTGCGTTACATGTGTTTGCCGTGTGTGGTTTCGGCGTTTTTTTGTCGATAACTTTATAACCGTTGATCCGACCTTAATAAAATTTAGAAGGTGGGTAGTTAATACTATGTTTTTTTCTAGGTTGCGTATTAGATATCTTATTATTCTTGCCAACAAAATTGTAAATTGCTCATTTGCTAAGTATTTCCCGTTGAAAATAGTGAATAACCTCAGTTTATAATAAAACTAGCTTTTTGTTTCGATAAACTGTAGTCTGTAACTATTGTGTTTGCAGTGCAGTTTATCGTGATAAAATGTACAAACTATCTCCGTAACAAATTTCATCAAGATCAGTTCAGCCATTTAGTCACGTAAATGTAATTAACAGACAGACAGAGTTACTTTCGCTTTTTTAATTTAGTGGATATCATTAATAAAAACTTTGTCATCAGCTTAAGTTTCTAAGGCTAAATTAATGTTCGCTGTCGTATGATATAAAATTGTTCGGTGAAACAACAAAGAGAAGTTATTTTTTTTTGTTTAAAATTTGAAAAACACCTTTTAATAAAACCCACTTATGCCACCGACTGTCCAAAATGTAAGTTAGGTAAGCGATAGTCAGACAGACGTCTGACTGTCTTTCTGTCAAGTCAAGACCATTTTTCTCAGAAGCGCGTGAATGTATCATGTTGATATTAATATCAAATATTCCAATTCTGCAAAGCCTTAGAGCTGTCAAAAAAACGAACTTCTCTTTAGAAGTTTGTTTTTACGGCCGTATCTTTTGATTGCGTTGACTTTTAAACGCAATCAAAAGATGCGGCCGTTTATGCCGCATATTTTGACTCCCGCGAGGGATTCGAAACCTTTAGGTACGTACGTTATAGGTACTTATATCGTACGGACGGGTACGTTACTTGAAATTTGGCAAGATGCAATGTCTCTTATGAAAAGTAAAGGGAAAAATCCGAAACCCGTAAATTTGTAGTTACATAAATATATCACACAAAAAAAAGTTTGTACGGAACCCTCAGTGCGCCGTGCGCCAGTCCGACTTGCACTTGACCGTTTTTTTTTGTCCTAGGGCTACTGGAAGCTTGTAGGCTTTTTGGTTAAGTATATGGCGGATTTTTTCAATTAGTGGAACATTACGTTTGAAACTAGAACAGAGAGAAATTGAGAATTTGCTTTAGTTTCAGCTTTCTGAAGTTTCAAGTTTCTAAGTCCTGTCATAGCCAAAGTTAGGTTTTCGGTTCTCCTACATTTTCCTTTGTTTCTTGCTGATCATCACCAGAATCTCAATGAGCATAAACTTTTGCCATAACTATGTACTTACCTCTTGAAGTTGTCCATTAATATGTTTTCCTTGGGAACATATAATTAGATTAGAACAACTAGCCAACAGAATAATTCAGCTGGGTTGGGCAGCATTCGGCAAGCTTCGTCAAGTCTTATCGTCCTCCATACCACAGTACCTGAAGACAAAAGTCTTCAATCAGTGCGTCTTACCAGTAATGACCTACGGAGCCGAAACGTGGATACTCATGGTCAGACAAGTCAACAAATGTAAGCGAGTTATTGAGAGAGCGATGCTTAGAGATTACTACAGGACAAGATTCGCAAGAAGTGATACGATAGAAAATCATATTAACCGACATAGGTCTAAGGATACTTAAGCTGAAGTGGTAGTGGGCTGGTCACATTTCTCAGAGCACCAACAACCGTTGGGGTAGACGAGTTCTCGAGTCAAGACTGCGCTTAGGGAAACGTAGTGTAGGACGCCTTGTGGCGAGGTGGAGTGTCAATGTGCGTAAGTGGATGGCAGAAACTGGATGCAGAGAGCTGAAGACTGTGCCCAGTGGCTGGTATGAGGAGATACCCACGACCAGCAGTGGACAAGTATAGGCTGATGATAATTAAAATTTTATTTAAAATAATACATAAAAACGCAACAGTATCGGACGACCAGTCAAGCTGGTAAGGGTACCGAGAAAACATAAAAAAGCGTACCGAGAAACACACATGATACCACGCCATGTAAAGTCTCACGCATAAAACTCATCGTTTTTCAAGTTGGAGGTTAAAAATAATGAAAATAAAATGCAGCCGTATTTGTGAACAAGCCGGTTTTATCGTCGTTACCGGAAAAAAACAGTCAAATAAATAGATGGCGCATGGTCTGAAAACATGTTGCAGAAATAAATTATGTTCTTTAATAACTGATATCGATTAACAAGTTCTGGCTTATAGCATAAACTTTCTACATTCAAAATAGTATGAGCGTCAACAGTCCAATACTCTCACATTGTTGAGTAAACAATATGATTTCTAAACGTGAAAGTTCGAGAAGTACTCCTAAAATTAGAATTATTAACATAAGTTTTACGATGGAACCTATTATTTTCGAATACACGCATGGTCGTTAGCAACAGAAGGGTTAGCAACAGACGGGTTAGCAACAGGAAGGGAAGCAACAGAACCTTGGGATGCTTAAAATAAGGAATAGTAACTAAAGTTTAATAGATTCATTTATTTTTTGCGTGAGTTTTGAAGTACCGCCACAGTTATTTAATATTTAAGTGGATTGGTAGGTGCACAGTACATAATATAGTCCTTGGACTGTGTAGGTGTTATGTACTGTGGTAGGTGTGACCCTTGTGAACATAGATGCCTAATGCTAGCAAGAGCACCTAAAATGTTTTCGCCAAGAAATGCACCATTGACCATTACCAAAATAAAACTTCTATACACTTAGTTTATTTAACTATCTATTCCATAATATCCATCTGGAATAGCCCTTATATGTTATATTCTTTACTATTATCACAACTTTATTTGAAAATCGATCTTCTTTCACTACAGTTCAGTTTATCTCACTTTTCCAGTCTCCAAGATCACTCACATCATTCTAAAGAAAAATACGCCCTCTATATCGGAGCTCTTTACATTCAAAAAGTTCTTTCTGTAATAAAATAGACGTCGGAACTCAGATTCAGAGAGAGAACCAAAGTTAGGTCTGCATTACGCGTGTTATGTAAATCAAGACGAGTTGGGTTTCGCGGAACTTGTTGAAAGCATCGGTGAACTGGGTTCTTTAAAAATTTAGAACGCTAAGAAAGTGAGACCTGACACCGTTTTTGTGGATGTGGTAATAAAACTAGTAAAGGAAACAGGTACTTGATAATTGGTGTTTTTTTTGTTTTAACGGGCGTATTTACGAAGCACCGGTAGAATCAGAATGATGTTTTCTAATACAGTGCCAGATACAGCTCTGTATCGGCATATTTCTATGGAAAGTATCATATTCCATATCAAATTTAATTTCTAACTTGTTTAATTTATTGCTTTAATTAGCTGTGCTCGTGGCCTTGCCCGCGTGGTGATTTCATTTAAAAGTGGCCCATTCGTGTTATTCTAGGACCAAAAGTACCTATAATCTATACATATAAAATAGCAATAAAAACGAAAAAGTCTGTACAAAGAAGATAATTTAAAAAGAAATTGTCTAGGGTACTTAAAATAAGCTACTGAACAAGAATATAACATTTTTAACGTAAAAACTACTGGACCGATTGCAATGTAGGTTTTACTGTTGGATAGCTTAGGGTTTGACTTAAAAACTAGAGTACTTAATATCTGAATCCAATATGTAGAAGCCGAGCAATCGATAAAAAGTTTTTTTTGGTGAAATGTTGGTATATTGGTATGTTAGGTCCTGGAATAGTACATAGAGTACTTTAAATCTAGAGAAATGACCACGTGTGCGAAGCCGCGGGTACAGCTAGTGAACAATATATTACATGTCTTCAAAAATGTTTATGCCTTCAATTAGTTTATTAACAATTGCTCAATATCTAGTCATCGGATTAAGATACAAGTACCCCAGTTTTTAAGTCAAACCCTAAGCTATCAAAAAATGAACCATATCGCAATCAGTGTAGTAGTTTTTAAGTAATGCGCAAACAAACATACAGTCAAAAAACCAACAAACTAACAAACAAACAGAGAGACATGATTTAAAAAAATGTATTTTTTTGTTGAGTTGCTTATTATAAGTACCCAAGACCTTTTTTTCAAATTATCTTCATTGTATAGAATTTTTCGTTCTAATTGCTTGATTATAAAATATAGATAGATTTTGATACGACCGGTACTTAAAAGTATTCAGATAGTAAAATATATTTTTGTTTAATTTTTTCCCTTCTTTTAGATATGTTTATTTATTTGACTTGTAAATTGATATAGTATTTAATCTGAGTGTTGCTTATAATAAATGATTTGAGAAAACTTCCAGTTTAGGAACTAAGGTTCGATCTAGAAAGGTACAATATTATACAAGTAGGTCAGTCGAAACTTCGTTTATTTAAGCCAGCCTTCATTTTTATGTAAGTTAGTAAGCTAACTTACTGACTATATTATTTTTGTATTCATAATATTCTTAATTTTTGCGTCCTGAGAAATATAGATTTTAATATTGTCTTTTGGCATGTGATGAATTAGTTTGTGAGAGTTAAGGAATGATTTCTAAAATATTGTATATCTTAGATAGAGTTGCTAAAATTTCCTTATCAAAATTTTTACGTTCGTGGCTCTAACTGTCATGTTATAAAATCTGGTAAGTATATTCTAATAAAACAATTGCACGTTACACAAACATTGATACTACAGCAAACAAAATCACGTCTACTTTTTCATCGCTCCACACTTCTCACCTCACGTTCACTTTATCACGAAACTTTTCACTTTCCACACCCGATTGACGGAAACTTTCGGATAAATGGATACCCCTCTTTGCACTCTTCAAGTTATCTCAAAGTTTTACTTTCATCGTGAGGTGGTTAGAAAATGAGTGTGCTATAAACGAGGTGACTTTTGAGATGTGGAAATTTTGATGACGTCATCTCTGGAGCAATCTCTATTAAAATTTGAAAGTGAGAGTAGATCATTAAAACCGTAAGTGAAATGCCATGGTTAGAAAAAGAAGGATATACAATTTTAGTACCTAAATAAAAATAATTATTATTATTAGTTACTAGCTGCGCCCGCGTCTTTGCCCGCGTGGTCATTTGATTTCAAAGTAGCCCATACGTGTTATTCCAGGACCAAACAAATCCATTATGATAAATTACAATAGAATACATTTCTTCAAAATTCGTTCAGCGGTCAAATACTTTTATCTATTGCTCAGCATCTAATCATCTGACTAAGTACATCTGATTGTAAGTCAAACCCTAAGCTATACAACAGTGAAACCTGCATCACAATCGGTCCAATAATACACACAAACAGAAAGGATTTAAAAAAAAAATGTTCATTTGTCTATTTAAAGTACCCTAGACAATTTTCTTTTAAATTATTTTCTCTTTTTAGATTTTTGGTTCTTACTGCTCTATTCGGACATCCCCTGAACTATACTTAATTTCTTCAAATGTAATTTAATCCTTGTTGGCTTCGTAACAAGGTATTTTTCCCCTGGCATCTAATTCTCACTCACTAAACTATCACTAAAGCCTGTCAGCGTAAAATCAACTTTGTTTCCACGCGGCTAAAGTCCCGATTTGTCCAAACGCTGTCTTAGAACGTGTCCGAATTTATCCAAACGCTGTTATACAGCGTGTTAAAAAACTGTTTTAATTACGATATTTTAAGCGGTGCAGCTTAAATTGACGTAAGTTTAGAATTGATCCCAGGGACAAAAAGACCTTGTTATAAAGTCGACAAGGTTTAAATTACATTTGAAAAAATTTAGTCTAATTTAGTTTAAAGAGTAAAATGATCAAATTGCCGCCAATATCTTGATAGTAGCTGCTGTAGACCTTCCGACATATTATATTTTTTTAGGCAAAAAGGTTTACTCCGTGTAAAAGACGGACTACTCCGTCATACAAACGCATATGAAGCATAGCAAATGGCGGTTGCAAATTTGGGTGTGAGTGGATCATTTGTGGTTGATAAACAATTTCATCAAATAACACTCCTTTTTTGGGCAGTCGTGTAAAAAGACTGCATTGTTTTTTATTTTTCGTGAGACCATAACAGAATTAACACGACTAACAAGGTCGAGATCTTGCTGCGATGTAGCGGCCGATCGGCTTAACATAGTGTAAGTGTGTGCGTGAGGCTTGTGCGTCCTTGTGGTGTGGTCTCCGTGTTTTTCTAAACCTTCTTGCAGTATGGTTTGTATAATGTTTGGCATTTCAGTGCTAACGTTCAAAAAATAAGAAAAGTACAAAAATGTGGAAAAAATGTAAATTACTGGTACTGCTACAAAAATCATATGAGTATTTCTAACAAAAGAAGAAAAATAATGACAATCTAACTTTTCCCCAGCTAACATTATTTTGCTCGCAACCTACAATGAAGAGAATGCTCTTACTCCAGAAGTTACTTTATGCCGCAGACGTCCAAATACTAAGTATGTAGTATAAAGGTATATGTTTTATACAAGAAATGTTGAAAAAGGTTTCAGAACATTAAGGAGCACTGACCTTTCATATAAAAAGAAAACTCTAGAACTTAGTTAAGTTACTCCCAACCTACTTACCACATCCTTTTGTGCGCGGGCAGTGCTTGAAGTCCTCTCAAATGTTGCAAATTTACTCGTGGTGGAGCAAACTTAATAAACTCAAAATTTAATTAACTTGAAAGATTTACGTAGTTAAATTTACTTTCGTGTGCAAGTGCTCCCTGCGGCTTGCCTGAAGAATAATTAAATAAGTAGCTTTCATTTTAAGTTCCAGGTAATTAATCACAATTTATTTAATACTATTACCATGTTCGCTAGTTAGGAGTTGTTAACGGTCAAGGAAATATAGAATAACTTGACGAATATAATAACATCTATTAGTTTATACACTACTTATTTAATATTTATTAAAATATGTAAAAAAATATTACCATGCAAACAATTGTGTAAACTAAACGAACTCTAAAATTAAACCTAATCTAATAAGCCACTACCATTAGGCAACGTTCCCAAAATGCTGGCAGCATTGCCACGTTGTATGGAAATGCTTAATCTTTGTCCAAGGTAAAGGCCAGCATCTTGGTCATCCATTAGTTGCTTAAAGTATACCTTCTTCTTTTAGATGTTGGGTGGTGAAGTGATATCATCAAAGTATCATATATCTATACTTATAATAAAGTAATATGAACGAACAAGTCTGTACAAAGAAGATAATTTAAAAAAAATATGTCTAGGGTACTTGAAATAAGCTTTTTAAATCGTGTCTTTCTGTTTGTTTGTCTGTTTATTCGCGCATCACGTAAAAAAACCTTAATCGATTGCGAAGAGGTTTTCACTGTTAGATAGCTGAGGGTTTGACTTAAAAACTGTTGTGATTGGTATCTCAATCCGATGAGAAAAAGCCGAGCAATCTATAAAAACTTTTTGACAGCTGAAGGAATTTTGATCAAATATTGGTACATAGAAAGAAAATACATTTATTCACAACAAAAACAAAACAAATTAAAACACAATAAATAGAATAAGTAAAGAAAAATTGTCATGAATCGGTCCCAACTCAGCGTTATGCTGGTTGTAATCGACAGATCAACAACTAGCGCTGGTCTTCCGTTGGTGCCGGTAGGTGACGTCACGTATTGTCATTGGTATTTTAGGTCTTGGATATTGGATATGTACTATACATAGAGTACTTTTAACCTAGAAAAATGACCATGCGTGTGAAACTGCGGGTACGGCTAGTTACAATAAATTTATCGTGCTTCCATAGTGCTTTTTAAAGATTTAAATTAGGTTATAATATTCATATTACTGAAGAAAACGTACTATTTACAAATACTTATTTACAAATTAATAACAAGTCAATTATTGAATATTAACATGCAAGTACATATTTATCTTTTATTGGGCATATAATAATAAAGTAATTCTGAAAATCTTTACCAGGAATTAAAAAGGATAAAAACCACAGAGATTCCTCTAAAATACATAAGTACATATACATTACAAAGGCCTTTCTGTGTAGATAACAGCAGAAGTGAGCAGACAGTTGCTGGAAACTCAATGACGTAATAAACTGCCTGAAAACATTCCGTGGAAAGTAAAAAAAGCTAGTCAATTTATTGCAAACTCTATTCTGTATGGTTTTAGTTTTGCAGAGTTTTTTTTTATAGGACATTTTCACATAGAGCTGAAAATAATAAGCTAAAGCAGACATGTAGTGGTATACAGGACTGTTCTGCAAGAGTCCACTCGATGACTTCCTGAGATCCACACCATTGTTGATTATGGGATACTAGCTGTGCCCGTGGCAATGCCCGCGTGGCCATTTCATTTAAAAATAGCTCATATGTGTATTCTCGGACCAAAAGTACCTATAAAGTAAAATATACTACATTTCTTCATAATTTATTCAGCCATCAAATAGTTATTTATCGATTTATCGGCATCTAATATTTGGATTAAGATACCGAGTACTCCAGTTTTTTAAGTTAAATCCTAAGCTATCCAACAGTGAAAACCGCATTGTAATCGGTCTAGTAGCTTTTAAGTGATGCATGAACAAACATATAGACAAACACTACTTTTAAAAATGTAATGTTCCTGTTCAGTAGCTTATTTAGGTACCCTTGATCATTTTTTTATCATTTTCTTTGTACAGACTTTTTCGTACTTATTGCTTTATTATTGACCGAGCGAGCGCGAAGCGTCTCCGTTTCAGCTTGGGCAAAAATGCTTTCGTATATCTGGGTGTCCGTCTGTCTGGATCTCTGTTCTCCTGTACAGGTCATATTTCTTAACCGATCTGGACGTAACTTATACGGTTTACAGGTTAAACACCCCCTCCCCCCCTTCCCACCCTCAATCAAAAATCCCTGACGACTTAAAACTTCCCCCAAAAAGGGACAAAAAGGGGGCTACTGAATAGCTCCGCCTTATTAGATCCGATTTCGATGGTTCTTTTTTCTTTGAAAGTAACTTTCAATTGGACTCATAAAAAATAAGTGAAGATCTGATGAGTATCTTCTCTTCTGCGTGATGAGCAGAATAACTCCTCAAAATGCACTAAATTTCTCACTTTTAGGTTTCTACCAGTGGAATCATCCCTTTACCCGCTAGGTAGGGATTGATGGAGCACCTTGGTTATTGATTGCTTTTACAATAAGGTTACTAGATGGCGCTACTGTGCACCACTAGATTTTTTGCAAAAAGTTAGTACGTGCGAGGTCTACAGCTCACAGAGCCACTAATTATTATTATGGATAGGACCCGCCACAGTACCTAATGTATGCACAGTAGCATGCAACGTCATTGTGGTCAGGAAGGAGACTTAAATATAAATTGGGATTTAGGGATTTCATTTATATTTAGTGCAGTGCCGCCCAAGAATCTACTACAAAAGTGACTACTACAATTGATGGCTATCCAATATAACCTTTTAGTTTTTAAATTCATGCTTTTCTTTAGATATTACTGCTTCTTGGTGTACAATAAAGAGTTTTTGTTTTATTGTACTGTATTGTTCTGGGTTGCACTGTTATAATTGATTTTTCCCATCAATTGTCGCGCGGGCTTGTATTGCTCAACAGCAAACATATTATTTTTATTGTTGTTGCTTGTGATGTTTATTATGTTTGGTATAACAGTTTTATTTTTGTAGATTAAACAGGGGTTATGAACTTCAGTGCACATTATGAGTACAAAATTGAATAGTTTTACTTCAATGTCTAACAAATGCGGGAGCATGTCTCTCACGAAATCTTCTTAAACTTTACCGGAACAAAATACCTTATTGTCTTCAGTGCTAACAAGAAGAAGCTAACACCCTAGCAATTAAAGCCAAACTCGTCAGAAAAGTTTTAATGACTGTTACTTTCCAAAAAAGGAAAAACAACGATTGAAAAAAAAAGAAAAACGAACAAGTCGTGAAGAAACCGTTTTTACCTGCCCTTGCTACACCCTTGAAATTGGCCATCTCCTTCGGAAACAGCTTTCGCCGAAAAGTTTTTTTTACGTTATAATAACGCGAAGTTACGGCAAAGTCGTGTTAATTTGATCTTGGGTCGGGTCGAATTCTTTTTTTAATTATGTTTTTTAAGGTTCCGAAAGTAACCGGAGACCTTTATTAATTCGTCCAGTTTGTTAGTGACTTTGTTTGCAGGCGCGAAGTTTCAAGATTTGAGATTTGAAGAATATTTTGTTGCTGAAGTCTCGCACTTCTAATTAAGATTTTGTTAGAGTTTAATAATTTTATAGGTATAATTTGTACTTTTTCAAACAGCTAAATGAGATGAACAGGTCATTGACCGAACGGTAAGCATCTGAAAAATAACAGACGTTGTCTCATATATAACATGCTTCAGCAATGCCTTCTTGCCGATTCTTCTCAAAGGTGTATTCCGAATCGGTGGTCAGTTATGCAATTCATTCAAAGGGCTCCAGCCATTTCATCAGAGCCCCCCTCGATAATTCCCAACAGTAGAGATCCAGGGGTGTTTAGTTCGATACTCCCCAAGTAATCAATGGCAACTGTCCAAGCCGAGGTTCGTACCCCCTGGGTGCCCTTGAGTAAAAACTTAACTTTGGCGTGCGCCTTCTGCGTCACGCATTGCGGCGGAGCGCTTTTGCGCCCGCCCCACCGTCCGGTGACGCTGTAGAGGTCAACTATAGAGGCACATAACCTTTCTAAAAAAAAAGAAGCATCTGAAATGTACTTTTGCTTCGGTTTACCCACAAGAAAGTACTCTCTCATACATATTATAGGAGTACAGCGAAACAAAGAAAGGATTCTGTGTTCAAACTAAAATCTTGGTTCGATTTTGACGAGTAAGGAATCAATTTATTCGTCGTTATTTATAGAGTATCAAAGGTTTTTTTTCCGACTACGGCGAAGCAAAGGAAGAGTTTTGAAATACAATTTTGAAATCGAGGTATCAATCGATTCGTGTTCAGTTTAGTGTTTAAGTTTAGTGTCAGAGGCTGTTTTTTAGCCGACTTTAGTCAGGTTTTAGTTTTTTAACTTGTCTTTTTTTTAGATTTATGTACCGTTTTAACTATTCTAGCTGCTTTTAGCTTCCTATTAATTATAAGCAACCTGTTTAAATGTAGACAAAACCTATATTCACAAAACGTGTACTCACAAATATCATGTCAAATACTCGTGACAAAATATTATAGCTTCCATCTACACGTTTATTATGGACAGTAACCGAATGTCACATATTCTGTTAATTTACGTAACAGCCCAATAAAAGGCCTTTCTATGTCACACACACGCTAATATGCTAAAATTTATATACAAAACAAATACCCTGAAGGCCTATATTTCATCTGTGTATTTTGCATAATATCAAATTGAGCGATGTTAATTGTTACAGACGATTATAAACCCATAGCATTAATAATAAGGTATATTTCTTTAGTAACTTATTAATTGGATCGAATAAGTTTGTTAGTTGAATGCAAGTATATTTTAAGCGGTTCAGTGGCTTCCGAATATGGTGTATTATCAAGAAAGTTAACGTTTTAAGCATTATGTTGAGAAATATTGTGCTTAGATCGCTGCTGTTGTATTAATGCGTGAATTTATTTACGAATAGCTGTGACCGCGGCTTTGCACGCGTTGTCATTTCTTTGGGTTAAGTTACCTACGTGTAATTCCAGGAACAAAAGTACATATAAAGTACAATAAGCAAGATGTACTGGAGAGTTCGGTTCCTAGCTCCTAGTAGTTCAGGTTCCTGGTTCGATGTGGACTGTAGTTCAATTAAACACTGTTGCTTGTTCAAGTTCCGCTGACTGAATGGTCGGATCCAATTTTTTTTTTTTTTTTTAGAAAGGATATGTGCTGTTGGTCTATAACTGACCTCTACAGCGTCACCGGACGGTGAGGCGGGCGCAAAAGCACTCCGCCGCAATGCGTGACGCAGAAGGCGCACGCCAAATTTAAGTTTTTGGCCACTTGCTCAAGGGCACCCAGGGGGTACGAACCTCGGCTTGGACAGTTGCCATTGATTACTTGGGGAGTATCGAACTAAAGTTGCCATTGATTACTTGGGGAGTATCGAACTAACTTGGGGAGTATCGAACTAAACTTGGGGAGTATCGAACTAAGGCAGGTCGGATCCAATATTTATTTCAGAAACTTATCGCTATATATACATTTATACGGTCTTTCAACTAATGTGGTATTCACGCCGCAGTTAAAAGGGGCGTGGCCTATTCTCTCATGTTTTCTGTGTTCATGCTGTCGCGGGCAGGCTCGGCGTCCAGAACATTATTAAAAACATATGTAAATAAGTTCATTAAAAAAAAAAAAACTTTATGCAGTAGCCATGTCATGGTGAAACATAGAACGGGCTATTACAATTAAATGCGTATACAACATTCCGTGTCTATGCTGTTAATTGTTGAGGCGTTCACTACCTGAACTAGTCTAGTAGTCTAGTTCTAGTCAGTACCTGACTTTGAGTGCAGCAACCATGGTAAAACATGGTAAAACTTAAAATCAGCTGTCATAATTAAATGCGTACACAAAATTTCGTGTCTGTGCTGTTGACAATTGAAGAGTTCCTTAACCTGGAGCTTATCCTGGATGTCGATTCAGGTTATGCTTACCATAAAAATCCATTGTCATCGGAACTGAACCAACATGTAAATATTTAACACTTAAATAAGGATTCATACATTGCAAGTTACATGAAAGCTTTTAAAATACCAAACATTGTCAGCCGTCCGATAGTTTTTATCAATTGCTTGGCTCCTAATCATCGGATTGAGATACCAAATGCACCAGCTTTTAAGTCAAATCCTAAGCTATACAACTATTAATATCTTAGGGTCATCGCAATCGAACTAGTTGTTTTAACGTGATGCGTGAACAAACAAACAGACCAACATGATTTTTAAAAACGTTATATACTTGTTCAGTAGCTTATTTTAAGTCCCCTGGATAATTAATTTTAAATGATCTTCTTTGTACAGACTTTTTTATGAGTACCTACCCGTTGAGTTGAGTGACGGTTGATCCATATGGGCAAGATTCCGGAAAAATGAAGTCCGCGACGTTTAAGACGTAAATGGCTAGATGACATCAAGGAATGGACTGGACTTAGCCATCGACAACTAAAACACGCTAGATGTGATCGTAAAAAGTTTTGCTTACTGACCTTCAAACTTAAATTTAAAGATGGCTCACGATTATGATGACAGAATGTTTTGGTACTTATTGCTTTACTATAGAATAGATTTTATGATCACATCTACTTGTAGTACCTATATGTGATTTTGTTCGCGTTGGCATTGTGCGTAATGAAAGCTTATTTTGCTTTGAATACACTTGTAAATTTTTGTACTACCCAACTTATTTGAAATGTTTATTGTCATTTTAATTTTCTGTGCTAATGATGACATTGGTAATTTCAAATAGTCATTCAACACAAAATTACTCTTATTGAATTCTTGTATGAATCGAACAAAATCTTGTTTCGCAAGTCAGTCGTCATCAACTTTCCAAGACGAAAGGCCTTAACTGAAGCCTATGCACAATAAAATAAACATCATGACCTAAATACTTATAAAAACCGTTTTGGATGGATTTAGAAATATTAACAGCAGTTAATCCACCAGAAACACAATCCAGCTAAAAGCAAAGCTGTGTGTGTTTCAACGGAAACCAACACTTGATAAAAAATGTGTTGTCGCTACAGCCGCTGTTGACAAAGTGCAACTGTAGGGGCGTTGTAGACACTCGGATTTCGTACGGACCGGATTTGTAGGTCCTTGAATAAAAATCGGTGAGACGCAAAGTGTGTATCATCTCACATCATTTTTCGTTCTGTTGTGCGAGAAAATGCGCTAGGAAAGTAATAGTTGGTAAGGTAAAATAAAAAACAATGATAAAGTTAATAGATTCAGGCGTTTTTTTGCGGAAATCCATATTTAAAATGAAAGAAGTAAATGTATCTTACTACTTCACCAAACTGTTTGTCAGACAAATGTTAAATGTAAAACACTACAATATTTTAAATGGAACAAAATACAATAAATAAAAGCCCATGATAACCAACCCTTACCAAAATTAAACTATGGTAAAATTAAATACGCAAAAAGTAAGGCAAAATATAACAAAAGGCAAGGCAAAAATAAAACAAAATTAAATATATGTATATATATACATATATATATATATATATATATATATATATATATATATACACGCAATAAAAAACATATACCTCTATCCAAATACCAACGTCTGACAATACGACAGTGTTTCGCCTCTGCACGAGGCATCCTCGGGAAATGTTTAATCGTTGAGCTGAGTTTTATTTTTTAACCATTATAATCTCAACGTTTGCCATATTCAAAGCACTCCACAAAGACATTTTATTGACCTATTAAGCCCCAAGCTCGAGAGAACCGTCTCTGTTTCAGCTTGGGAAAAAATGCTTTTGTATGTCCGGATGTCCGGATCTCTGTTCTCTTCTACATGTCGCATATCTCAACCGATATAGACGAAAGTTGGTATACAGGTTAAGCGATTTAAAAAAAAGCTTTTCTAGGACTTCTGATTGATTCATTTTCCCCAAAAAAAGGGTAAAAAGGAGGCCACTGAATACCTCCACGTTATTAATTCCAATTTTGATAGAACTTTTTTTTTTCAAAAGGTAAAACTTTAAGTAGTCTCACAAAACTTTGGTGAAGATCTGATGAGGACCTTCGGCATAATGAGCAGAATAGCTCCTCAAAATACAGTCACTGTGTACTGTGCACTGCTACATTGTTTGCAAAAAAGTATGTACGCCCGAGGTCACAGAGCCACTAGTTTATCTTTAAATGTAATATTGTTATCTGTTTTAGTAGATAGTGCTAACTATATTTTTTTATATTGTGTCGTATTGGAAGCTGTGTACGGAGCAGTAGAGATGCAAAGATGACAGTTCTGTTGGAATAATGTAATCATAATACCACATTATATAATGCAACATACCAACCTGTCCCCAAAACCTTTTTGGGGTGTTTCTCGAGAGACAGTGTAGGCTTAGTATGTTTATTATCTTCAAACAGCATCGCTTAACACGATGTGAGAGATAGGATCAAACGCTAACCCATAACTAATAAAAAAATAGTATTAGAAGCTGTTACTCTATTAATCGTCCAACCACATTGGCACAATAAATAAGCACAATCATACAACCGAATCGCCTAGTTTACAAGCCCTTTTATAGAACAAAAGAGGTGTGCGATGGCAGAAGACTAAATGTAGCCATTAGCTGTGTGTGCAATAATGTATGAGTTGTAAGTTGGTCAACGCCACTGGATCAGATGTATGTGGTGCATTACGCGTTAATGTTGCGGTGTGTTCTTGTCTCAGCAAGCTTTTAGCGAGCTATGTTACTTTAAACTTTCTTGTAAACTTGTGAAACATTACGTTTTATTCTTGAAGCAAATATTTGTTTTGAAATAAATGCCGTCCGTATTTTAATCTCGTGTTGGAAAAAAGCATAGTGCATTTTAATATCAAGATTGTATTACTTAGTAATATTTTGATCCATTGCGAATTTTTGTATCATTTATCAAAATGATCTCACTTGATCTAAACTGACAGTGTAGTGGAATGTGTATTACCTGCTTGTTTATATTTAGCTATGATATGAACACATTTGTGGTGGTGTAATAAATATAAAAAAGAAACATAATACTTTCAACACAAAAAGTGTTTTTCTAAGTAGTTCCTAAACATATAATTGCTGCATGCAACAATTATAACAAAGACGTTGATGGCATGGCGAAGTGTTAGTAGAAACCACAAAAGCTGGTCCTCGGCCCTTACTTTGATTGTACCTAACAGATCAATCATATTACGGTTCACGCTTTGCCGTACTACTTCTTGGGAGACTTTTTCTTCTTCGTATTATTCAACGTTCACTGTTAATATATATACGTATGTTTTGGTTGAAAACACCAAGTGAACTAGATTGGCTAGAATTAGACAGCTTCATATGCATTCAGTCGTAGGGCTCCAGCATAATAAATAGTACTGCGTAAAGAAGTCTCACTCTGGCAACAGATTAAGTCTATTGCTGTTTGTCATTTGTTTAGTGCCAGACCAAGGCAGCATTAGAGTTAATCTGTTGTCAAAGTTAACACACATTTCAGAAACCTGAGGTCACTCTCTTAGAAAATCTTTGACTTCAACTTCATACATAAACAAGTGAAGACTGGCTGGAGTGAGACCGGCCTTGCAGTTGATTTGACTTGATTCAAACCATAGGGTTCGTTTTAGTAAAACGATACAAGGATAGTTCCAGTTTTGACCAGATGATATAACAGTGAAATACTTAAGTGTAAATAGGTACCTACTATATATAAATACACGAAACCAAAGTAACTAAACTCAAGCTACAAACGTGTCTACAGAATCCAATGGAATTAATTCTAGCCTCGAAACTTTGTTCAGTCTAGACTCAAATTCTATAGCACTTGAAAATCAGTTCGGAACCTAGCCTAAGGCAGTCTGTCGCTTACAGACCAACAGAAGCGAAGTTTATAAATAAGCGGGATGCAACTATGTTTAATTTGATTTTATCCTGTTTGGATACGATTGCGTACTTAATTATTTCATTTGTGACTATCTTACGACAGAAATACACTAAATCATACATTATCTATACTTATAATAAAACAATATTTACGAAAAAGTCTGTAGAAAGACGATAATCAAAAAATGGTCTATACATAAAAGCTACTGAACATTTTAAGAAATCGTGTCTTTCTGTATGTATGTTTGTTTGTTCACGCATCACGTAAAAAATACTGGACCGATTGCGATGCGGTTTACACTGTTGGATAGCATAGGGTTTGACTGGGGTACCTAATATCTCAATCCGATGAGAAGAAGCCGAGCAATCGACAAAAACTTTTTGACGGCTGAAGGAATTTTGATAAAAATATGTTGGTTAATTGGTATTTTAGGTCTTGAATAGTAGAAAAATTGAATCTAGTACATAGAGTACTTTTAACCTAGAGAAATAACCACGCGTGTAAAGCCGCGGGTACAGGTTGATCTATAATTGCCAAAATATCTTTTAGGCCTCACAAATAATAATAGTAAACTGGGTTAAATGAGATCCCTCACCCAACTTGCCTTGACTGGCCTTCTTTTATGGGCATTATATAACGCCGGGAGTAGAGCGCTCAAATATAACTGCAGAGTGAAGAGTGTCGAAAAAAGTGTTTCGACACTCTTGAGCCATCCACACCAACGTTGCCCCTTACGTTGGCCGAACAAACGAACGTCCACGAAGCTGGTGCCTTCATCTACACTCATATTAAAAGAGGAAAGATTTGATTGTTCGTTTGTTTGTTATGGATAAACTCCAAAAATACTGGCGCGATTTTAAAAATTCTCTCACTTAAAGAAAGCTTAATTATCAGCAAGTATTACTAGCAGTACTTTTATTTCAAACAATTAGAGTTCACTTCAAAAATTGCAATAATGTAACCCGAGATATCAAATTTTGCAAAAATCTCTATTACTTTGTATATGGAACGTTGCCATGGAAACGAAATCATAGAACATCTAATAATCATTGACGTAGAAAATGCTCTATGCTAATTATTCACAAAATAATAACAAGTCTGTCAAGTAAGTGAGTAATAATGCAGTTGTCTATGGTCAAAAGTACTGCTGCTAATAATTTTGAATTACGCTTACTGGTGTTTTTTTAGAAGTTACGACGGGTATAGTAATGCTAAAAGAAAGAAAATTGACGTGAGGTGAGCGCTACCGATAAACTCAAAAAATATTAACAGATTTTAAAAAATCTAGGCGTAGCGTAGACTCAAGACAAACAAACGGCCGTGTGCCCTGACACAGCTCTAATCGGTATTTTAAACCAAACGAGGTTGAATACGCTTACTGGCGTTAAACCTTATATTGAGAAAAGATTTGATTATTATATATTTGTTTGTTTGTAATAACAGCGTAGTGTTATTAGGTGTTCTGTGGTAACAGGAGACACAGAGAAAAATCAGACAAATTGATATTTTTGTGATCTTTAATTCGGTATAACTCGTGATTTGACGTGGCGTAGACGTTTCACGACAAACAAACGGCCGTGCGCCTCGACACAGCCCCATCTAGTTTTTTTAAACCCAAGGAGGTTGAATTACGCTTATTTCCCACCCGGGTTTTTAAACCAAAACAGGTTGAATTACGCTTACGGGCGTTAAACCTTTTAACAGTAACCGTAATTCAACCTCTTTGCGTTTAACAGAATAATACTGTTGACAAAATGATACGTCATTATAAATCTTATTAACAAAACATTATACCTAGCAAATGCATTATAGTTTATGGAGGAAGCACAAACTAATTATAGGAGATACGGGATAAGAAATAAATAATTGGTACATAATAGTAAGGTATTGTTGTTACATTTAATTTTGTGTAAATAAAGTATTTATGGTAAGGAATTGTTGCAAAATATTTGTGCAAATTAGGTATTTAATGTAAGGAATTGTTCTAATGTTATATTTGTGCAAGAAATTATTGTTGTTCTATTTGTCAAAATAAAGTACCTACAAATTATATATTTTTTCATATCTACCCGTGGCGGAGGCGGAATTGGCAGGTGCTCGAGTGTCGTTGCATACACCTAAAACACACTCCCATAACCGATATTTCTTAAAATTTTACAATTGTTGCCTTATTCTTGTCTCAATAAGCAAAACGTACACCAGGAATGAAGCCGTCGTCGTTGGCAGGTCATAATCCCATGTTTTCTTAAAGTGCCTAAAATACCAACACAATAAAAATATGCAATTCAGGCACATTTCCAAACAATAAAATAGTTACGATAATAGCACATACCAAGTATATAAACATTTTCATCAAATATATTTGAATGTTATTTTTATGTTATCTTTTATCAAGAATTTTATCATGTCATTTTTATTTGTCCCGAACCGTAGGCGGCGCCTACCTACTTTTAAACAATACCAAGGTAAGTGCCAATTTGAATAATATTTGAGCAAAATGTTATCAAAAACTTCAGTAAAAAAGTTTTTATTCGGCCACGTTAAATTAAAAAGCTTTGCGCAGCTTCGTCCTTGAGCCGCATGCTTTACATAACATTTTTGATGACTGTAATATTCATAAAAGGTACGCTAAATGGCGACACAAAAATGGTGTGATAGAAGTTTAAATAGAAAAATTATATCATTCATGTATAATTCAGTGATTGAAGAACAAATAGGTCTCACTCAAAGTACCAAGAACTACGAGGTTCCTCATCTTTACAATGCCTAGCTGTGCTCTGCCGGATCACGCGTGTGGACAATGATTTTAAACAGTTAAAATGTACCTAAGTATGATTATGAAATGTTGGTATCCAGGATATCAACCTTCAGGACCTAAGTATAGTTAAATTAGGTATGTACGTAAGTATTGTAATTGCCAAAAGAACAATGGCGAACTCCCATACATACTGGGAGTTCGCTTCGTTATGTCAGTCAAATTCATGGCGTCTTTAGACAAAAAATATCGGGGAAAAATATATTTTTTGGGAAGGCCAGGAATAATTGTTATTAGGCTTCAAATTTTTGTAGGTTATGTTACTGTTAATGACCTTTGAAACAAGTCTTAGAGATTTTAATTATTTTATCCGCTTATTTAGGTAAGCAAATAAGTACTTATGCATGATAAATATAATGTTTCAATTCAATTGTAGGTACCTACCTATTCAATTACCTATCTAGTGTAACAGACTAGACTATTGAATAAGAATTATTTTCAATCTGTTACTGCCTGGCGAGATTACAAAACAATATGTTTAGATATGTTGATACTGTTTCACTATGCAGGGAAACAGTTGTCCATATTTACACAAATATTTTGCTACGATTCCTTACACTAAATATTTTATTTACACAAACCTTTGTTTCTTTCGTATTTATTGTTCAATACTTTAATAATAATACTGCCCTATGTACTATTACTTCTTTCACGACCTAGATGACTGGTAGAAAATGCTCTTTAGCATTAATTTCTTTCTTGTACCTACACTATTTTTGTGCAAAACAATATATCCTATTAGAACAACAATTATTTACACTTCCTCCATAAACTATAATGCATTGTATTCCCTTTGCTACGAGTATCATGTTTTGTATACAGGTTTTATATTGACGTACCATTTTGTCTATAACACAGTCTATATTATTATTCTGTTTATCGCAAGGAGGTTGAATTACGCTTAGTGTTAAAAGATTTAACGCCAGTAAGCTTAATTCAACCTCCTTTGGTTTAAAAAACCAGATGGGAAGAAAGTGTAATTCAACCTCCTTTGGTTCAAAAACGGGGTGGGATGTATACTGTGTTGACAATGTTGACGTCCAAACCGGAAACGTCATTATATTATATATATTTTATCACCCGTTGGGCAGGCAACAAGGCCGGTTAAACATTGTAGGAAGGAAATGAAGTTACAATTTCATAAAAAAAATATGATTTGATTTGTGAACCAGGGTTTTGCTAGCGTACAGGCTATGTTGAAAAAACGTAGAAAATAATTACTTAAGTTCTTTAGAAATAATATGTTAAGACACTGCAAGATTTATCGCATAAAATTCCACCCATGTTCTTTATCAAAATCCGTTCCGTTCCGTTTTGAGTGGTAACAAACATAAATGCCTACATTTTTTTTGAATTTTATTTCTGTACTTTTTATGCATCTAAGCTCGATCTTAGGCTTTACTTATCCAGATACTGCTTCCCGAGCGGTACGTTGAGATTTTGTCAACCGAGCTTGGAAAGCCAAACGAGTACCTAAGGTTTATCGGCTCCCCACATTAATAAATTACATGTTTATTTCTGCCTTAATACCTACATATGGTAGAGTTAGAAGGGTATTGCCTTTTCCAGTGTGAGATTTAACTCTGTGGCACATGACAGGAAATTTCCTTTTAAAACTCAAAGCATACATAGTTTACCTAAATTTTATTGACTTAATCTATTTATAATATTTTATGTATATCTCCTTGTTCATGGGATGTTAATTTCGACTTGTAAAAGTGTTATTAGTTTTACATATTTGCAGTAAAATACTTTGACTTTAATAATAACTAAATGATTTTGTTCTGCTACCAGAATTATGTCGATGTCTGTGATTTAGATAATTGATTTTGACAATGAGATAAAGGCGTTTGTTCCCGCCTACACTTACGTCTACGTCTGGCAAGAATATATTTTCATCTGTGGCAACACTTCAATCTTCATCTATCTGTGCGACGAACGATTACTACGCAATTCTCTAAAAATATTGTTAAAAATTAAAAGAAAAGTTATAATACAGCAAATATTCAAGAACTATGGGTTTAATTTATAAAAATAACCCTTTTATGTCTACCAAGAGACAGCGTTCTTAAAAATTTATCACGTTTTTTTAAATTATTAAATTAATTAATGAATGAGGTGAAATCATGTTGAACGTATAATAATTTCTGAATGTCATCATTAGGTTAATTCAATATAATTTCACATTTATTAAATTTAATCATTGACAGTGCAACTTTGGAGCAATGTATTTTACCGCATACAAAATTCGATACAGTGAGCTTTATAGAACGGTAGGCTGTTCTGTGTTCTTATAAAATTAATTTAAAACCACAGTGCAAACATACAAAGTTTCATGATGCTCTGTGTTTTCAGAAAAATAAACTATAAATACTCTAATATAAAACATTATAACACGTTTCACGCCAAAATATTCATCAGATGCATCATTAACTCAGTAATGACCACTAATATTCAATGAAACCGCAAACTAATTTACATAATTAATTCACTGGTTCACACAGGAATGTGAAATATTAAAATTGAGGTCTGTCCCTTAATTTAAATTTCTAAATTTTGGGATTGCCATGAATGGTTTAGATTGTGATGGTTACGTTTTGCATAATCCTCGTGAGTATTTTAGTTGGGGTTTGATTGAAATTCTCTCTCTCTCACTAAGTCTATATCTCTCTCTTTCGCTCTCTCTCTCTCTCTCTCTCTCTCTCTCTCTCTCTCTCTCTCTTCCTTGATATATTTTACCTCCAAATTAACGAAAGCTTTATTTTCTTTCACACTCTACTATCTCATGACTAGACGTGCACATTGTACTAAACTTCACGACATCAATAAAAACACAAGTACGTAATGTACCTAAACTCGACGCTTTGCTTTGTACTGACTTGAAATTGTACTAGCTTATTAATGTTGTATATGTGTTTTGGCCTCACTTTCGTGTTTCGCGCGTGACATCTGTATGTTTCTTCTAATCTGAAATCAAATCAATAAATTATTTTAACCACCTTATAGTTTGAGTTTGGGCTGGAAAATCATTAAGCGCGAGAGTTCATAGCATATCCACATTTATCTAATTACTTTTTGTTGAAAAAGCTTATTTATCGACTGCCCAAAAAAGGAGAGTAATGTTTTTAGGATTCATGTATGTATGTATATATTTTTGTATATATGTATGTGAGTTTATTTATTCAACCACAACTTTTAAATGACTTAACAGATTTGAATGTATGGGGTATCTATAGAATTACATCATCCCGACAAAGGCATTTTTTATGTCCTCTTTTTCTTTTTTGACTTTGTAAAGTCTACTTATTAGGGTTCAGTTACCTGAAGTCACTTGATATTCGTTTGGCAACCACTGCTCTCTGTTCGAGAAAATTCATAATTTCAGATTGCACAAGTGCATAAAGCAAGCCATTTTATCCGGCCGAGCCGTAGGCGAGGGTAGACATTGAAGTCGATCATAATACGTCTTGTTTAATAACGCTGTTTTACACTTCGATTGCGAGGAAATTAAACAATAATATTCTAAACAACAAAACATTTAAATTCTGCTTAGAAATATGAGGGCTTTCCCGCCACTTATTTTTTAAACTTTCTGCTTGAAGCATAGGCTCGGGTCAGATACTATAGACAAATATTAGAGAAGTAAAACACTTTCACACACTTTGGAGCACAAAATTAAGTTTTAGTACGCATACACCCAGCTTAAACAAGAAGTTAACGAGCATGAGAAGTGAAAAAAAAAATATGTTCGGAAGATGAAAATCCAAAAAAAAGGTTCTGCAACAGTCGTCTTCTACTAGTCCACAAAGAAAGTGAACATTTTTGCCGATTATTAAAGAGCCTTTACCCTACTCTAGTGCATACAGGCGAGCAACTGTAAACTGAATTGCAGTTGCTTTGTGCTAATGGCAGATCACAAAGATGTGTCCTTCTCTACAACATCAGATAACAGTACGGCAAAGAAGTAGTAAGGACTCTATGACTATGTTATATGACAAATTCATTGAATGACCAAAAAGAAAAAAAAAATTTGTCAAAAAAAACAACCTAAGAAAGGACAGATTTTCTGAATAAAAAAATTCACATGAAAAATTACAAATCAAACGACTACAACAGTACAAACAGTTACAAGATTTAATTAAATGTAAAAAAAGATTTTTAGAAGTAGTACACATATTATAATTTATAAATCTAATAAATGTACATGTGTCAACCAAAGCAACTTAAAAATATATACGAGTATAGCGTCCTGATCAATTATAGAAATAGTTTCGACGGAGCCATGCGACCTTTTTTTTGAAAGTTTTATACTTTCTTCTACTAAAAGACACAACACAAAATAGATAAATGAATATTGCAGCAGCAGACCCAAAAATTCAATTCGTTATTAATATGTCATACAATACCTACACAATCTGCTTCTAGGCTAACTAAAATTATAGTCACCATATGTTTTAGGCATTGTGCTTCATATTCATTGAATATTTATAGTCCCAATGCATTGTAGGCAATTTGCTTATTATTTATTTAGCGTTATAGGTATGATTGCAGCGGTGACATCTTTAATTTTAGGTAATGTTTAAAAGCGAATTATTTTTGCAAACACATAACAACGCTCAATTAATTAACTGCATCACCGAGCACTATAGCGTTCTGCAAGCGGTAGGTAAACGATGGAAGGTAACTTTAACGACTCTTTTTTTTTTATAGGAACGTCATAATAATTATACACTATGCTAACGGAACGTAGTTGGTAGCCCTCTCAACCACTAGTAAAAACGTTCGTTTTTAGGAACAGTTTCAGCTTAAGTCTGGTAGAAAAATTTATTGTTCATTACTTAAATGAGATGTTTTGTAAATATTTGAACAGGACATAAACCTATCAAAATTTACCCTTACTGAAATACTTGTACCTGTTATCTGGTGGACTTTGTGCGCACAGTACGTTTGTAAAGTTTATCTTCGGAATTACGGTATGAGCTCTTTTAGAGAATCTGTTTCTTAGTGTTATCTATATTTAGAGCCTCAAAATGAAAGAAATAAGTTAATAAAAAACTTTTTTATAAGAAACGTTTGTGCAGCATTCACGTCATGGTGAAACTTACAACAGGCTATCACAGTTAAATGAAAAATGATAAGAGAAATTTAAAGATGATTTTAAAGACTTAATCAAAGATAGTTCGTCGACTTAAATTTTATGATTTTTCACAATATGGCGGCTGGGTGTCGATATATTGAATTTTCGTTAATATCATTCTTTACAGACACTCGCAAGATTAAGACAAATCGATTGACGTACGAATCATCTCGCGATTAGTCTATATAGTGGCACTAAGGAAAATAATTATATAGGCTGATAAACACAATACCCTCCGCGCAGCCGGGTAAAAAACATACTGGCCCCGCAGTCTCCACTAGTTCTAATAGAGTTTTTTTCCAATGAACAGTTTTCCATTAGGCATTGTCGGTATATTTCTTTCATCGTCAAGAGATGGCGCTCGCATATCTTTTGGTATTTACTCAAATCAACATAGTAATCATCAGCAGGTAAAACAGCATTTTACTGTATTAATACACAAACCATGAGCGAACTTAACGAATGACAAATTGTTTGTGTTGAGAAATTTGTTATTTGTTTTTTTATTATGACATTAATAGTGTTGATATATTCTAATTTTAGATACCACTTTATTAAAGCAGATAAATTAAACTAAATTGAACGGATCATTTTCTTTGTAGCTGTAATTTATAATATAAAGTATAAAGAAGATAGAAAATACTACTAATGAATACTAAAGGTAATGAATTTGTTACCAAAACGGTCGTCAACGCCATCTAGCAAGAGATACATAATGCTAAAATGACACTTGAAAACCGCTCATTTTTTATTTAGACGTAAGGAACCCTTAGAACTACTGACCGAATTTTGATTTAGTTTGACTTTCAATGGCACCACATTGAAAGTCTTCCCTTACAAATGGCAGAAAGAATCATCTATGGTTTAGAAATCCTGGAGATACACAAAAAAACATAAATTTGAGTTGAAAATATGTAGAAATGGGCTAGCTAATTGCTGCAATTGTACACCTAGCAAAAAAGCTATTTAAACCTAAAGCAACAATGTTGGGGTACACTCTGCAAAACCTAATGCACTGGCTATACAATTGCGGCAATAATTACCCAAACTCCAGTCATATTAACTAGGATTAAACCTCGTAATGTGAGATAATAAGCTGGAAACTTTATTTTGGTATTCTAAAAGTTGTCTCATAAGTCTCATAAAATCTCGTGTCTGCGTCTTAGGTTTTTCAAATTCAAAGGTGGTAAAAATCTTTTTTTTTGCTAATATCTCGGGTCCTATGGATCCAATGATGTTACCATTCGTTACAAAATTGTGAAGCAAAACAATTTTCAACAAATTTTGTTTCAAAAATGTTTTGATGCGTTAACCGTTTTTGAAATAGAGCGCGGAGAACTCACAGCGCTCATCCATTCTTCTCATCCGAGGTTGACCCTTGTTTTTACACTACTGCCCCAAAAAAAGAGTGTATTGTTTTTAGCATTCATGTATTGTATGCATGTGAGTTTTTTTATTTCACCATAACTTTTAAATGCCTGAACAGATTTAGACCTTTGATGGGAATCGTTAGAATCCTTACATCCCCTCGAGTAATATAGGTTTTATTTTTTTGAAAATATTCTATTTGGCGTCAGTATGGCAACATTTTCAAATTTGAAAAAAAATGTCTTCATAAGCACATTCCAACAGTATATAATTTATTGGCAAAAGCTCTTTTTTGGCAGGGCAGGCGTGTTGTTTTAGCTTTTAACCTATTTATTGGTTTATTTGACTGGGGCACAGCTACAGACAGATTATAGAAACTGATAAATATATTTTAAAAATTAAACGTCAATAACGATTTTGCTGTTGGAACGAAGACCTAACTTTATCAACATATTGAAAGCGACAATTTGATAGACCAAAGTCTTTATGTGTACGTACCTAAGAGTTTATAGCTCTTCGCCTAATACATTACCTTAAGTAGTTTCCAAGTGAAGTGAAAGAGTTCAGAGGAGGTGGGCCGTTCTATCACGCCATGGCTGTGGAAGGGGTAACGAACTTGATTAAATACCTCTTTAGGGGGAAAAATACAGTTTAAACTGTAATAACTGTGTAAGTGGGTAAAGAAGCTTATGACTTCATTATGCCACTAGCTTAAAAGCTAAAAAACACGCATGCCCTGCCAAAAATGTTTTTTTGCCAATAAATTATATATTATTGGAATGAGCTTATGCACATCATCCTTGAATTTGATACCCATATTGTAAAATTCGAAGAAAAAAAAATGATTTCGTTCCTAGGGTTACTAGGCACTAGACCAACCAGCCGAAAAATATATAAATAAATTATATACTGTTGGAATGGGCTTATCAAGACCTTCAATTTGATATCCATATTGTAAATTTAGAAGAAAAAAAAAACTTTTTTCGTGTTTGAAAATGGTGCTATACTGCCGCCATATTGAATGTTTTCAAAAAATATATAGCTTAAATCTGTTCAGGCATTTATCTTACCTGTTCTATCTGTACTTATATTAAAGCAATAGGAACAAAAAAGTCTGTACAAAGAAGATAATAAAAAAATGGCCTAGGGTACTTAAAATAATCTGTATGATGATGATGTTATATCTGATGAATATAACATTTTTTTACATCGTTTCTATCTCTTTGTTTGTTTGTCTGTATTTTTGTTCGCGCATTACGTAAAAAAACACTGGACCGATTTTTATGCGGTTTTCTTTATTGTATAGCTTAGGGTACCTAAAAACTGGTGCATTTGGTATCTTAATCCGATTATTAAATGTCGAGAAATCTATTTGTCGGCTGAACGAATTTAGAAGAAACGTAGTATAATGTACTTTAAAGGTGCTACTAGCAGTGCCCACAGCTTTGCCCGCGTCGTAATTTCATTTAAAGTAGCCGATACTTGTTATTCCAGGACCAAAAGTACCTATAAAGTACGATATTTTCAAAATTCATTCAATTATCAAATAGGTTTTTATTGATTGCTTGGCATCTAATCTTCGGGTTAAGATACCAAGAACTCCAATTTTTATGTCAAACATTAGCTATCCAACAATGAAAACCACATGCCAATCGACTCAGTAGTTTTTACGTGATGCGTGAACAAACATACAGACAAGCAGGCTATGAGTATGCTTAGGTACACTCAAAGTCCCGCTCCAGAATTTAGTTTTATTTTTATTTGGGAAGGATATATGCTGTTGGTCTATAGCTGACCTCTACAGCGTCACCGGACGGATGGTGGGGCGGGTGCGAGAGGGTTCCGCCGCAATGGCCAGGATTTCGTGTCGCTAGTGACATGGTACATATTCTATATGTTTGGGCCGTGAAATAAGCTAAACCTGCTCACTGTCTATAATTTACAGGCATTTACTAGCTTGTAAGCATTTAAAGAAAATCGTGAAACACTGTTATCATGAAATGTCAATTCCAAGCTAAAAGCTTTTCGTACTGGAGCTTTCATCAGCATTAAATATAATTTAGCCGTCCACAAACTTTTTACTTTCGCCTGCCTAATTAGCAACCACTCTAGCTTTCAGGTTTACCGTTTTGCATAAAACATATAGTTTTACAAGCGCCCGCGAATCCGTCTATGTAATCTCCAAAAAGCCCAAAAACTCTGGACAGAAAATAATATAAATATATTGATATTTTTATTGTTATTTTTGTTGTTTTGGTGCGATTTGAGGCGCGCTTCTAGGGTTTTGTAGGTCAAACAAAAAATCTTGTTTCACTATGTCCGTCAGTGCGGCTACATCGTAGCACTATTATTTATTCTTTGGCTATATATCACGTCCATTTTATTCAGATAATATCAACACTACCGTGAGATGCTCAGGCTTCAATAAACTTAAGAATCTCAAGAATCGAAACCTAAACGAGGTGGTCAACTGGTTGGAGTATTTCCGATCTTCTATTTTGTGAGTTTTTAGCCGTTTTATTTATATTTAATATCTAAACGAGATGATTCGGCAGTGAACTAAGGGAGCCGACATAACACAGACAGACAGTAAACAAGAAGCTGAGATAAGTGGCAATGGGTTGGTCATATTAACCATAAAACTGATAACAGATGGGGTAACTCGTCTACCCCATCTGTTATCAGTTCTAGAGTGGAGAGTAAAAATTGGAAAGTGTAGCGTAGGACGTCCGGCTTGATGAAGCTACAATCGGCCCAAGGTCAAGCTGTCAGTCCTTGGATGATAAGAGCCGAAGATTGGGCTCTGTGGCATGCCTTGGGAGAGGCCCAATGTGCAATGGACGAACACAGACTGTTGTTGTTGTTGATAATGATGTATTCATCATCATCAACAACAACAACAGTCTGTTATTACATTATGTATGATATGTATGTTATGTATGTTATGTATGTTATTACATTACAAGATTGGTTGGTACAAGTATGTTTATGTAGATATTATGTAACCGCTACTGTAGATTAAACTTAGTTTTACTAAGTCCACAACCTCCAAAGTTATTTATCGACTGCTCGGCGTCTACTCATAGGATTGAGATACCAAATACAATTTTAAGTCAAACCATAAACTAATCAACAGTGAAAACCGCATCACAGTAGTTTTTACTTGACCAAACATAAGACAAGCAACAGACAGATACCATTTAAAAAAATGCTATATTACTGTTCAGTAACTTTTTTTTAATCATCTTCTTTGTACAGACTTTTTCGTATTAATTGCTTTATTATAAAATTAACAAACAAACAGACAGACACAATTTAATATAAGTTAATTTAAATCATTTAAAAAACAGCTTTTAGAACGGGCAATCACAATTAAATGCGTTTAAAACATTTCATGTCTATGCTGTTAACAGTTGAGGAGTTCCCTAATCAGGAGACAACCCGGAGAGCAGCAACCATGTTATGGTAAACCTTTGAACCGGCTATCATAATATAATGCGTACTCAAAACTTTCGTGTCTGTGCTGTTAACCATTGAGGAGTTCTCTAGTCAGGAGCCAACCCGGAGTGCAGCAGTCATGTCATGGTGAAACTTCAAACCGGCTATGAGAATGTAATGCGTACACAAAATTTCGTGTCTGTGCTGATAACAGTTGAGGAGTTTCTAAGTCAAGAGCCAACCCAAAGTGCTGCAGTCATATCATGGTGAAACTTCAAACTGGCTAGATTAATATATTGTGTACCCAAAATTTCGCGACATTGCTGTTGACCGTTGAAGAGTTCTTTTATCTGGAGCTGTTCCTGGATGTCGATTCAGGAAATGAAAATGCATTGTCATCGTACTGAACCAATGTGCAAAAATTCAACTCCTTAGGATAAGAGGAAGTGGTTCTAATTCAGCTTCCAACATTAGACCTAATCAAACATACATACATACTCGTACATACATGCAAACATTGCAAGTTAAATAAAAGCATTTAAAAATGACATATTCTTGTTCAGTAGCTTGTTTTAAGAACACTAAAGCATATTTTTTATTTTTTTATTTTGACATACTTTTTCGTACTTATCGCTTTACTTACACTAATATTATGAAGAGGAAAGATTTTATTGTTTGTTTGTTTGTTATGGATACACTTAACCGGTAAATCCTCTTTGAACCTTATAGCACAGTACGTGTATACACGCAGGCACAGATTAGTAATAGTCACTACGTCGAATTTGGCGCGAAAATATTCTCGTCGCTGCGTTCCCGTAAAACTCATTTTCCATTCCTTGCTGTTCGGTTTGACGCAATCGCACAAAACTTGGTCTGTGGTTGCCTGAATATATGTTGCCACTGACAAACCGAACCAAAGACATAAGAAAATATTATTTATGGAAATATAACCTCGGAAAAAATATGAAGACAAAAATGGGGTGATTTTCCAGAAAAAATATTGTATCTTGGAAATAAGATCGAGGACATCCTATTATTATGCTTTATTCAAATATTACACGAATGTAGCTATCTAATAACATTAAAATATGAACACAGCTTAGTACAAAAAGTGACCAGAATATCAATTTGAAAAACAGAAATTTTTCAAAAAATTTCGTCTAAATTTTAGGTCAAGTTTTATACGTGTTCTATTTATTATACTAAGTTTATAGGTACTTATTTAGTGTTTAAACATAAAGGAAAAATATCCCTTAAAAGAATAAAACACTCAGATTGGATAAGGAACGCGGGAATCCATTTTAATCGAAATCTTGTACAAAACTGGCTGCCACGGCAGCCAGGTGCATTTAGAGTTTTTATTTTTGGCAACAGGAGGGGCCGCGTGTATCGGAGCTCCGGGGATTTGGCCCCATGACGGGCCGCGTGTATTTACCGGAAAATACTGAACTGATTTTGGAAATTATTTCGTCCATAGATAGCGACATTACCAGTGAGTATAATTATAACATGGGAAGAAATTTATAATTCGAAAAATTAGAAATCCCTACGAAAATTGCAATAATGTAAGCCAAGGTACCAAAAATAAGGAACGGAAATAACGTTGCCATGGAAATGAAATAATAACAAGTCTGTCAAGTAGGTGAGTAATTATGCAATTGTCTATAGTCAAGAGACACTGCTACCAATGATTTTTAATTATACTTACTGTCATTTTTTTTAGAAGTTACGAAGGGTATGAAAATCCACAGCAATATAAGAAAGTTAAACGTTCTCTGTTTGTTTGTTTGGTTGGGGAGATTTAACGCGATAACGGCTGGACAGATTTTGATGAAATTTAGAACGGAAATAGCTTATACCCTGGAATTACACATAGTATACTTTCATCATCATCATCATCATCATCATCAATATCATACTGCACTTTCAAACGACTGAACGGATTTTAGTGAAATTTGGAATGGAGATATCTTATATCCTGGAATAACACATGGAATACTTATCATTATCATCATACTTCACTCTCAAACGGCTGAATGGATTTGATGAAAAGAATGGAGATAACTTATACTCTGGAATAACACATAGGACACTTTTCATCGTCATCATCATCAAAATTCACTCTCAAATGCCTGAACGGATTTTGATAAAATTTGGAATGAAGATAGGTTATATATATACCCTGGTTTAACACATAGGCTTCTTTTCATCATCATCATCATCATCCCTCATGCGGATTAAGCGTTGGGGCACAGCTAGTTATAAGTATAGATACATTTGTGTCTAATACTCGTACGCTCAATACGCATGAATGCTTCTTTACCACTGTGTATATCTGATTGGTTGATCAAATGTTAGGACTGCATGTTATAGCATTAGCTAGTTAAAAGATAATTTGTTTGAGAGTGTTGAACAACTTTTACCAAATAATACGTTTGATAATTGCTTAAGAGGCGTGGGTAAGGGCAATTGTATATAAATTCCGATATTTGGGAGGTGTTCGCGTCAGAATATATCTTCAGGATTGTCTGCCGATAGGTACTGTTAGAGTTGTGAGTCACGATCTGTAGAAATTATGGTACAGTTTAACAAATCAAACGGAGGTTAATAATAAAAACCAGCATTATTTACTGAAATGACTTTTTTTTTGTATTATCTTTACGTACCTTAATTCCGTCTCAGTCACAGCTTACGGCAATATACAACCGTTAATATTTGTCTTCTTATCGTGATTTAGATTAAGTATGCCAGGTCTACCACTTTTCTGTTTTTTTATTAGTACATTTGTATGTATTTATTTAGCATTATGTTCATGTACTTATTTGTTTATTAATTGAGCTGTGGCATGTGTACATGCATAGAGTAACTTATATTGTGTACATACCACTATTATTATAGTACTAGCTGATGCACGCGGCTTTGCACGCGTGGTAATTTCTCTAGGTCAAAAGTACTCTATGTGCTATAACACGACCTAAAATACCAATATACCAACATTTGAACAAAATTTCTTCAGCCATCAAAAATATTGTTATCGATTGCTCGGCTTCTACTCATCAGATTGAGATACCAAGTACCCCAGTTTTTAAGTCAAACCCTAAGCTATCCAACAGTAGCCACATCGCAATCGGTCCAGTAGGTTTTACGTGATGCGCGAACAAACATACTGACAAACTAACACACTAAAAAATCTAACAAATAAACAAAGGATTTAAAAAAATGTTATATTCTTGATCAATAGCTTATTTTATGTACCTTAGACAATTTTTATTTTTATTATCTTCATTGTACAGACTTTTTCGTTCCTATTGCTTTATTATAAGTATATGTTGATAGTCTGTGGAAAATCGATTGTATATGTTATCTATAAAAAAACTCTCTCTTCTTTTTGGTCGTGGCGTCGCATACACACACCTATTGTTTTGAATAATTATTTTGTTGTAATTAAGACAAATTGTTATATTAAATTAGTATACTTAACAAAAAATGCCTTCTGGAGTTTTTTTTTAATGTCTCTTTGTATGTTTTTTCTTTTATTTTTGTTTTATTCATTTTTACTGTTTTTATTTATTTTTTAGGCATTTTTTTCTTTTCACCTTTTCAATTTATTTTTGTATTTTTGTTATTGCCTTTTCACTTTTTACGTTTTTAAGTATTTTTATTTTTGTTGCTTTGTCATCGTGATGTGAGCTACCCTGTAAGTTTCAGCCAGATAGCTAATCGGAAAGTGCTCGTAATTTGATTTGCAAGATTCCAGGATAAACAAAACTCACAGATACTAGTGAAGTTAAATAAAAGCTTTTAAAAACGGATCTATATGTCCACCATTATACCAAAACGAAATAAAAGATCAACCCAACCTGGAGTTTTGTTCTGTCAGCACCTGGACACCAGATCCCTTTAGACCAATAAATTACTTTAAATTTTATATCTCTTCTATTTTATCAACCAGCCATAACTTTAGATTTAGCTATAAGTTTGAAACATCGTCTGACTTTCACTTGATATTTTCATTTGTCGTTGTATGAATAAGATCTTGAATCTCTCACTCTCTCGCTCTTTTTATCTCTCTTCCTGGCTATGAATCACAGATTAAGGAGCAGAATGGATAGAGCTATAAAACGTTGCCGCTCCGCCCGGCCATTCGTTTACGCGTTGTCTTGTTTCTTTGTCTTTTACACGGATCGTCCCCTTGAGTGAATGAGAAAGCTATTGTAAGATTGGCAACCTCGCACTGTCCGTGTGCCTCGTGCCGATTGTTGACCTCCTAGGAGGCCATAACATTGCAACCTATGTGCATATAAAGTGTAATCCTAGTGAAATATCTTTGCTAAGACTAGACATTCTAGCTAAATAATAAAACTATGTCGTGTTGTGCTGTGTTTTGTGCATCAAGAACAACAAAAGGAGGCGTAGAAGATCCGGAATTATCATTTTACAGATATGTCTTTACTGGCCATTATTATCTTAATTATCAAAGTTTCAAAGCAAAAATGTATTTCACATTAAGGATACACGTAATTAACATCATATAATTACCTGTGGTGATGATTAACTAAGCATTTAAAGCTTTAATCTAAGTTAATTAAATGCATTGTTATCAGCCTCCAGACTAGTGATGTTCCTACAGCGCTAATACGACTTTGTCGATGTTTGCTAAATCCATGTGCTTGCTTAATCCATATTATTAAGTGAAACATTGACCGTTTATTCTTCTTTCGCTGAATGGATTTGGATGATATTTTGTAAGGAAGGATTTGACTGGGGTATATTGGGCATAACTGTACACTATACAAGCTTGGCCCACAATTTTAGGAGAGCGGGAGGGAGCAACAGGTAGGGAGGAGAGAGTGGTACCGCCCCTGAAAGTGGGGGGGGGGGGAGGATATCTCCCCTCTCTGAAATATGTTTTTTTAACATATATTTTGCTATTTACTTATTTTGAAGTTTTACGCTTCTGTTAAGTGCTGTTTTTTTAGGTTAGAATGCGAAGGTGGGAGCGAAGCGAAGCAAGCAAAAAACATATCTCAAAGGGTTGGAAGATCTAGCCCCCTACTCTCAAGGGGATTCTTTACCCTCCCTTCTCCCCGCTTTCTCCTGAAATCGTGGGCCAAGCTATATAAATCGTAACTGCTTTCGTAAACTCAGTCATTTGTCATTTTTACTGCCAATATAGTCAGGGCTTTCAGGTACATCAATAATTAATCATCAATCATATATATATATCAGGATATTCATCCATTTCTAGCAATCTCTCCCTCTCCTACTTTTAATTTTCATACATAAAGAATTCCTATTGCATGTTAAAACATTGACGGATTCTAGCGGTATATAATTTCCAGCTGTTATATACTTTTGTGAATTAAAAAACGCTTGTAAATAGTCGTAATAGCACCACGAGCTGCTATACTTTTGCATTGGTGTTTAATCTACAATAATATTATAAAGATAAATGATTTGGGGTGATTTATTAGCTAAAACTTTAATAGCTTTAAAAGCTTCAGATTTGAGGTGATTTATTAGCTAAAACTTTAATAGCTTTAAAAGCTTCATATTATGTGAAACATGGTTCCCAGTTAACGCACTTTCATAACGTGTACAATGTGTTTGGATGAGTCAAACATGTATTGAAATGTTTTCGTACAAAACCATTATGCTTTAGAGCTTAGAAAATGCTAACATTATGCTAACTATCAAAATATTTTATTGTATTGTAATATTATAGCAAGCAAATTGACATAAATAAAACAATTCCTTGAGTTGGCATGAGAATGAGGATGTCAGTTGATGCAGTTTTTGCTCATACTCAAGTATTCAATAATAAAAAATATCCAACTGACCGATTTATTTGAACTGTTCAACACTGGTTTCTTACCAATATTTTTTAAATACCAAGCTACTGCATTATTAAGATTTCTAATATTTTTCAAGTGTTAGTTGAAGTACCTAAGAAATGGTTATATGCCACTGTGTATGCATTATGACTGATACTTTGCCACTTTACTTCGAAGTAACAGAAGTCAGCTTTCCATCGAATGATTGCTTTAGATTGTAGAATTGTATATAAAGGCACTATTTTTAACACACTATTAACCGGGCCGGCTACTATGCCGATTTCAAATCGTTCAGTGTGCACACAGACGAGAAAACCCTATATCTAAAATCTTAAACCCTTTGTTGCGAGTTGCGACATTTAAATTAACGGAATGCAATGCATCATCGGTGATCATCTATCATAATATGTATGTCGCCACGAACCCCACTATAATAGGGATCTCTACCGATACGATAGCGATTTACTGTTAGCCACTATTTTTAGTCTGTCGTCTGGGGGGGGGGGGGGGGGGGTAGGTCCATTCACATATTTCTGTTATGTGATCTGGGTTAACCCTAGCCTGGCCACCTGTCCGATGAGCAGGTTCGGCAGATGGTTGCGGAAAGGAGCGCAGGTCGTGAAGACATCCGTAACAAGTCTAATAAGTCCGCTTATTGGCAGTTCTAGGATTCCTTTGAAAACCTAGACCATCCCATCCTATTTCCTACCACGTTTTCCTATCCAATACGCTACAGTGACGAGGTGGTCAGGTCACTGTGGGCCTGTTATCCCAAATGGAGGAGATAATAGGCGGTAGGGATGATCACCCACGTAACTCGGTGCTGTGCGTGGGGGGCCCGTATGGTAGGATGAAACAAACCTGGTGGCTGAGTGGGGAGTTGGTCAGGGTATAGTACCTCTCTTCCGCAACACTCCTCTTTGGAGTGGATTTCAACCAAAACGGGGGGGGGGGTATGGACTAGCCATTCATGCCTATCCAGCACTGGTGGCAGCCTTCAGCTCTACCTGGCGAGAATGGGAGGACTATGGGATCTACAGCCGCCAGTGTTCGTTGAGCTGCGCTTTCGGATTGGGCGTAGTGTCGGACGTAGCGGCGTTGGGCTCGTGGACTCCTGGGACATCCGTTCTATACCTGTCCTAGTAACCCTGGTATTGTAACCCAATACCCCCGTTCCGGGCTCCGTGGAGGGTGGGAAGCTAGGAAGGTGAAGATTTCAAACAAAACATATGCATGGATGATTTAGCAAAATCAAACAATCCACTTCGTACCCCCGTTAGTGGGGAGGCGGTGAAGAACCTCGAGGCGGCTTTTGCTGCTGATGAGGGTAACACTGCTGCCTGGGCGGTCGTTAGACCAAAAGGTAAAAAGGGGGCAGGGAATGTGGGGTGACAGCCTTTGGCTGGAACCTCAAGTGCCAGTGCCACCAACCCCGGGGGAGCCTACGTCCCAGGGGTAAAACTAACAAAAAGGCAAAAACAAAAGCTTAAACAGCAACGTAAGCGGAAGGAGCGCAAGGTAGCGAGCTCTGGAGGTCAGAAGCCAGTGGCGGATGATACCAGACCAAATACACCGGGACCGCGCGCATACTTCAAGAGCTGGCATACCCAACCAACCAACCAACCCAAATGCCCCGCTAGCGACATCCGTGGATTCGTCCATGGCGACTGCTGTGACCGTGGGTACAGGTAAGGGGAAGAGATCCAAGCAAAATGTACGCGAGGATCACAGAACCGAGCCGAATGCCCCGCCAGCGACTTCCGTGGATTCGTCCATAGTGACTGCTGTGACCGCGGGTAGAGGCAAGGAGAAGAGATCCAAGCACGACAACAGATACAACCGCAAGAAGCAAGCTGCGATATTGATTGCCAAATCAGCTCAGGCTCCGGCCAGCAATGAGTCCAGCAAGCGTACGCGGTTGGATGACACGGTGTCGCCGAGAGGTGACCATAAGAAAGCGAAGTTGGATAGCTCCTGTCGTGCCTAGATCAGCTACTCGGATATTGTGCAGAACGAGCTCTGCGTAGCTGTGTCTAGGGCCGACAGTTTACAACTGAACGACGAACAAGTCGCCCTAGTGAAGAAGTTCCTGCAGAGTAGGATACTGGAGGGCGTCAAAAACCCTGCCAACACCTTCTCCCCCAACTTTAGAGGTAAGCCCATCACTGCTGATGGAGCCCTGAAGTTGTGGTGTGAGGACGAACCTTCACTAAGGTGGCTAAAAGAAGCGATTGACAGCATCCCAACAACAGCTACATGTCCCAGGCTAGTGGTGAAGCTGCAAAGTGAGGTCACCAGGAGGGTACGAGCGGCCTTGGCTCTTCCAGAGTGTGAAAACACTTTGGAGGATACCAATCTTGTTTTGGCGACCAGAACAAGTGGGCCCTCGTAAATACCTGGACGGTGTTCACGCACACGAGACAGGGGGATGGGACCCTGTTTTTGACCTTGGGGATTCCTGAGGACGTTGTTCCCATCCTTCTGGAGTGTGATCGCAGGCTGGCCCACAACCTTGGGAACGTGTACGTGCGATTTTACTCCAAAGACGGTTCGTTAACTGACGAACCCCCTAAGCGCGATGGTCCCCCTGAGGAATGGGTATCAAAACCGGGACCTAGCGGGACGCAAGTCAGACAGAAGTTGGTCCCAGCTTCAGCTGATGGTACGGAGGGAGCAATCCCGGTCGTACCACTGCACTCCTCACCCCACGCATCAATTTCGGGGGAGATGGAAGGGATGTCCCTGGATCCGGACCCCCCGGAGTGTGATGTTAGCCTGGATTCGGGAGAAGAGCTGGGAGAGTCTGAGGGAAAGGGAAGCCTACATGATGGTGACCCCGAACCCCTCAACTAGCAATTTCATACAGTGCAACCACACAGCACAGCATCACTGCTACGGCTAACCTGCGCAAGGTGCTGGGGGCAACAAACAACGAGACCATCGCCTTGATCAAGGAGCCGTGGATCAGGGCAGGGCATGTGTGTGGTCTTAGTAATCTGAGCGGTAAGTTAGTACTTGATAACACTTGCATCTATCCGCGGGCGTGTATATACATACCGCGTAACGTTGTAGCAGTGCCCTTCAACGAGTTTTGTTCTAGGGACCTGGCAACTGCTAGTCTCCAGAATATTACCGGAGAGGACAATAAGGCAGTGATTGTCGCGTCGGCATACATGCACGCTGACGAGGACATCCCACCGAAAGATGTCGATGACCTGGTAAGGCACTGTGAGCTTAACGATTTTAAACTAGTATTATCAACAGACACCAACGCACATCACACTTTATGGGGAATGTCGTCGGCAAATAGCAGAGGTGAAGAATTGGTAAATTTCCTTTTTACTACTAACCTCTCTATAGCAAATAGAGAAACGGAACCAACATTTGTTACACGGAGATGCCGCACCATTGTGGATGTTACCATGTTCTCAGGTAACAATTTTGGCAGTGTCAAAAACTGGAGGGTATCTGATGAATCCTCGAGTTCAGACCACAGGTGGATCCGTTTCCAACTGGAATTAAATATTGCACCACCAGCAAAAACACGCAATCCGCGTAGAACGGACAAGGTAACTTTTTATAACTCTCTAAAACAACGCCTTAGTCCAGAGACTGCGGGATCACAGCTAACAAGTACATCCGATATAGAACAGGCGGTTGTACTTCTAACGGACAGTCTCACCAAAAGCTTTGAAGATGCCTGCCCTCTATCTCTACCGTACGTAAGTAAAGGTGGGAATCAGGGTTGGTGCAAGGATTTGGAGAAGCTGAAAGCAAAGGTACATAAACTTTTTAATAGAGCTATGAACACCTACAATGACGGGGACTGGAGCAATTACAAGAAGGCTCAAGCCAAATATAAAAAACGTATACGCTCCAAGGGTCAAAGGTCATGGAGGAAATACAGTACTAGTATAGAATCGAATATGCAAGCGAATAGGGTAAGGAACATCCTAGCGGCTGACCCTAATCGCGGTATCGGGTCCTTAAAGAAAAAAGATAACACTTACACTAAAACAGAATCGGAAACAAATAGCTTCCTTTTATAAACTCACTTCCCTGGGTGCCACATCACCGACATCACCACTTGGGTTTGATGAGGTTATGCCTACAGTTATAGACTGGTCAGTCAGTAACAGGGGAGAGAGTCAAATGGGCTATAAATTCTTTCCAACCTTATAAAACTGCAGGTCTAGATGGTATTTTCCCGGGGCTCTTACAATGGGGTGAGAGTTACATAAACGATACACTGATACTCATCTTCAGGGATTGTTTGGCCTTTCGGTTTGTGACTCTGGCATGGAGAGAGGTCAGAGTTTTGTTTATCCCTAAACCGGGAAAGAAGGACTATACGGACCCAAAAGCATATAGACCGATAAGCTTAACTTCTTTCCTTCTTAAAACGTTGGAGAGGTTATGTGACCGGTACATCAGAGACAGTATACTAACTATTAAACCACTACATCCACAACAACATGCTTACAGTTCGGGCAAATCTACAGAATCTGCCCTGCACAAAGTGGTAAGCACCATAGAGCAAGACATTAACAACAAGACGTTGTGTGTGGGCGCTTTCATTGACATTGAAGGCACCTTTGACAAAACAAATTTCGCAAGCATTAACCTAGCGCTACAGAAGCACGGTGTGGATTCGACTCTGATCGATTGGGTCTTAAACATGTTGAAGCTTAGGGTGGTTCGCGTCGACCTAGGTGGAATTACCAGGGGGATGGTGGCAGGAGGATGCCCACAGGGAGGAGTCCTGTCACCTCTACTCTGGAACATGGTTGTAAATGACCTAATCACAAAGCTGAATAACCAACGCTTCCTCACGGTTGGCTACGCAGATGATCTGGCGATTCTCGTGTCTGGACATTTTACCAGCGTGTCTTGTGATATCATGAATAATGCTCTAAAGATCGTAGAGAGATGGTGTATAGAATTTGGATTAACCGTGAATCCAACAAAAACCAATCTAGTCATGTTCACGAACAAAAGAAACTTAGGTAGGTACACACTGCCCTACCTTTTCAATACTCAGTTGACTCTGACTGATGAGTTAAAGTATCTGGGTATCACCTTAGATAGCAAACTCAACTGGGCTAAACACCTGGAGAGTAAAATAAACAAGGCTACTATCTCATTTTGGCAATGCAGAATAATGATAAGGAAAACATGGGGCCTGAGTCCAAAGATTACTTATGGAGCTCTTGTTTGGTGGCCAAGAATCAAACAGAGCACCACTGATAGCAAACTACAAAAATTCCAGAGGCTGGCTTGTGTGGCTGTAACTGGATGTATGAGAACTGCCCCCACGGCAGCACTTGAGGCATTACTTGGATTACAGCCGTTACAGCTTCACATCCAACAGGAAGCTGCTGCATCTGCTTACAGGCTTAGGGCACTTAGTTTCTGGAAGCAAAACAAACAAGCATCACACACGAACATTATAGAGGAGTATGCAGAGGGAAACCCATTCATACTCTTCATCTACGATAGGGTGCCAAAACAATATCAATTCGTCAAAAGCTATAAAGTACAACTATATGAGGAGTCTAGTGATAGTTCAAACACACATGAAGTTAGGATTTACACTGATGGCTCCAAAATGAAAACATGGACGGGAACGGGCGCGTTCTCGGACGATCTCAATATACACATAGCAGCAACCCTGGGTTCACACAGCTCCATCTTCCAGGCGGAATGTGTAGGTATAATCCAGGCGGCAACTGCAGTACTACGTAGAAAGGTAACTGATTTTAATATCAGAATACTCTCAGACAGTGTTGCAGTTCTCCAAGCTCTTCAACAGAACGTACACTCCTCGGGGCTAATTATACAGTGCCACAACCTACTGGAGGAGGCTAGTAAAGACAACCGAGTCACTCTTCAATGGATAAAGGGGCACAACGGATCTAGAGTTAACGATGCGGCTGATGAACTGGCGAGGCGAGGCTCGGACTTGCGAGCGGTAGGTCCAGAACCGATGATTCCTTTGCCTTTCAGTCAAATCCGAGCATGGATCCGACAGAGAACAAACAACCTGCACCAAAACTACTGGGCAAGTATTAAGGACTGCAGGCAGTCGAGGGAGGCATTCCCGGAGCTAAATCCAAGGTTCTCCCGTAAACTCCTAAACCTTAATAGGGATAAGCTCCGACAAGTCGTCGGAATAATCACCGGTCATTGTGCCCTTAATAAACACCTATTTACTATAGGCATTACAGACAGCCCCCTGTGCAGAGGATGCATGGAGGCTGAAGAAACGGCCACGCATGTGCTCTTAGACTGCAATAGCGTGGCGAATCAGAGAGCGCATTTCCTGGGAGCACCGGGAACCCTACAGGAGGCCGGCACCAGAACAAAGGAGCTGCTGGCCTTCCTGGAGGACATCGGGTGGCTGCACTGACGAGCAGCACCACCCATCACGCAAAAAGGACATACGGCCTAATTGCGGAAAAATAGCCCGCGCATCAAGTATCAAGTAAGTAGTCTGTCGTCTGCGGAAATCGTGCAAGTCTCTTTAGAGTTATCTACTCTTTCTTACGTATTATTGTATGTATTCCATGTGGTTTGCCTAGCAAAAGTCAAGTGTAATTTATTGTAGATATTATAGCGTGCTTCTGTCGAGTGTCAATGTAATAAGTATTTATTAAATTTATTACGTAATTAAACTATATTATTTAATAACTTGCCTTAGTATGTCCATAGAATCCAAAAAATAAGAAGTAATCGTATTTTCTTATTTTCGTAATTTCTGTTTAGAATCAGCTGAATTGAATACAGTCAAATTAACACTACATGAATCTGTATGCAAACGTTAAACATTGTTATGATAACAATACTGAAAAACTGCTACTTATGAGTATAATGTAAAGTAAATATTTTTAGCATAACCTAGCTGTACCCGCGGCTTCGCACGCGGTTTCTTTTCTTTAGGTTCAAAGTACCATAATGTGCTATTCTTAGGCTTGACAAACTCTGACATCAGAGGCCAGCACTACCTCATACGACAAACAAACAAACAAACAAACAAACATTTGAATTCATTAAGTATTTTTGGCGTGGTGCGCTGCCAAGGTACAGAGAGTCAGACGGACAGACAGACAGACAGACTAATATTAAAAAAATACAGTGTTAGCTTTAGTATTGAATATAGAACGGCCTTCAAAATAAATTACATAATATCTTCAATTTACAGAATTTTGGACATTATCCCGCAGGAACTCTTTATTTTTTCGGGATAAAAAGTATTCTTAATTTTAACCCATCATATAAACTATGACTGTGTCAAGTTGCATTAAAATCCGTTCAGTAGATTCAGAGTGGTAAGTGTTTTTTGAAATAACTTTCAACCCCAATCCTGCGGAAACCCTTTCATTTTTTGGGATGAAAAGTAGCCTATGTCATACCTCGTAGTATGAAGTCAAATCATACTAAGTTTCATTTTAATTCATTCAGTAGTTTCAGCGTGATGCCTAGCCAAAATCCAGACAAACAAAAATGAAAAAAAAAATATAGTTTTGGCTTCAGAATCGAATCTAGAGTAAGGTCCAAAAAAATATTTCAAAATATCTTCAATGTACAAAATTGGACCCGTTACAGTTTTATTATAAGTATATAGATATTATTTCCTATATTTTCATATTCTGCAGTTTTGTTCTGATATGTTTTTATCGATATTGTTGGCACTAGCAATCACTTCCCTACTCACGCACATTAATGCAGATATGGGAACTCACACCAACATAAAATGGACATGTTACTCAAGCATAAGCTCTATCCATTCTGATACTTAATCTGTGCTATGAACCGTATCGAGGTACGGTCAGCTTTCCGTGTCTTGTTTTTCAAATTTGTTTTATTTACTTTAACGTAATACCTGCATGTCACTGTAGTGTCACGTTGTACAATATGCACGCTATTATTTCCTTTATCGGTTAACATCTTTTTATCCTTTCTTACGTTAGGTATTAGACATTTTATGGAAAATACTGGATACACATTTTATTTAATACATGTCATGTTTTCCGAGCTATTTATGTCTACGCAAAATAAATATATCCACTGTATCGAATTACCTAAATTATAGACAATAAGATCCACAAAAATATTAAATTAGTTTAAATTGAATGAACTACTTAAACACGTTAATTGGAACTATTATTTACCAGTTTCTTTATTTGATTTTGAAAAAAACGGCTAAAACTCACGAAATAGAAGATCGGAAATACTCCAACCAGTTTCGAACTATTTTGAAGTCCTTCATCAAGGCAACAACTTACGAAACATTTATTTAATTTTTAAAAACTGCCGAACCAAGTTTGATACAATTTTTTCCCACATAAATTGTATCAAACTTGGTTCAGCACCACCTCGAAACTATACCCTTTCAAACAAAAAATATTTATTTAAATCGTACATACACATACAATCAAATAATATAACCGTCTCCTTTTGTGAAGTCGATTAAAACATTGATTCGGCAGTTTTTTGTAAATTCATTATAGGACTCATATTGATATATATTCTATTCTCTTCTTCAAATGTATTCTGTCTGGAAGAAAAGCAAAGGTGCCTGTTTGCTTTTGTTACAATAAAGAGATTATGTAGCTAGCTCGTATCCACACCAATATATAAAGGTGAAAACGTTTGTTTTTTTGTTTATTTGGGGAGTTTTAACGCGATAATGGCTGGACTACTTTTGATGAAATTTAGAATGGAGATAGCTTATACGAGGTATGGTACGAGCACAGATTACCCCCTATAGATACCGCTTACAAGGCATCAGACGCACACAACACATACTTGCTTTATCTAGTATAAACAGGCTCGCTTTGAGACACGACTTCATTCTCGACCAAACTCTCGACCCGTGCGAGAGTGCTAGTTTATTGCGAATTTAATCGAAAAAACAACATTTTTATTGGCTTGCTGTGCAGTAAAATGGTGTGGAAAGTCAGCCAAAACGTCAAATTATCAAAAAGTTGGCATAACGTTCCAGCGGTAAGTAATTTTGTATTTTTTTCTGATTTACTACGAGCCAAGCGGATTTCAGTTTATACTGGTTCCACAGGTCATGAGCGTCATGGAAAAATAAGCACGCGTTGATGTCTTTTTGAAAAGTCTCTTTCACTCATTACGCTAAGTACAATAGTTATCCCTGTCTAACAAGAGCACGTGTAAGCTAGTGTTGGGATATCATAAAATATTCTCATGTTGGTACATATCGATATTTCAACCTAATTATTTAGAAAACCGTATCACAAAAGTTATTTTGTTTTTGTACGAATAACAAACTACCTATCACGGAATACGGTTAAAGCTTGGAGTGTGGTTAATAGGTACTTGATTGCTTTTAGATGTAAACGAAGATAGAATTAAAATACAATTTTACTTTACAGGTTTTACGAAAGAAGCTTTTGAAGCTTTGAAATTCAAGATAGCATAGGCAAACAAGCTTATTTATTGCTGTATTGTTTTCGACGAAATTAAAATTGAGAAAAGTAGAGAAGACATATGGTTATGTAGATTTTGGCGAGGTGCCTTTTTTCTCATAAATAAATACATTAAATAATATCCTTATTTATACATTTTGTTTTCTTAGTACCTACTCACTACCATTCTGCCACTTTGATGACGTCGTCTGACCATCGTGCAGGTGGTCTCACTCTTAAACTAAGTCCTTCTCTTGGCCACCATTCCGCCACTTACACATCCGCTTGGCGCAGGAGTGGAAATAGAGGCGTGCACATGATGAGGCTCAACAGTAGCTTGATGTAGGGTGATATAGATAGAAAGATAGTACCTACCCATTTTATGCGATCAATCAAAACTCAAAGCTAGTAAAAGTGGGGAAGAATATTTTTTATCTGCTATGTAAACCAAAAACTATATACTATATTTTGTATGTACAATGCTCTAGGCTTCTAAGTATCGTTAATCTTTTTAAAGAAATTCAACTTTTATTAATTTTGATTGTTTTCTCGAGTTATCTCAAAAAGCATAATATTGCTTGTTGAGATTAAACAAAATCAAAACTATTTTGATCGGCCCTGCAGTCCCATCACTAAGGTCAGTACATTTCTAGTGCGACCCGTATCTTCTTTGTAGTTTGTGAGTGCGACCTTGAATGGGCTAATCACGACGCAGTCGTTTCGTTCCCCGCGACCCGTGCTTTCCTCCATAATTTGTGAACTCGAATCCGTACAATAATTCAATGATGCGGAATCTATAGGGGTAATCTGTGGGTACGAGTAAGTTTCCACGGGAAAACAAATGTTGATTACTCACTGCAAGGAACGGTTGCCATGGAAACGAAATAACAATTCTGTCAAAAAACATCAAGAGCGTTGGCGCTATACTTTTGCATTGATTTTTAATATCCTAGAAGAACATGGGATGCTTTTTTTGCGATAATGTAGTCTGCGTGGACGAAGTCGCGGGTGAAAGCTAGCTATCTTATGCAATAGAAACGCGGTAGGTAACAGAAGAATTCGAGCGCATAGAAAGAAACGTTCGTAATTATTCAAGTTTTTACTAAACATTTTCACGTCGAAGTGGAATGTGAAGTGGTTACGTTGGTCGTTGGACTGATTGGTTTTTTCAACGCTTTGTAGGTAACATAAGTTAGAATTTATGTGTTCATTATAGCTTGAAACTTAATAACTTTGTAGGTTACGAGTCGGGAAAAATAACACTTTAGTTTTACTACAATTTTTTTTACTATACATACCAATATATAAAAGTGAAACGTTGTGTGATTGTTTGTTTTTTAGGGAGCTTTCACGCGATAGCGGATGGACGGATTTTGATGAAGTTTAGAATGGAGATAGCTTATACCCTGAAATTAAATATAGGATACTTTTTATCCCGGAAAATTGTAATTTTACACGGGAAAACTGGAAAATGTTGATCACTCACTGTAACGAACGATTGCCATCATAGAATGGTCTGTGGTTGCCATGGAAACGAAATAACAAGTCTGTCAAAAACATCAAGAGCAATGATGTTACTTATACCTACTTTTGGATTGGTTTTTAATAATCTAGTAGGAAATAGGATGCTTTTTTTCGCGATAATCAGTCCAGACAGACAGACAGACAGACAGAAAGACAAAAATAAAAAAAACTGTTTTGGCTTTAGTATTGAATATAGACCCCAAAAATACAATATATCTTTAATTTACAGAATTTGGGACATTATCCTCAATTTTAACCCATCATATTAACTATGACTGTGCCAAGTTGCATCAAAATCCATCCCGTAGTTTCAGTGGTAAGTGGTAAGTGTTTTTTGAAATCACTTTCAACCCCAATCCTGCGGGAACCCTTTCATTTTTCGGGATGAAAAGTAGCCTTTGTTTTGTCCTACCTCGTAGAATGAACTCAAATCATACCAAGTTTCATTTAAATTCATTCAGTAGTTCCGTCGTGATGCCTAGCCAAGATACAGACAGACAGAAAGGCAGAGGTCCAAAAAAATTTTTCAAAATATCTTCAATGTACAGAATTGGACCCGTTACAATTTTATTATAAGTATAGATGACAGCACTTGTTAGACCGTATGCGCGCGAATTCACTGTGGACTGGATTTTGGCACCATAATTTATTCTATCTACACTCATATCATAAAATCCGGATTATGAATTCAAAAATGGTGGCATAATCCTAATAATATAATAAATGCGAAAGTATGTTTGTTACGCTTTCACGCCTTAACTACTCAACCGATCATTATGAAAATTTTGCAGACACGCTGTTAGGCGTACTGAAAAGGACATAAGGTACCTTTCATCCCGATTTAAAAAGTGACAGATGTCACAGTGACAAGCGTCAAAGAACAGGTGTCAAATTGACAGGTGTAAAAGTGACAAGCGTAAAAGTGATCGGTGTCAAAGTGACAGGCCAGGGTGTCAACGCGATAAAATGTATTCCGCGCGGACGAAGTCGCGAGCAAAAGTTAGATTATACCTTCACATGAACATTAAATGGTGTGATTATATTTAAAAAAGTATTTCTAAGTATCAGGAGAGCAGAAACACTTAAGAAGTTAGAGATATGACATAGACAAATAAAGTTATTAAGAGTGATAATACCTCCCCATGAACATTAAGTATTGTGATTATATTAAAAAAAGTATATCTAAGTACCATCTACATATGAAGTTGGATATACAAAATTGACAAATAAAGTATTAAAAGTCAGTATAATTATCCCATGAACTTTAAATTGTGTGATTATATAAGGTATAAAATGCCGTTTATAGCTTTTATAAATAGTAATAAACGTGACTATTAGCAGGATTATATATTTTTGTGCATTTTATGCTTCAGATATGACAAACTTATCGTTCGAATATGCAAACAGGCGACACTGGGTTTCACACAAAATTTGGTTAGCAGTCTTTCCGACTTCGATTATCACCCACGCGGGTGCAACCGCGGGGTACAGCTAGTGATATATACATTACGCACGGCGATTTTCTTATAAGCAAAAAATATATAACTCGGTTTTTTGAACTAAACGATGTTATAATATATATTTTTTACCATTATAACACCATTAAGGCTCCGCACCTACGAAGGTTTTTTCATTTTTATCTATGGCGGCGCGTGTTAGTCCGTATTCGCTCGAATTCGCTGTGGACTGGATTTTGGCGCTATAATTTATTTTATATTAGTACCTAATCAATTTTATGTGATTTATTATGCAGATCAAATGTTTTATCCTGATTAAAAATGTGACAAAGATGTGTTAAACATGTGAAATCAGTGTTCTTAATTAGAATTTGACTCCACCTGACATCACGGAACAGCAATGAACATGACGAACGAGCAAAATTACAAGCAAAATCAAGAAATGATTACGAATTTATTTTTTTCTCTAAAAGTAAGTTCCTATTGCATGAGTGTATATAAAGTAGTGTATGAAACGGCACATAACTAGGTATTAAAACACTCGAGTGATACTCGTCTGTGGCTCGTTTTTTAAACTCACTCTCGTGTTTTAATTCCTCTCATTATGCAACCGTTTCATAAACTACTATTTCAACACGATTGCTCGTAAAGTGACTCTTATGGCAACTTATTTAGGTTCATAATTCAGCTTATTACACACTAGGTGCTTTTTACTTATATTACCACACTAGTTTACAATTTTGCTTAATAGTTTCAATTTTGCTTTGTAGTAGTTAATTTTTTTTCAATCTTCCCAAAGAGATTTTATGTCTAATAACAATGAAAATGTGTGTGAATATATAAACTATTTTATGATATATGATAAATCAAGCATCAAAACTATCATCATTTCATCAAAATTTGTATTTTTCACTACATAATTTATCTCAATTTGCGTATTCAAACAATAAAACATTATTTTGTATTTATTATATTTTGATATAGGCTGTATATCGTTTTAGCCAGTGCCTTTATTTACACAATATGCGCGCGCATCGCTAGCGCGGCGCGCGAGTAATGCTAAACCAGCGCGCCATATTCAATAGATATTTGTTAACGTTTTCGTTGTGTGGTTAATTATTATCAGAAATTTCGACTTCACCTAGGGAAGAAGAGCAATACGTAGATATGAGTGATAGCCACCAAAATCTAGGAGAAGTGTCAACAAAAACTATTCGGTATCATTTTGAGAATTGTACTTTCACTAATTGTTTCATAAATTAAAAGTTAATAATAATACAAGTCTGTTTTTTTCCTCGCAAGAGTGTTGAAAAACGTCGTATAAAAGGCGTGCGCATTGATCATTACACACTTGGCTCTCTTATCGCGCTTGCCGTACCTATCAATTTGCATTGATTGTAATAGTAGATTACTGACACTTGCTCAAGTGTTTCCTTGCATCACTCAAGTTTTTAGAGCCCTCGCTAAAGCTCGGGCACCAATCTAAAACTCGTTGCAGCAAACAGTCACTTTGCGCTCGATACAGTAATTTACTATTACTATTATCGCGCGAATAATCTGCCTCAAGTATAATGACCAACATAGCACACTTGTATCATAATGTGTTAATACATTAGTAGTATGGTTTTTTGTTTGTAGATCAAATATTTTACCCTGATTAAAAATATGAAAACAGTGTCCGTGAGGAGAATTTGACTCCACCTGACATCTCGGAATAGCAACGAACATGACGAACGAGCTTTTACCAGTGAAATCAACAAAATATTACATAATTTTTAGAAAAATTAAAATTATGTTCTTTTTGCATGAGTGTAGATAAAGTAGTGTATGAAACGGCACATAACTAGGTATTTAAACACTCGAGTGATCACTCTTGTACTATAATTACCCTCATTATCCAACAGGTTCATAAACTAATATAAATTATCCACCGCTAGAGGTGCCACCGCTACCGCTACCGCTAAGTGGAAGCCCGACTTGGCCGTGATAAGTTAGAAGGTGTTTTCATCTCTTCGTGTTCATTTTTAGTCTTGAAAACCTATCTGTTTGAACACCTTTGGTATCATACAAACCGTACATTAATAATATTTATTTAAATGGTCAAACGTGGATTGAAATATCATTAAACGTTGATGTTTCAACGATATGGTTTGTTTTAGCTGGGCATTTCATGAAATTATCGCCCATTTCATGATATGATCAATTCTTTGATATCTCCGCGATATAAACATAACTAGCTGCACCCCGCGGTTTTGCCTGCAAGTACAATTTTCCGTGTTAAATTAAAAGTATCCATGTTGGTCTCCATAATATACAGCATCTACATACAAAATTTCATTAAATTCGATCCAGCCGTTATTGCGTGAAAGTGCCCCAAACAAAAAAAACAACGAACAGACAAAGCTTCACAATTATATGTATTAGTGGGGATTAGTATCAAAACATATGTAGTTAAATCACCCTCCAGTCAAAATAAGGATTTAAAATAATACCCAACATATGGTGTACAAAATCTCTCAGGTGGGCCATTCCACCAGCTTTGGGTCTCCAATAAAAAGCACCCGTACATGATTGCTACTGACGCCAGTGCCGTATTTTACCGATGTGAATCCTTAATGTGCGTCTCCCATACGGCTGGCCTGTAGGGACGAGAGCGTAGTCATAGAATTCATGGAAATGACCACATTTCGGAATTATTACGGTTGTGAGTGGATTTGTGTGTGAGTTACTAACTAAATGTTTAGCTTGCATAGCTTCGATAGACACTGTACCTAAAAATAGGTCCGCGGAGTTGGCTTTTAAGACTTCTAACCCTTTAGATCTTCTCACTCTCTCAAAATCTGTATATCTTCGTTAGGCACTGTTCCTAAATATAGGTCCGCGGAGTTGGCCATCAAGACTTTTAACCCTTCCAACGATACGAGTTCGTTACGCACCAATGCCGTCGCCAATAGCAGTTGTTAAACCATGTCAAAGACCCTCGGGCGGCGTAATAAACTCTGACACCAGAGCCCAGCGATCTACTCCCTATTACAAAAACTGTATAGCTTCGTCAGACACTGTACCTAAATATAGGTCCGCGGAGTTGGCCATCATGACTTCTAACCCTTTAGACCTACTCCCTATCTCAAAATCTGTATAGCTTCCATAGACACTGTACCTAAATATAGGTCCACCGAGTTGGCCATCAAGACTTCTAACCCTTTAGAATCTAAAATCTTCTCCCTATCTTAAACCTGTATCAAACGATACGTACCAATGCCGTCGCCAATAGCAGTCGTTTAACCATGTCAAAGACCCTCGGGCGGCGTAATAAACTCTGACACCAGAGCCCAGCGATCTACTCCCTATTACAAAAACTGTATAGCTTCGTCAGACGCTGTACCTAAATATAGGTCCGCGGAGTTGGCCATCATGACTTCCCCTTAACCCTTCTAACCCTTTAGATCTACTCCTTATCTCAAAATCTGTATGGCTTCCATAGACACTGTACCTAAATATAAGTCCACCGAATTGTCCATCAAGACTTCTAACCCTTTAGAATCTAAAATCTTCTCCCTATCTCATATCTGTATCAAACGATACGCACCAATGCCGTCGCCAATAACAGTCGTTAAACCATGTCAAAGACCCTCGGGCGGCGTAATAAACTCTGACACCAGAGCCCAGCGATCTACTCCCTATTACAAAAACTGTATAGCTTCGTCAGACGCTGTACCAAAATATAGGTCCGCGGAGTTGGCCATCATGACTTCTAACCCTTTAGATCTACTCCTTATCTCAAAATCTGTATGGCTTCCATAGACACTGTACCTAAATATAGGTCCACCGAGTTGTCCATCAAGACTTCTAACCCTTTAGAATCTAAAATCTTCTCCCTATCTCAAATCTGTATCGAAACCTTAAGGTAAAATAAGAATTGTGAAGAACCTGAAGAGGAAAAAATGGCTTCGGCTATCAATTGATCCAATCGACGCATGGCATGTGCAACTATGCAGTAATTGAGCGTTTTTTAAAATAAATGCAGGTAAAATTGTGCATGTAGGTACGTTACATCGTATGGAATTACTATAGCATAGAATAACTAGGTATATATACCCTTCAGTATATTTTTAGCCTTAGCTGTGTATAGAACTTGTGTTTACAATAATTCTTTGACGTGACTTTAAATAGATCTACTAACAAGACATAAAACCAAAAACTTAAACCCGAATAAGGTCGGGTAAAAAATAGGCAATCTCTCTTGCAATGAGGACAAATCGATTGATATCGCGCTTATCAAAATCAGACCAAGTTTTTAGTTTGAACACATAACCCTTCCTTTATTTTGCCATAGCTGGTAAAAAATAGCCTATGACACTCTATACCTGAAGACAAATCGATTGATACCTCGTTTGTCAATATCGGGCCATTAAGGACAATGCTATATGGAACATCCATATAACCACATACATAGACCGTTCAGTTCATGAACCTTTCTCTTGCTTAGCCGTAGATACTCGTGTAAAAAGCTACTAAAGTACTTATTTGATGAAATTTGTATGAAATTACTCTAGAGGCTTCTTCAAACAAAAAATATTTCCAAAGAAAGCTCGGATTTATGAGTGAACATAAAGTCAATTTAAAATGAGGCTTCATCTAGTCGAACTACATCTACAATGCGAGTCGAAAAATTAATAAAATCGAAACCGTATCCTGGCTTCGAATTAAGCTAATGCGTCCCCGAGCGTACATCCAACCGATCGTAATTAATGCGGCAGAAGTATCGCGATTCAATAATCAGTATAATCACAGTAGGATATACCCAGCGGCAGAAGTATCGCGATTCAATAATCAGTATAATCACAGTAGGATATACCCACCAGTATAGTATAGGTTCAATAGTGCCATTTAAAGTCCAAAGATACCGGGTTCGGTTCTAGGTCACGCACCACTTTTCTTAGTTATGTGCGTCCGTGCTAAACCATGCAAACATGTGGGCATGTTAAACTGTCGGCCCCGATTGTTATTGATTAATGCAGTCGTTAAGCCATGTCAGAGGCCCTAGGGTGACCTGACAAGCTCTGACACCAGAGGCCAGCACTACCTCATACAATAAACAAATCAAACAAACAAACCCACCAGTAAGATATAAAATGTGTAGAAATAATGAGTTTCAGATGTGGTGGAGTTTAATAAATACTACTTGTGTGTACGTTTGTACCTTCGAGTGAACCAATATTTCAACCAGCAAGTCAAAGCAATCAAATAAGAACACTTTCGTGTGATATTCTTAATCACCTATTACATTTCCTAGGACACAGGATTTAGAAGAGATAGAGAGAGAGAGAGAGAGAGAGAGAGAGAGAGAGAGAGAGATGAAAAGAGAAAATGTGTTTGTATGTGAGAAAAAGAGAGAGAGAGAGAGATGTCATCACGCTGAAGTATAAAAGGAATCAGGTCACCTATTATACTTTCGAAAAGGCGATCAGCGTGGGGTTCCTCATCAACAAGGTCCTCATTGATAATGTTGTAGAAATATCCAGTGAGTCGACTAGTCGATTCTTAAGCTGATCTTAAGACATAGCCTTAAGGTCGTACAGGTTTACGCACCAACCTCGGCACACTCGGAAAATGAGGTAAAAGATTATGTTTGATGATATTTCTTTGGCCTATATAACACCAAAAGGGCCTACTACAACTTTATCATGAGAGATTTTAACGCCAAAGTGGGATTACAGACCTGCAGTGAATCGAAAATAGGTCCACACGGTTATAGAGATAGGAATCACAAATCACACGAATCAGTGGGCAAAAAATAGTTAACTTTAAAAAAAAGAGGGGTACTCTTGATGAACTCTTTCTTCAAAAAGCATCCTCAAAGTAAGTGCACTTGGCAAAGTCCCGACACTGTAACTAAACATGAGATTGACTTCATCATGATAAACAATAAGCACATATTTAGGGATGTCTCAGTAATCAGCAGGTTTAATAACGGTAGTGATCACCAACTTGACCGAGGCTCATTGAATATCGATCACAAGTTTGAAATATGCCGTCTGGTGAAGAACCTGCTCCAGGCCACTGTTGGATCAGAACAGTTCCAACTCAAGTTGGAAGATCGATTTGCTGCCTTGAAAACCACAAATGTTGTGGATTAGGAACTCCAAAAGGTTGTGGGAATCCTTAGGAACTAGATTTTGTCAGCTGCAGCGTACGGGCACGAAGTCTAAAATCTCGGATGAGACTCTTCGGCTCATACACAAACGACGGCAGCAACAGCAAGCCACACCGTCAGAGAAAAGAAAGTTCAATAAAAAAAAACCAGTAATCTGGTGCGACGTGACCTCCGATGCTCAAGTTCACGCTACAAAAAGTAATTGAGCAAAATCGGGGGTAAAATGTCTTCGCCTAGCAATTGAGTAAATCTCATCTTAAGAAGCTCAATATCAATAATGGCACATCAGTCTGTTGTCTCTAAGCCGGAGATCCTTTCTGAGATCGAAGACTTATACGGCCGATTTTACGACTCTAAATTTATTTATTTCAGGAAAAGATCCATAATGGTATGCCTCTAATAAGTTGTCCAACTAATATGTTTGTTTACCTTGGGCAAATATTGCAATTGGGTAAGAAAGACTTTGAGAAAGAAGCCCACAGAAGAATTAAGCTGGGTTGGGTAGCGTTTGGCAAGCTTCGTCAAGTCTTATCGTCGTCCATACCACAGTGCCTGAAAACAAGTCTTCAATCAGTGCGTCCTACCAGTCACGACCTACGGAGCCGAAACGTGGAGATAAACGTCGACCAGTCCACAAATTTAAGGTCGCACAGCGAGCTACTATGGAAAGAGCTATGCTTGTAGTTTCTCTGAAGGACAAGATTCGTAATGAAGATATCCGACAGCGAACCAAGGTAACCGACACAGCTCTAAGGATAAACAAGCTAAAGTGGCAGTAGGCTGGTCACATTTCCCGAAGAACCGATAACCATTGGGGTAGACAAGTTCTCGAGTAGAGACCACGTTTAGGCAAACGTAGTGAAGGACGTCCTGTGGTTAGGTGGAGTGACGACCTGTGAAAAGCGGCTGGCAAAAAATGGATGAGAAGAACTGAAGACCGAGCTCAGTGGCGTGCATTAGGAAAGGCCTACGTCCTGCAGTGGACAGATATAGGCTGATGATGATGATGATGATGAATATGGCTTAGTTTATTGAAAATATGTGACGGTATAAAACAGGCTCTTGAAAATTTCCAGATACATTCATCGTCATAAGCTGGCAGACGTCCATATCTGAACATAGACTTCCTCTGATAGAACGCCCCAAATATCTGTTAGTCTGTATAGAGCTATGTTGGTAACTTTAGTTTTTCTGCGGATTTCTTCATTTCGTATACTATCTCAAAGAAACACTAAGCATAGCTCGTTGAGTAACCCGCTGACAACTTGGCTTCATGGGTCCAGATACACTACTGGCTATAAAATGTACGGCGCCTTCGTATGAAATGACAAATTAAATTAATTAATTTTTCGGTTTGGTAGTACCTACTCCTCATGTTTTTGTGGCTGCTGAATAATACATGTCCATCTTTTCAAACACGCTAACGTCATGAAAGTTTATTAAGATTAATGGAATATTGCGCTAAAAATAATAAAAATTGTGATCGGGGACCCTATAAAAATTGCTTTAATGATTGATGGAAAATATAACCAATTTTTTATCCTTGATGTTTCATATTTTTAAATGACTGTTAAATGGCTTATTTAGTTGGTGCTAAAATATTAATTTTGATGTTATTAAAATATATTACCAGATACGAAAACATTCTATTACCAACTTTCCGTTTTATTTTTTGAAAATGGCAGGTGTCTTTGTTAACTAACAACTAACTACTACAAACTAACAAGTAACAGTTGGACAACCGCCATTACAGGCATGATTTGATGATATTCTAAAATTTAATAAAATTTTAAGGATATTCCCTTGACAGATAAATTTGAGTGAAATTATTTATTCTACTATATATAAGTAACTTGAGCTAACCCTTTTAGGATCCAAAAACAAAAAAAGTGACCATTTTCTTTCTGACTGTACATTTTTTCCAAAATTTGTGAATGCAGTTCAGAATAACTCAAAAAGTTATGGATGGTCTTCTAGGGTCGTTTTCCTGTAGCTATAACGGTTAAGGTTACCTGCCCCTACTGACCCGTCTCAAAAATCCACCCTGTATACGAGTATGTACTGTGCTTATACCCAATGGAGACAACGATCAAATTCAAAACAAACAGTTCAACCCTCCGTATACGAAGTAACTAAAACTCCATTCCCGTACTAGGTGGGGTGTGACACACCCAAATGTAATACGACATAAAACTATTATGTTCTTAACTATTTGTGGAATATAGTAAAACAATAAGAAATTGGTTTTGAGTAAATAAAGATTTTTATATATTACATAATTTATGATTCAATAAAGAAAACAACAACTTCTTGTTCTTGTTCTTGCTTGCAAATCACAGAATTTTTTTTTTGGTACAAATTTTTTGTGGCACTGGTTAGTCTTACAAACGTTTTATTTTAAGAAACTATGGAATAGTTACTGATAAAAAAAAACAACTTCGAACAAACTTTATATTTTGTGAGATCATGGGTTGAGCTGGGGTGTTTGATGCCCATGCGAACTTTGCGGACGTGCAACGCGGGTTGTGGCGACCGTCGCCGGACTGATGGTATTATGACGTTTCCGAGGTCCTGATCTGGGGCCTAATTCTCTAATTTTAAGACGCCAATTCCACGCCTATTCCACGCCAATTCCACGCCTCCTGTGTGGAATTCGCGTGGAATGGGCGTGATACAGAATCCAGACCCTGAGCGGACGTGATCTGATCGGATGCAATTCTAGGTACTGAGAAAACCAACTCCTGCGTTTTTGACGTGAAAGGTTTTTAAAATAACTCCAATACAGACGGGGTACCATTACTAAAAGAGCGATTGTAACGAAAAGGGGATATAATCTTGCCTTTATAACTCTGTATCTATAAGCTCCAGAGATCCAAATTTTGCATATTTTTGTGCTTATTTAAACAGCTCAATGATGCTATATTTATTTTTTGTCTAAAGACCCTCTATCTTTTGACAAAAAATATATAACACACTAGAGAGAACAGAAGAGATGAGGACGCACAAAACAAAATCAGGAAAATTTGTTTTGTGTAAACTAGGTTTTGTCTTAAAAACTGCTGTACTTTGTATCTCAATCCTGTGAATACAAGCCTAGAAATCCATCAAAACTATTTGACGGCTGAGTTTTTATTTTATTTTATACTTTATAGGTACTTTGATGATGAAATAACACATAGGTTACTTTTATCCCAACCAGAGAAATTACTTCGCGGGCAAAGCCGAATCAGCAAAATGGATGTTTTTGTGATCTTCAATTCGGTATCTCGCGATTTCTTTGTGGCGAAGTCAGACGTTTCAAGACAAACAAACGGCTATGCGCCCCAACACAGCCCCACCCGCTTTTTTATTGTGATATTAACTGCAATTTTTTATCGTCTGGGGTTTGTCATACCCCACCTCGTATACGGAGGGTTAAAGGTGTTCATTTAAGGCTTTATTTTTATCACACAACCCTAAGATCTCCACACGTTCCAACTAACACGAAAACTAAGGCAGATTAAAGCTGTTTTACGACGACCAACAGGGAAACGGGCAAGTAAATTCAATTTAACGGCTGAGCCGCCGCGTAACAAGGGTCCATTAAGGGAGCAGCCGAAGAAAAAACGTCGATAACAGATGTTAATTAATCGTATAAATCTATGGTGAGCTCGTTATTGGGGAGGTGAAGGTCAGGCTGACTAAGGTGTTCTTGTTTGGTCAGCTGTTAATACTGAGATATTATTCTACCAGGCATTTATCGCATCATAAAGAGAGAACAGAAATATTATATTCTATCCCTATTTGTTCTACCAAGTATTTAACACCTTTCCAGTGTCTTAAGTTCCCGACAAATACAACTTGGATGTCTTCAAGTTTGAACAGGTAACTTCTAGGCAAGCATGCTACATCTTTGGTTACATTGTCATTTAACATCTGGTGAGATAGTCAAAGTTGCCGATCGAAAAAAACTGTACTACGAAGATAATATTTAAATGGTCTTAGGGACTTAAAATAAGCTAGGTGTACTGAATAAAAATATTATTATCATAATTTTAAATGAGTTATGTCTGTCTGTTTGTCTCTCTGTCTATTTGCGCATCACGTGAAAACTACTCAACCGATTGAAATTCGGTTTTACTATTAAAGGTTTTGACTTAAATCTGGTTTACTTTGTATTCAATCCGATGAGTAGAATCCGAGCAATTGATAAAAACTATTTGACGGCTGAACGAAATTTGGAATACCTTATTGGTAATTTTGGTCCGAGAATAACATTTAAAGGATACTGTTATCCCATAAAAATAACTACGTGGGCAAAGCCGTGGACACCGCTAATATATCTATAGACTGTGCCCACATCGAGGATAACTTTGAGATATGACTTCCAAATCAGGAAATTTCGGCTCCAAACTGACTTAGGGATTTGCTGTGCTATTGTATTAGTGCACATATGTATGCACCTATGTACTTACCTTTAAACTTACCACTATTTTTGTGGCCTAAGTAATTAATATCAATGCTATTTCACAAAATTATACAGTTTTTAAAACCTCTTTGTCACATGAGCGCTAGCTTTTTTTCTAGAACAGCATTTAGAATTATTGGCTGCAGTGTAATATCTACTAACTACTTTATAATATTATCATTAAGAACATTTGTTTAGCATAATAGCTATTTAAAAACCTCTGCAATATTAACCGCTAGCTCCTACTCTGTAATAGAATGATATTGCTCTTTGGGCAATTAGTGAACGTGTTTGGACGGTTATTGTTTGGTGCTCTCTATTTATTATTTCTTTTGTTGGATTTTCTTTGCTCTTGGCTTTTGTCGCTTTGGTCTAATCAGGGCTCATTAATGAATATGGAAGTCAATTGCAGATGCAATAGTAGATTTTATTTCCGAGGAAAACCTTATTTTGTAATTCATTTATTTGTATGACAGGATTTAATGTTAAATTTGAATATGTTAATATCCGCAGAATAAGTACTATACAAATGTTATGGAGCCAAACTGATGTGTGGACTTCACTCAGTGGCGAGTCTTGCCCACAGCTCGTACGAAATGTGGCTTATGTGACCAGCCCAGTTCCACTTATGGCTTGCGGCTTTTTGACGAACAACGTCGGCGATCTGAGTTTTTGAGCGCAATATACTGTTCTTTATGCGGTTTGTTAACCGGATACCTAAGATACTGCACTCCATAGCTCGCTGGCATACCCCGAGTGTTTCAAATTTATCATCAAAATATCTAGTTTTTGCTACATATAAGGTCGTCAATTTCCTTTCCGAATATCCAATAACACAAGTATTTTATTTCTAAAACATAACAAAATCTATTACTCCATTTGTCAGACATCCAGACATGTACCTCGTTTGTAGCTCATTAAAGTACAACGTACTCCAAACTGAACTTAAAGTGAAAATAATCTTCTTTTGAGACTCATAAGTACTTTTATGTTTTTTTTATAGCAGTTAACGCCTGCTTAGCGTAAATATATATAATAATTTATAATAAGACGGGTTCAAAGAAGCTAGTGGAAAGATTTGGATGACGACGCATAATAGGTCTCGGTGGCCGAATTGGTAGAGGCATGTGCTGCGCTGAGGCACAGTGTGCGAGTTCGAATCTCGTCCGTGACCCAAATTTTTCCATTAGAAAAATTATTTCATAAGTACTTGTATTTTATTTTTGTTATTAGCCCCCGAACTCGAAAAGAGAGGGGTGTTATAAGTTAAGGATGTGTATGTATGTATGTATTCATGTGTGTCTGTGGCATCGTAGCTCCCAAACAAGTGAACCGATTTTGATGCGGTTTTTTCGAGTCGGAGATCACATATTTTTTTAATTTGTGCTTGTGTTTCAAGAATAACTATAAAATCCTGTGATGTTGCGATTCTACAATGAACATGAATTAGGTCTTATGACGTGCTGTTTTTTTATAAGATGTAAGAAAATAATAATAATGCGTAAGCAACAAGACATTCATAATTTACTGACTATTAAAATAAATAGACTGTATAAAAAGTATCTTAAGGTGCAGATAAACGACGCGTTATAACACTAGCTGAGCTGAGCCGCATCGTCCTTGCAGGCTCGGCTTATGTTAGTACGGTTTTACATAACTAATACGTAGGCTCGCGTCCGGATAGACCTTGACTCAGACAAAACCCTAGAGCCGAGTCGGCTTGAGCTAGCACGTGTCGTTTTACCATAGAAAAGATACAATAGTACAAATATTTTCTATGGTAAAACGGCTCGAGCTAGCACATGTCGTTTTACCGTAGCAAATATACAAATATTTTCTAAGATAAAACTAGCTCGAGCCGACTTGGCTCGACTCGCGTCAGCGGTCCTGGGCCATTATTCTCTATTGCCACACGAAATTCCACGCAGAAAACATGTGACGTCATAACGTGCTTTAAACACAAACGCGTTTCCTAAACGCGCCATAGCGCGGAATCGAAAACTGAATTTTGTATGCCACAAGAAAAGTTGTCTACGCCCGTTATTTTTTTAATTTTATTTCGGTTACAGCGGGGCAATTACGTTTCTTGTTTGCAATCATTATTACGTGCACATATTGCGGTGCGTTAGAGTTTTTAATGATTTGAATATCTGATTGCAACAAATCACATTGGATCATTTAAATTGCCCTCACGTGGTACCTACTTATTGATTTATCTTAAAAACTTGTGTACTTGGTATCTGAATCCGATGAGAATCCGAGCAATCGATAAAAACTTTTTGACGGCTGTAGGAATTTGAATCAAATGTTGGTATATTGGTATTTTAGGTCTTGGAATAGTACATAGAGTACTTTTAACCTAAAGAAATGACCACGCGTTCAAAGCCGCGGGTACAGCTAGTCTAGTAATAATATTACTAAAGTGTATTATAAGATTATTGGGAGACGATAATACACGACCAAAATAATGTACGACCAGTATTGTACAGCCAATGTCACATGGCCAGATATTACGTGTACATGGATTCATAATATTTGGACGGCTAATACTGGCCGTGCCCGTACAAAATCGGTCCGGGTTGATAATGAACGGCCAGTATTACGCGACCAATATTACGTGTACAACTGGATACGTAGTATCAGCCCGTGCCGATTTTGTACGACCAATATTACACGGCCAATAATACGAAGCCAACCATAGACAAAACTAGAATCACTCCTTGATGCCTCGTTTGTGTAGGCGAGTGTCAAGACGAAAAAAATGTCACACAACCGAATCGGCCAACGCCGACTCCACGTGGTCTTGTCTGTCCTACACTAGAGTGTTTTAAAAAAGCCGGAGGTGCTGATGGAGTGCAGCCCCCGTCCGCTGTAACAAAGTGCATACCAGGGTGAGCTGGAGCGGTGGAGGCTGGTCGCCGAAAGCGACCAAAAAGCCGAAGATGTGGACGCGAACGTTGGTACCTGTGCTTTGTTACGCAAGAGCGGAGGGGCAGCACTTCCCGCAGCGCCGGAGCAATCGTGATTCATAATCTGTGGTAAAAGGATACTGGAACGTTATTTTCGCCATTTGCTTCAAAGCGAAAGGCCAATATTTTGTTCACACGTACAAGTTTATGATCGCGTTTTACTTTCCATAATGTTATGGCATTCGTATGGAAAAAATAACAGTTAAAAGAGGTAAAAATTATCACCTTTGGCGTTGGGCTTGGAATTTTTTTGGGCAAAATTAGCGAAAACTATAGTTAATAAATGATTGCGATCACCGTTAAATTACGTGACATGGTTTGGTGTCGTTTGATTTATTAAGGTTTTTTTTTTTAAATTGGCATTTGTGTTGAAATAGGCCAACCGAACGGTATGTTAAAAATATACAATTCACTGGCAAAAACACCCTCATCTGGTATAGGAGTGATTATTAAAGACATTTCACGTCAAAATATACTACTTAGATACCCGTATACCTTTGATACCTTTGTAGTTTGTGCTACTTATTTAAGTTATCTATATATACCTATAATAAAACTGTAACGGGTCCAATTCTGTACATTGAAGATATTTTGAAATTTTCTTTTGGAGGATACTCTATATTCGATACTGAAGCCAAAACTGTATTTTTTTTCATTTTTGTCTGTCTGTCTGTCTGTCTGTCTGTCTGTCTGTCTGTCTGTCTGTCTGTCTGTCTGTCTGTCTGTCTGTCTGTCTGTCTGTCTGTCTGTCTGTCTGTGTCTTGGCTAGGCATCACGCCGAAACTACTGAATGAATTTATATGAAACCTGGTATGATTTGAGTTCATACTACGAGGTAGGACATAGGCTACTTTTCATCCCGAAAAATGAAAGGTTTCCGGCAGGATTGAGGTTTAAAGTTATTTCAAAAAACACTTACCACTCTGAAACTACTGGATGGATTTGGCACAGTTATAGATTATATGATGGGTTAAAATTCAGAATACTTATTATCCCGAAAAAATAAAGAGTTCCTGTGGGATAATGTCCCAAATTCTGTAAACTTTTTTTTTGCTGCCGTTCTATTATCAATACTAAAGCCAAAACTGTTTTTTATGCTTTGGTCTTCTGTCTGTCTGTCCGTATGTCTGTCTGTACCTTGGAAGTGCATCACGCCGAAAATACTCAATGAATTCAAATGAAATTTGGTATAATTTGAGTTCATACTTCGAGGTAGGACATTGGATACTTTTAATCCCGAAAAATTAAAGGGTTCCTGCAGGATAGGCGTTGAAAGTTATTTAAAAGAACACGTATCACGCTGCAACTACTAGACGGTTTTTTTTTAAACTTGGCAAATTCATAGTTTATATAATGGGTAAAAATTTAGGATACTTTTTATCCCGAAAAATAAAGTGTTTAATGTCCAAAATTCTGTAAATTGAAGATAATTTGTATATATGTTTTGGAGGCCGATCTATATTCAATACTAAAGCCAACACTGTATTTTTTATTTTTGTCTGTCTGTCTGTCTGTCCGTCTGTCTGTCTGTACCTTGGCAGCGCACCACGCCGAAAATACCCAATGAATTCAAATGAAATTTGGTATGATTTGAGTTCATACTTCGAGGTAGGACATTGGATACTACTGACTGCTTTAGTATAGCAGTAAGTAGCAAAAAATCTGTACAAGGAATAGATCAATAACGGAATAGTCGTACAGCGAAATGGGCAATTGAAGAAATAGACTAATAGCGACATAGACAAATAGCTACTTAGTCCAAACGATTATTTGAAATGATGATTATTGGGGCACAACGCGATTAACGCACGCTACGTTTTAGGTACGCAGCGAGTAAACGCTTAAAATAAGTTACTGAACAATAATAAATATTTATTATTGTTCAGTAACTTATTTAATTACTTTTACTTAGTTCAGTAACGTATCTGTTTGTGTATGTTTGTTCGCACATCATGTAAAAACTACTGGAACGATTGCGATGCGTTTTTTACTCTTGGATAGCTTAGGATTTGACTTAAAAACTGGTTTAAGTACTTGGTATGTGAATCCAATGAGTAGGAGCCGAGCAATCAATAAAAACTTTTTATAAAAAAAAATTGACGGCTGAAGGAATTTGGATCAAATGTTTTGATATTGGTATTTTAGGTCTTGGAATAGTACATAAAGTACTTTTAACCTAGAGAAATTACCATGCATGCAAAGCCGCGGGCATCAGCTAGTGTAAATAATAAATTATATGTTTTACACACTCATAGTCCTGCTCTAGGATTCTGTCGCAGGTGTAATGGCATGGACACAAACATCCAAGACCAGAGGACAAACATTTATGCTCTTCAAACAAATATTTGCCCCGGCCAGGATTTAAACCTGGACAATATGCTCAGCAGGCAGAGGAACTACCAACTCTAAATAGGACAAATCCATAGTACATGCTTAGGTAGGGTCTAGGTACCTACCCCATATATTTATATAAGTATATAGGTACTTGCTTCCACTTAGTCACTGTTTTGACTGGATTTCCTTGTTAGTTAATATATTTGTGAGTTCCTTCCACTGTTGCTCCAAATCAGCCCGTCCTTGGAGTGTAGTAGTGAGAAAATGCCTTGTTGCCATTTCCGAGTGGGTTTTCATATGCTCACTTAGAAAAGTTATCTGGATTGTTGAGGCCTTGGTTTGGTTCATTTTGACTGCAAACAATACTACAAATCAAAGTGGGCACATTATATTAGATAATTTAGATATACTTACTAAGTACATAAAAAATGAAAAATTCACACAACTTTAATTATCCACTCTAACTATGCCCGTGTGGCCATTGTTCCGGGAAAAAAAATGCTTATGTCCTTCCTCGTGCATGAAGATCGGTACGGTGAAGAGCTGTTTATTCATGAAAATATGGCAAACAGACAGTTACTTTCGTATTTTTAATATAAGTTTGACGTGATGATTATACACAAAACACAATAGGAAAGCATTCATCTCAGTAGCGATAAATATTAAATTAAGTAATCTATGTATATGTATATACCTTCAAATCTGCTTAAATTCGCACAAAATAGGTTTTTTTTTCTTATTATTTAGATCGCATACGTGAGGTTGCAAAGTTTTGTTGGTGGAATTCCGTGAAATTTGACAATATGAGCCACAAAACAAAAGTTTGGCTGAAAAAAGTGTTTTTCAAATACTTTTAGGCAGAAAACTAGGAACTATATTACTGTTTGTTTTGTTTACACAACAAGCTTCATTTTGTTACTGTACCATAGATAATATAGAGTATAACGTGCGCGTAACGCGCCTTGTTGTGTTTCTCAAATTTGACAGTGGCTTACAGAATAGTATTTTGCGTTACACGACAATTCCACGCAGATATCTTAACGCGGTGCGTAACGTGTCTTATTGGCAATAGAGAATAATGGCCCTGGTCATTCCTGGTATATCTGGGTTTGTAGTAACGGATCGTGCCTGCATCTTAATCTGTCCAATACCGAGCATTTTTATACACACGCATGTTCATTTCTGTAGGTTTAAAGTACTCTTTGTGCTATTCCAGGGCCCATATTCGCTATGACTATTCACGCACGTAACGTGTCGCGTTACGATATCTTCGTGGAATCGTTCGGCATTTGTCGTAATGACGTCACACGTTTTCCGCAAGGAATTTTGTGTGGGATAGAGAATAGGCGCCCAGGACCTAAAATACCAATATACCAAAATTTGATCAAAATTCCTTCAGCCGTCAAAAATATTTTTATCGATTGCTCGGCTTCTATTAATCGGATTGAGTATAAAGTACCCCAGTTTTTAAGGCAAAACATAAGATATCAAACAATGAAAACCGCATCGTAATCGGTCCAGTAGTTTTTACGTGATGCGCGAACAAACATACAGACAGACAAACAGACAAACTTACAAACAGATAGACACGAATTTTTAAAATGTTATCTTCTTGTTCAGTAACTTATTTTATGTACCCTAGACCATTTCTTTTTTAATTATCATAATATACAGACTTTTTCGTTCCTATTGCTTTATTATAAGTATAGATAGATATCGATGTAAGAGCTGACGATAATCAGTCGAGGTACGCAACAGGTCAAAAACATGCAAGCAGCCCATTGATGCCTAGGTAACTTCTATTATTTTTGTGTGACATTTTGTACTGCCGATGGTCGCTCCGGCAGTCTCTTTTTTCTGTCAGTACTATTCCATAAATTGCTTGCGTTTGCATCAATCGGTTCAATTGAGAGTTGCATAATAACTCCAAGATAATCGATTACGAAGCAATAACAACTGGATCGATAACTCGAAAGAGACTGTTAAGTGACTTAATGAGCCAGAGCTGACGGGAGTGGGCTTTAATAGAGCAACAAAGAAATACTGAAATGTATATTGACTTGACCAGCTGTTCAAGACTGTTATGCAAAGCGAGCGGCTAATTGTGCCGGCTCCTTGAGTTGTGGGCCTTGCTGAAAACGCCTCTAGGCTCTAACTTAAGTAGGGTATTTTGTCCATAAATTATAGACCCTACACGCTGATAATAAAATTAGTAACTACAAGGACTATGGTGCAACAACACTCAAGTGCACACAGGCTTCCTTATTCAAGTGCCTTCATTTTTTTCCATAGACAAAAGATTTAATAGCCCAAGTGGGACACTTATTCACCCATCACCTATCACTTTTAGCCCATGTTCATACATACATAAGCTGATAAACATAATACCCTATGTGTATGTATGTATGTATGTATGTATGTATGTATGTATGTATGTGTGTATATATGTGTGAATGTATGTAAGTATGTCTGTTCCTTTGTGGCAATATATAGACCAAACGAGTGGACTGATTTTAATGATTCTGAAATCAATAGATTTGTCTTAATCTTACAAGTGCTACTAATCATCATCGTCATCATCATTTCAGCCTTTAGAAGTCCACTGCTGAACATAGGCCTCCCCCAAAGAGCGCCAAGACGACGATCTTGTGCGTGCTACTAATAAAGTCGACAAACTGTGTTAAGTGAAGAATCATTGAATAGGTATTTAAAAAACATCTTTAGGTTTCTTTTATCATTTTTAATTTCGAATGATCTAAATTTTTAACTATTTAATGTTGGTTTGCAACCAGCATTCTCACTTAATTTTTTGCCTCGTTTTACTTTTGTTAGAAGTCGGGTTATTGTCACTTTCGATTATGTCTTGTTGTGTGGATACAGTAGCGATAAAGTCGCATGCTACTGCATCGCTATTGTCACGTGATGCAAATACGATTATCAGCCTCTGGTAGCGATGCAGTGGAGCGTTTACGAAACGCGATACAGTATTACCGCAAGATCGCTGTGTGCTTTTTTAGTACAACATTCAACAGTTTCGTATCAATATTATTATACAATAATTCTGCAAGCGTTTTTCAGCTCTTTGGTTTATTTTCAAACGGTTATGGAGTAATCGTCTTATTATGCCAACTCCCTGAGTTGTGGCGACCGGCTGAGCCCGCCCCAGGCCATCCCGGCTTTGTGCCTTGAATTATGGGCTATCGAGATTTGTAGTACTTTAGTAGTTCTAAGAATTGAATTTTTATTATGTGAGGTTTCGGGAAAACTAAGAGATTGTCATGAACTTTTTTACTTAAAGCAAATTGTTCTATTATATCATTACTGGTTATGAATCACGTGTATATTGTCAAAAGAATCGACCTAAGTTTCGAGCGTACCCGACGCTCATCCGACGCTCTTCCTCAGGAGTTCACGCCGCGAGATCCCGATGTGCACTGCGCCTGCGGCCCGCTGAGAGCGGAGCGTGAGATGCGGCGGTGACTGGGAACGGGGACGCTCGGTGCTCGTACTGCGCTGCACCGCAGTCGACGTAGATTGAAATCCTGCTGGCAGTGGCGATGGAACTCCATCGTTATCCATAACACGTGAGTCTTAGCCGGTAGTGATATTATAAATTACGTATCCGGTTCACAAAAACTTTAACACTAAAATTACAAACCGTTCTTGCCCCAACTGTATTCATTTTATAAAACAACGTGGCTTGGCTTTTCTAGAAAGTTGTCTAGTTATAATATGTTAGTTTTTTATGAAGTGCCATCAAGTGTCACACATGTATGCGCAATTATAGTGAACGTGCATAGATATAAAAAAACTACCACTTCGTAATATTCTGGAAAAATCTGAATAAAATGTTCAACGTAACTGTTATTCAAACTAAGCAAAAGCTAGTAAAAAGGGTATTCAAGTGATTCAAATCAGATAACAACCAACGCAAAGCAGACGATACCAAAACCTATATTTACAGAACTTAAACCTATTCAAACGACATCGAAACATGCGAATACTAATGTCGCCGATGTTATTACTATAAAACGATAGCAATCTAATATTTTACGATCACTAAAGTAAGCCAATATAGACTGTTTTGTAGTGAACTATTTTGTCGATATCTGTGAAGCCAAAAGCCCGAGAATTTTGATGTTACTAGGATTTTGTACTGACGTATTATGTTGAAATATCAATCATAATGTTTGAGAGGTCATATAGTTTACTAGCTGTTCTCGCGGCTTCGCACGAGCGGTCATTTTTTAGGTCCACAGTACTATATGTGCTATTCCAGGACCTAAAATACCAATACACCAACATTTAATCAAAATTTCTTCAGACTTCAAATATATTTTATCGATTGCTCGGCTTCTACTCATCGGATTGAGATACCTAATACACCAGTTTTTAAGTCAAACCCTAAGCTATCCATCAGTGACCGCATCGCAATCGGTCCAATAGTTTTTACGTGATGCGCGATCAATCATAAAGACAAGCTAACAAACAAAAAGACAATCAGACAGATACGACTTAAAAAAATGTTCTATGCTAGTTAAGTAGCTTATTATAAGAAACCTAGATGTTTTTTTTATTAAAGGTCATTGTACAGAATTTTTCGTTTTTATTGCTTAATTAAGTATAGAAATAGATAGACATTGCTATCAGTTACAAGCTGTCATTTGGATACTAGCTAAGAAATAACACAAGCTCTTGTGCTGTTCAAAATGTCTTCAAAACTTTCATCACCGTTACTGTTGCTATTTTTTAGGCGATTCTTATACCTGTGGACGAATGCGTCTTTAGGCTTTTTGGGCTTTTTAAAAGCTTTTATTTAACTTCACTTGTATGTAAGGCCTGGAATTTTGCATCAATATTTCATCCACTTCCACTGAAGTTATCGGGCTGAAATTTGGCACACAGGTTTGGTTCTTGTGACAATGCACGATTAATTAAATGCCACCATTTTTTGTCTAATATGGCGGACGTTACACTTTATCATTTCCACAGCAACCCCTATAATAATATAGTATCAAATGAAAGGGCTTGATGAGTGAAACACAATAAGTAAATTAACATAATTCTAAATCCAACATGCCCAAAAGTTTTTCTTTAAATTTAAATGGTATTAAATTACTTATTTGGAATATAGAATGTATTTGGAATATAGAATGTAAAGGTTTCCATGCACAAAAATCAACATTTTGAGCAAGGTCAATGAAACAAAAAAAAAACATTTGCAACATGTATTTGCAAAATAAAGTTAGGGTGTCCATGATTTTAGGATTACATGTTTAACTACGGGTATAAGTAACTATAGGATTCCTAGTTTGACTACCTAACCTTAAAAAACTTCAAAATACATGATGTTATATATGTGTGAAAAAATTAAGTTGAGTATTAACTTAAAAATAACAATAAGTAACAGCGATAACCTACGAAAAGATAAAATAGTCCCTTTTAAAAACTAAAAAGCTTAGTTTTATTAAAGGCATTTTTGGAGCACCCTTCCGTATGCACACCGAGCGACGGTGAAATATTCGGAAGGAGCTCGTAAACCGTTCCGTGCGATTAAACGGTTCAAAGTGGTGCTGAACTCTAAAGAACGGGGGATTTTGTTACAAATATTGATTTTATTTTTATCCAAAGGCCGGCTGTTACCTGCAGAAATCCATGTTATTTTAAATAATATTTCGGCCCTTTCTTTGACCGAATAACATGACAATAATAAAATCCTGATTAAATAGTAAAACTGTCGAAGTTACTAAAAAAATGACGTAACGAACTGAAATTTTGCATATTATAGCAATAAAGTCATTATTTGTTAATTAAGCTAGAGATCAAGATATATGTATTATTGGAGTAGATGAAATCGGAAGACCAGTCGTTTGATAACGAAACTTAACATAAGTATATGTTTTTGAGATCTTTATCTCTCCGTGAGCAAGAAAAAACAATGATTAACAAAATTACGTTTTCTTATCAAAAATTACGGTATATTCAGTAATATTTAGATTTTTCTTCTTAACGGCTTAAGTTTTATCTCTAAAATAAATCTCACAGCAAGAAAATATAGTTTATTATCCCTTGTCAAGACAAAATTTACCTAACTAAGTTATTAGCCTGCTAGTAAAATAAATAACTTATATGAGACTTATGTCATTTAGTTCCGAGCTAAATTACAGCAGCAATAAAAATAGTGCTTGCGATATTCAACCTTGTTACGCAGGAAATTCAGTGCTTGTTGCGTTTAGCGGGAGGTGGAGCTAGCGTGGAAAAATCCTTAAGGTTATGTTGGTAGAATTTGATTTTAGTAATATTTAGGTGTTTGTAAATGTTTTATTTTATTTAATTATCTTGTAAGGCAGATAAAAGTATTGTATATCTATACCTACTTATAATAAAGCAGTACGGAACAAAAAGACTGTACAATGAATAAAAATAAATATGGACTTAAAAAAAAACATGTTCTGTAGACATAAAATAAGCTACTGAACATGTTTTTTTAAAGTGGTGTCTGTTTGTTTGCGAACAAGCATCACGTAAAAAGTAGCCTATGTCTTAATCCACACCAAATTTCTTCCAAATCCGTTCAGCCGCTTAAGCGTGAAGAAGTTACAAACATACACACATACCCTTACATACATATAAACTTTCCTCTTTGTAGTGTTAGTGTGATTATTTTTGCGGGCGGTCAGCTCGTATTCAATAATTTTGTTCGCAGTCGGATTTTTTGTATGTTTATACTAACTTTGCTAGTTCATAAATTAATTCACGGCTTAGTTTTGTGCCCAGATTTCCTTGCGAGTATTGACTTTGAAATACCACGATCCAGTATTCGATTAAGTAACCGAAAGACTTTTAAGTTGCTACATTGCCACGACGACGAAATATGAGCACAACGGACTTTGGCGCAAATTTAAAAGTCAATGTGACTGTAAATTGTACTGCTTACGTTTTAGGTAAACAATTGTGATATAAATTTGTAGTGGAAAAAAAAGCAGTTTACTGGCACTAACTCAAGTGATTTCTTGATGCACCGAGTTTTTAGAGCCCTCGCTGAAGCAGCTCGGGCTCCAATATAGCAATTGGTGCAATAATAAGTCAGTTTCCGCTTGATGCAGTAATCAACTACGAGTATTAATGATAACGTATTGGGAATTGAAACCTGTATGTGTATTGAAGTATGGTAGAAAATATAACATATAATATTTTTAACCTTGATAATCTTATCTGCGGATCCGCTACAAGTAATAGGCATTTTTTCTTAAATATTAATTATTTCAGTCTTCAATGGAACTTGAAATAAAACACAACAACGCAACACTATTACAAAATTACATTAAGTATTACCACACCATAAATGTAATAAAATGTTGACCTAGTAATTAAGTAAGTAATTCACTTTCCCTACATCTATAAACAAAGACGTACATTTAACCACCCTACTCAATGTAAAACGACATAAACCGCTTTTCCACGGAGGAAACTTATATATGCGTACACCTGCACTAGTATCTAAGTATCTAGTACCTATTGTAACTGGTACTATCTGAGTGCCATTACCTACCTTCCTTTTCCTCGGGTTATTTCACCCGCTTGTTCCTTACTTTTATTTGAACTCGTAACTTGCATCAGAAAATACAGGTGTTCCGCAGCCCATTCTTTCGCCACCTGTGAAAATTTAATGATTAAGTAAAATGAACGGAACCAGTTTTGTTGAGGAAAGGTATAACGATCTTTATTAGGTAAACTAGGAGTATTTTGGAGACTTTTATAAATAAACTAGCTTTCATCCGCGACTTCGTCCGCGCGGGCTACAGATTATCGCGAAAAAAAGCATCCTATGTTCTTTTAGGATATTAAAAACCAATGCAAAAGTATAGCACCAACGCTCTTGATATTTTTTGACAGACTTTTTATTTCGTTTACATGGCAACCATTTCTTACAGCCAGTAATCAAGATTTTCCAGGTTTCCCTTGGAAACTTACCATTTTTCGATATAAAAAGTATCCCATGTTTTATTCCAGGGTATAAGCTATCTCCATTCCAAATTTCATCAAAATCCGTCCAGCTGTTATCGCGGTAAGACTCCCCAAACAAATAAACTAACGTTTTCACTTTTATATATTGGTGTGGATATATTCGAGACCATTCACACCAATTACCTAGCCCCAAACTAGGATACCCTGTACTATGGCCACTAGATAACGGATAAACATACATATTCACAAATATTACATCCATGACTAGAAACGGACGTTTCTGCTCATCACACAAATTATTGCACCTTGCAGGATTCGAACCCGCGACCGTTTGATTTTGTAGTTAGGGTCACTAGCCACTAGTCTTGTGGCTAGACCAACCGGTCGTTAAAAATTATATTAACAAAATCATTGTTCGCGCAGTTATTTAATTATTTATAGTCTTTAGGTCCATACGTGTTTTTTAATGATTTTATTATAGGGTAGGTAGGTACAGAGGCGTTTCACACCAGCGCGGTTCGAACAAAACTGTGGGAATCAAGTTCTATTTTTATCTGACTGACCAAAAAAGGAGTGTTATGTTTTTAGCGTTCATGTGTGTATGAATAAATGTATGTGAGTTTTTTTATTCCACCATAACTTTTAAATGCCTGAACAGATTTGGATGTATGAGGTATCTTTAGAATCCGTACATCATCATGAGAGACATACGCATTTTTTATTTAAATATGCTTTTTTGGCAGAACAGTCATGTTTTTTCACTCACCTTGATAATTTATTTCGGACCGCGGTGTGAATTCTCCACGGTTTTTAAACTGGGGCTATTTGGAGCATGGTGTACATCGCCCAAATATTTTTCTCGATGGAGTGATTCAGATCACTATGAAAACTCTAAAAATCTATTACTTTACGAATATTATGTAATAAGATGTTCTCTGTTAGTGACTTGTAACTTATGTCAATTTTATCCAATTCATCTTTTGTTCATATTGTGAAAGATTATTGAACTGCAAATTTATTGAATTTGGGCTAAGTCCCCGCGTCGGTACAACGACACAAACTGTCAGAAACGCCAATATAAGTCAATCGATATTTTTAGTTTAAAATTGTGACAACATTTTAGAGCAATTTAGTATATAGGTCGTGAAGCGTCCGTCAAACGTTCGCTGCCAGCCGAAGCTGGAACTGGAACGCCTTCAAAATAACGTTGCAAATATTTATTTTACAAAATATTTGAAATTTTAAAGAAAATCAAGGTTCAAACGACAGACTGTCGCGACGGTTCGCGCATGGAAAAATCATGGGTTCTACAATTTTTTATTCGGAAATTGAAATAAATTTACTGATTTCTCGTTTATCGGAATTTATTTATCAACGTGAATTTGTATTGTATACTGTCATGCTAAGGTTTTTTTGTGAGCTCATAGATCAATATTACGAAATTTATTTCAGTTTACAATATCGTCATTGTAGTGCAGCCCTGAATTTTTACGACATAATAATCTAATGGTTTGTATTCCAGAATCGCCACCAAACGTTTTGTTATGTAAAGTTAACAAAGTTTTACCTCAGTAAAAATCACTATAGTTAATTATTTTAACTAAATAATGCAATAACCACTTTTTAGTATCAAGCTCATCTCGCCCTCGCCCCACTTTTTTATTTTTTTAGTTTTATGAAGATGACAATTAAGATTATTATAATGGGTGCCCTAATTAATCAATAGTTGGCGAACTTTTCGATGAACCTTAGAACCTGCTTTTAATTTTAATATGATTTAATTTTACCTCAAATAAACTGGAGTCATTGGCAAATAAACACTCCGTTATAATATAACCTTCCTTCAACTATATTATTAGCAGGGGAATTTACCTTCCCTGTTCCTTCCTTTTTTCCTCATAGAAAAGAAACGAATGAAATACTCAACCGTTGAAGTAAAGTGTCTATTTATCTCAGTCGTTCTCAAGACCTTAAGGTGACATTGGGGATTGATTTCGACCTTTCATGAACTGGAAGTTTGAGTTCATCTAACCTTACTTTAGAACAACTTGGACATTTACACAATAATGTAGAAAATAAAATAATTCTAGTAAACCTGCATTCTAATATTGGTAAACTGATCCTCAGGTCTGTTCAAGTTAAATAGATAGGTAGATACATGTAATTTTATTCTCCTAGATGTCTTTTTTTATTCAATTGAGTGACGAGTCCAGCAGGTCGCTTGTTTGATGGTAAACGTTACACCTGTCACTAAAGAATTGCAGTGCCACAATTTGTATTCAAAAATCTCGGGGGGCGGCTCTGCACTGCTCTCGTAACGTAACGATACCTTTGGTAGGAAACCTTAATGACCACCTTAGTGACCATCTAAGTGACCACCTTAGTGACCACCTTAATTAACACCTTATTGACCACCTTAATGAACACCTTATGACCACCTATGTCTGTTTCAATCTATAAATTGCCCACCGTAGACTGACTTAACTGAAAACAGATATATAGTTATTATTTTCGATCTGAAAATTAATGAGTACTGAGCTTTGGTATGATGAGAAGAAGCATTTTAAGGTTTAAAAAACAAGACATCAGTTCAAAAACTAAAACCCGACTACGGTCGGATAAAAACAGCCTATGACACTCTTGCGATGACGCCGAAACGATTGATACCTTGGTTGTCATAATCTGACCAAGTTTTTAGTTTGAACGCATATCCCGTTCTTGCCGTAACACAGTACATATAATAGTCTACACTAATATTATAAAGAGGAAAGGTTTGATCGTTTGTAATGGATAAACTAAAAAAATAACGAAGCTAATTAAAAAAACTTTCACCTATAGAAAGCTACATTATCAGCGAGTAACGTAGGCAGTATATAATTTTTCAAAAAATTGGACTTGCCTAGATAAACTGCAATAATGTTATGACTCCAATAACGAGGTCTGCCCTGTATCTAGGGGTACTAGGGGACTAATGGAACAAAATGTCGCGGGACTTGGTGTGGGAAATCTACGTGAATGTCCTGCGAACAATGTCCCTGACCAACTCGCTCGCACACACAACAGGTCAGCGTAGCGGAAATATCATACTGCAAACATCGAGCGGCATGTTGTGCGCGCGTATACAATAGTCAATACATGACGCGGAAAGGATGCGTGGCACGTGCAGAAAACATGTCCCGTGTCACGTTAAAATGCCCTAAAGTACTGCGATTGCGTGCAACGTTGCGGGACAGTGCGCAGCGTTGCAGCGTCACGTAGACTCCGTGTAGCGCGTCATGCTGGAGGACATTTTATCCCTTAGTGAATCTCTGGCTTAAAAATCGACACTACACAAACCCTTTTAAGTACTTAAGTTGAATTTAAGCCTAGGTAAGACATTGAAATTACATTAATTTTACTACAGAGTATCCAGTTTAACTAAAAAGTCTAGTCTAGGAAAGATTTGTTTTTTGTACGTTCGTATGTTTGTTTGTAATGGATATAATATAATATGAGTAATGATTTGATTGTCTGTACGTTTGTATGTTTGATAATCAAGGACAAGCTCAAAAAAAACTGATTTTAAAAAATATTTCACATATAGAAAGCTACATTATCAGCGAGTAACATGGGCAGTATTATATTTTTCAAAATTTACCCTACCCTTTCCAACCAAAGTTGCCAATAATGTAATCCAAGGTATCAAAAATACAGAACTTAATGACATAGCCATGAAAACGAAATAATAACAATTCTGTCAAGTACCTACGTGAGTAATTAATAATGCAGTTGTCTATGGTCAAAAATCACTGCTACCAATGATTTTGAATAACGCTTACTATTTTTTTCAAGTTATGACGGGTACATATAAAAGTAAGAAGCTTATGTCTTCCGATGTAGACGAATCGATTGATACATACTTCTTCTTCTTATTTTACAATCTTCTCAAAGTTTAGACTGTTAATCTCATTATAGGTAACCTTGCCTTGCTTTGCCGTAGTTGGGCAAAAAAATACTCGAACGATGAGGAAAAAACACTTTTCTATACTAAAATTTGTTATTTTTTTGTTTGTTTGTGTTTAATGGATAAACTAAAAAAATACTTAACTGACTTTAACAAATCTTTTAGCTGTAGAAAGCTACATTATCAGCGAGTAACAAGGTTTTTTTAAATTAAATCATACGAAAATTGCAATAATGTAACCAGAGGTGTCAAAAATTTGCATATAAAGTCATTATTTGATGTGCGCTGCATAAAATATATGTTTATAAAACTTACTCATCATTACCTACAAAAAAGAACACGACCCCCTTACTTATAAAAAGTTATGCAATGATTATCATTGCATAACCATTGCATAACTTTTTATAAGTAAGGGGGCGATGTCTAACTATCATATTTAAGTCACAATAACAGTTTTTTTTCACACTATTAAATCAAAACACTGGTAGATTTGAAAGATGATAACAATTGTATCATGATATCAAACCAAAACCAAATAATTTCATAATCTAGGTTGATTATGTACATGTAAATTCATGTACATATTTAACCTTGTCATTAAATTATTCGAATCCGCCGTTTCATTTAGAAGTTACGACGGGTATAAAAATGCAACAAGAAACAAACATCCCCTTCGTAGACGCCCTAGAGACATCTTGAGCGATCCGGACCATGAAATCGCTGCCGCAGTGCAGGCAGCGATTGATACGTCCACTCCGTCATCTTCACCATCTTTCAACACAATTAGACACAGACACCGACCTCGCCGGACGCGAGGTCGAAGGTCCCGTAATTAATGTCGACTTTATTCGCCTACGAGTTTCTTGCCGATTCTTCTCGAAGGTGTATTCCGAATCGGTGGTCAGTTATGCAATTCATTAAAGAGCTCCTGCCATTTCATCAGGGCCCCCTCGATCACTACCTAACAGTAGAGATCGAGGGGTGTTTAGTTCGATACTCCCCAAGTAATCAATGGCAACTGTCCAAGCCGAGGTTCGTACCCCCTGGGTGCCCTTGAGCAAGTGGGCAAAAACTTAACCTTCTTGGCGTGCGCCTTCTGCGTCACGCATTGCGGCGGAGCGCTTTAAAAACATGCCGCGGTGTGAGGACTACTCGAGCGAAGCCGGGGCAAGTCACTAGTATAATACTCGTATAACCACGCATCACCAGCATCCCATAAACTTATTTTAGTTTAGCGATTTGCGAAAAATATGATATCTTTTGGAATTAAACTTTTCTAATCTGCCCCGGACACGTAGAAAGTCACGTGACACCGTCACGCTGCCGTCACGTGGCGGTCGTGAATACACTCGTAAAGTTCAAATTGGAGATACGTTTCAATAAAAAGGGACGGTAAATTTTTTAGTGAGACAAAATATGCCCATATTTTGTCACGGTTTTTGGAGTTAGAATACCCTTTATTTGGAGGAATTTTAACGGCTGTAAGCAAACGCTTTGTGACATTTCGGTTGTTTTTTTCTTTTTTTTTCATCAATATATCTTAATTTTAACTACAAAATATTAAATTTCGTTCAGCCGTCTGATAGTTATTTATTGATTGCTCAGCTTCTTATCATCGGATTAAGATACCAAGTGCCCAAGATGTTAAGTCAAACCCTATGCTATCCAACAGTGTAAATAGCATTGCAATCAGTCTAGTAGTATTTAATGAAGTGCGAACAGACAAACAGACAGGCACCCTTTGAAAAATGTTATATTAGACCATTTTTTTATTATCTCTATTGTACAGTCATTTTTTTACCTACTTACTGTCTTATTATAAGTATAGATAGATAGATAAATCATTTATTTCTGTCTCCAAAACACACACGTAGTACATAAAATGCAAAAGACAAGCAGAAAAAAGGTAGGTAATAAATAAGGTATAACAGGCTTAAACATGATTCATATTTCGTACACACGTCACGTGCACGTGACAAATCGATAGATTAATATAGATAGTTCAGTTAGACTTGCATCTCACTTGATTGGTTGTTTGTCGTATGAGGTAGTGCTGGCCTCTGATGTTAGAGTTTGTCAAGCCGCCCGAGGGCCTCTGACAAGGCTTAACGAATGCTATTAATCAATAACAGCCGGAACTGATAGCTTAACGTGCCCTCCGAAGCGCGGAGCGATGGAAAACCGCACATAACCTAGAAAAGTCAATGATGCGGAGCCTAGGTTTTAAACCCGGTATCGTTGGATTCTAAATTGCACTAAAGAACCGTTAAGCCACCATCGCTCTTGATTGGTGGTCAGCCTATAACAATCACAACACATCATCAGCTGGAATATGGTCACAGCTGAATGTAGCCTTTCATCAATCTTCTGTGCTTATAATCAAGCAATAGGAGCGAAAAAGTCTGTACAAAGAAGATAATTAAAAAAAATTGGTCTGATTACTTAAAATAAGCTACTGAACAAGAATATATCATTTTATAAATTTCGTGTCTGTCTGTTAGTTTGTATGTTTGTTCACGCATCATTTATAAATAACTGTACCGATTGCGATGCGGTTTTCACTGTTGAATAGCTTAGGGGTTTGACATAAAAACTGGTGTACTTGGTATCTCAATCTGATGAGTAGAAGCCGAGCAATCGATAAAACTTTTGACGCCGCCCGTGCCCTAGTTTCGACGTGTTTGTCAACAAACTTTTATAATATGGTATGTAAATTTTTATTTCATGAAATTATCGTAGACGTCATGAAATGGTTTGGCCAGATCAATAAATGATTAGCGCTACTACTTCATGATATCGTCAAACATTAGTGATCATATCGTAAAATAGTTCCATTATCCACCGTTAGAGGTGCTAGGTGAAAGCCCGACTTGGCCGTGATAGGTTCGAAGACGAAAGCGGGAGCGAAGCGTACCGAAGCGTAGCGAGCTGCCGCCTTGGTCTTCGTGTTTTTTTAGCCTTGAAATCCTATCTGTTTGAACACCTTTAGTACCATGAAAACCAATGTAGAGTTTTCATGGTATCAAACTGGTTCAAACAGATAGGATTTCAAAGCTAGAAAAACAAAAGGACAAAGGCGGGAGAAACGTGATATTTAATGATATGGCCACACGTGGATTGAAATATAATTAAACGTTGATGTTTCAACAATATGGTCAGTTTTAGCTGGGCATTTCATGAAATTATCGTCCTTTTTATGAAATGATCAATTCTACTATATTGCCACAACACATAGTATACAACACTGAAAACCGTTCCAAACACGGCGAATCAACCGTAGTTTTTCACGTCAAAAAACGTGTGTGTTTGCTATAAACCGGAATCACAGCGGTAGTTGCACACTGCTACTTTGTGGAAAAACACTCAAAGTGAAGTTTTAACATTAGATTGAGCCAACGTTTATTGATTTTGTCACATTATTGTTAGATAATGTGATTTTGCAGTAAGTATAATACTTTTACTTTTAATTATAATAACAACAAAACACTGGATGTTGTCTGCCCTTTAGCGTTGTATTTATGAAACTGATTTGTGATTAAATTCATGCAAGTTTTCAGTGTGGTTATTATATTATGGGAATAAATGATGGCTGTCGCATTGTTGTATGTCTCTGTGTTAACGTGAAGACTAATGTCGATAGTTTTTATTTTTGATACTAGCAACTCCTAATCACGACTATTATTTTTATTCACGACGTAGCCTATTTTCTTTATGACCTAACTAGCAAAGTACGGTCTGAAGTAAAATAATGAAAAGCTTCTGAAAAATTATGGGGGAAGAAAAACTTGTAAAAATTTAAAGGTATTCACAACATGCCAAACCAGCACCAGACTTCTATAGAGCGATGCACAAAAAATACTTATTAAAAGAAAACGTTTACAACAATTTTCATTCAAACCATAAAAATAAACGTAATTATTTTTACATACAAAGCTTTTCCAAAAGAGTGACACAGCGGACACGCGCTCGAATAAGCGTATAAAAAGAGCCTAAATTATTGAAACATTTGCACAGTGGAGATAAAAAAAAATGCTACACCACGAGAATAATTTGCGGTAAGTTGGCCCATTAACTTTATCTCGCGGGGCGGGCGGGCAGGCCGGATGCAAGGCGAAATAGGGTGATAGTACTGTGCCGGAAAAATACAGCACAATACATTTCAATAATTCTTTGTTGAACACCATAGATAACAACTTGCAAACTAACAATATTAATAATAATACTTATTGTAAAAGGAATGGCCTTATCGCAATAGGCAATTTAATATTAGTATTTTTTTAACCACTGAACTCTAAGTGGAATGTTATAAGTTTAACTCACACCCTTAACTTATGTATATGTGTATCTGTGGCATCGTAGATCCCAAATGAATGGACCGATTTTGATGCGTTTTTTTTTTGTTTGAAAGCTTATGTAATCAAGATAGTTCCTAGATATAAAAGACGAATGGACCGATTTCGATGCGATTTATTAATGTTTGAAGGCAGATGTGATCGAAATGGTACTGAGCTATAATATGGGGAACGGGGAGAACGGGGGGAACGGGGAGAACGAGGAAAACGAGGGGAACGGGGGAACGAGGAAAACGAGGGGAACGAGGGGAACGGGGGAACGAGGGGAACGGGGGGAACGGGGGAAACGGCAGGAACGCGGGGAACGAGGAGAATGGGGGGAACTTAGGGTTGAGGAGAATGGGGGGAACGTGGGGTTGGGGGGAACGGGGGGGGGATCGTAGTTTCCAATCGAATGGAACGATTTTGATATGTTTTTTTTAATGCTGATGTGATCGAAATTCTTCATAGCTATAATGATTTCCTGCCACATTGTTCTTATTACACTTATTTATGCCTTTTGTGTACGGTTTTAGAAATGATTCATGCAGAACATATATCTGTATCGTTTTATTTCAAGTTCGGTAATTTAACTAAACTATTCAAAACAATTTCAGAGTTCAAAACCTAGGGTACCGCTGACTGGTACGGCAACGTCTTCTTAATTGCTGTGGCAGGGCTGTCCATCCGTCTGTCTGGTCTTGGATGGTGTCTTTTTTCATTTAAGATAACAATTCTAAAAATTCTAAGTAACAGGAACTGAACTTTGATGGCGTGTTTTCGTTTACTTTTAAAAAACGTTCAACTATTTTTACCCTGCACTGTACATACCATTGCGATGACCTGTAATGGAAAAATATTTGGGTACAATGAGAAATTTAGTACAATTTTGCTTGCCTGTTTTTGTGAGAAAATGGTTAATGCTGCGTGAGAAACGTGAATAAAATACTGTACTAAATAATTTTGTATAGTTTATGTATGATTTGAAAATGTTTGTTTTTCAGTTAACAGTTAACTGAAAACGAGAGACATTCGAGATCCGTCCATTCTCAAATCAAAACAAAACCAAATATTAGGAATGTTTATTCACACGGGGAACTCATGAAAGTTTAATTTGGAATACAGCCATTCGAGAAGAAGCGGCAAGAAACCAGACAGCGTTTTTTTTTACAAATTTTTCATACTTTGAATTGATGTTAGGACTATAGGTAGTGGTAGGCCTCTTACGCAAGAGGCCACCTGCGGAAGTACCACACCTTTGTCAGATATTCAACCGCCAAGCAGTAGTGTGTAAACATTTCTGTGTTTCGGTTTGAAGGGCAATGTTTCCAGGGAAATTACTGGGCAATGAGACTTACCACGAGGGTGACGAGCGCAGTGCAGTGGCGCGAAAGATTTTCAACCAAAGTTCAACCGAGCGACCTGCTCGCCTCGTCAATCAAAACAATAAAAAAAACCTTCTACTAATTTTAGATGAACTATTATAATAGTATAGATACAGAGAGACGAATAGGCACGGGCTGTGACGAGCTGTAAAAAAATAAAATATTAATACAAAGCATCAATCTCCAGAGGAGTTCACAGTTTTGGGTCTAAAAAGTTCTCTAGGGCACATCTGTTTGGTTTAATTTAAAGAGAATCTAAGAAAATTTGTTTCTACAAAAACAATTTTGAATCCTAACTTCATCGCATTCCTCTCTCAGATTCCTCTGAACGGAATCAGCCAAGCTTTACAAACTCTACCAAGTTCATATACAACATACAAACTAACATCACGTCTATATTAGTCCTTCAGCCATAAAAGGGTGCCGATATGTACCATTTCCTGACAATCAGTCATTATCGAGCGGTTAATATCTCGGCTCAACCGGCTGTGAATCCGGTCAGACCCTTTCACTATCTAAATCTACGATACAAAGTGATCTTATTCACTTTAGACAACTACATGTACAATGACTGTATGGTAAGTACAATGACTTTGACTAAAACTGGGATAGACCTCGACATAAACTAAAACCACGTGATTGATATCAGTAATAAAAAACTTTTCTCTTCACCACAATCAATTTAATTGAAACGTGGAGGTTGACAAAATAGCTCAGTAAACAAAAAACTGACTTAGAGGTGGATTTATATGAATTTACTGAACCAGTTTTCGTGAAATTTATATGAGTTCAGCCTGGAGATCTACCTTGTCAAATAAATAATTATTTGAAATTCGCTACAAACATAAACATTTTCTTCATAATATAATGGGTTTAACATCTATTTGATCAAGATTAGGATCATCATAGATTAGGGGAATCTTAAAAGTACCTTTGTTCAGCATGGACGTCTAAGGGCTGATTATGTAATCAAAATGGAAAAACGATTTTATCGATGGTAAAAAAAGTTCCTGGGCCTACAGTCTCGACATAGATAACGAGGCTAACAACCGCTTAATAATAACGAAAACAATCGATTAGTTTACAACATGTGCAAGCCTCTACAACCAAGGTACTGAGAAAAATCTTCTATTACCTACTAGTGATCATCGTGGGCGCCGGGAGGGGGGTGCAAAGGGATGCAGTTGCGCCCCTCTGGCTTTACACAATTTAATCATTGTTTTGTTGCACATAGATATTTACCAAACTTATTACCAAACATTATATACCAAACTTATGTAAAAATGTGGGAAAACTTATTGAATCAATAAAAAATTGAGGTCTGGGTTGTTGTCCAAAATTGATGACCTAATCGTCGATTGATATCAGTGTCTCCCTTTCAGTCCCTTTCCCTATTAACACTGAACATGCACAGGTCGTTCAGCATCGTAATTACAACATTACATTTTCTAAAATTATAGAAAGTAGTAATTTAAACTATTTGCGCTGCTTCCATCGCGCATATTTAGTTGTATTAACTAAAATATTCATTATGATTTGAAACCATATTTTACTTTTACGCTGACAGAAATATATCGGGTAGTGTATACACCTAATCCTGCCTTCGCCCATGGTAATTAAGGGCAAAGAGAATACAAATAGGAACTATCTTCATGGGTACCAATTTTTCAAAAAGATCCTCTGACGCGTACTAGTCAAAGATGTTGAATTACGCTTACTGGCGTAAAAGAACACTGAGATTGAGTTACACTTACTTACTATAGTAATTCAACCTCTTTGAGTATTAGACGTTAGTGTACCAAAAGCGGAGTATTACAGATTCATGGCGGGCTGTCACTATACTTTGATTTTTATATCTTGATCTCTATGACGGCTGTCATCGTCATAACGCGCCTGAAATGTCGTATTTTTTACAGTTAAAATGTCAATGGCGAAGGAAATGTCTAAAAGGAAAATTCCTTACTCTATGAAACATGTACCCAAAACAATGTCGTACTCTATTGGTATGACGGAAAGGGATGTCCAATTTTCATTGCGACTTCTTAATCACAGACTATAAAACAATAATAATCGATTATGAAAATCGAAATAACTTTATTTGCATATTCGTAATAAATTCATAAAAAAGTTTCCACAAGCTAACTTGAATCTATTGTTGTGATAAAATGCAAAGATTTTGAATTACGCTTACTGGCGTAAAATAGATTCCGCCCTAATTTAATTTTGTTCTAGCAAAATTTTTTTATGGTCTAGTTTTATATGGTCTAGATGGTCTATACGCTATATGCACGCAAGGAAAAAAAATACCATCCGTAGGAAAAAAGAATTATCAAGTACTAGTTTACGCCCGCGACTTAACTCGAATAATAATAATAACTCGAAGAACCGACAATCGTTGGGGTAAGCGAGTTTTATTGTGGAGACCACGATTAGGCAAACGTAGTGAGACAGTTGGCCTGGTGGCTGACGAGTTGTGAATGGCGAGAAGAATTGAAGATCGGGCTCAGTGGCATTGACAAGGAGAGGCCTACGTCCAGCAGTGGATTAATATAGGCTGATGATTTTGATGATGAGGATTATAGCTGATAATACATACTTACCTACCATCGTTTATGAATACCTAAAATAGTATGATGTTCATCGATAAATTGATTACAAAAAGTGTACAACCTTTCAAAATGGATGCTTGATAATTACGTTTTCACTTTTATATATTGGTGTGGATGTTTCTAATAAATAACACAATGTTTTTTTTTGGATATATTATATTTAATTGACTGATCCGTTTCATCTTGGGAAAAATGCTTTCGTATGTCCGGATTTCTGTTCTCCTCTACACTAGGTAATTCATAGAGCATCTTGGTTAAAAAAATAATTACTGTTACTTTTACAAGCGCTACTATGCACCGTGTTTGCAAAAAAGTTTGTGCACGCGAGGTCTACAGCGCGCAGAGCCACTAGTATTGGTTGGCGTCACGCATGAAATTGGACAAGAAAGCCAAAAATAATATGCTTATTGGTTACAACGGTGATGAAAGCTATCGAGTTAGGGTAAAAAGACTTTGAAAAAAAAAAAAATAGAAATCAAGATATTTTGGCGAGTCTGATGGTGAGGACATTTCAACAAGCGAAGACATTTTACGGCATATTGAGACAGACAGACCTACAAAAGGAATTAAGAGATCTTAAAATTGAACAACCTCAAGAAGTACCTTCATATTATTTATTCTGTTGGGATGAACCGATTTTGACAAAAACAAAGAAAAAATCCTCCACAGGACTCCAAGAAATACAGTTCAGCAAACATCATCAAAATCTATCAAAATTATCTTCCATGTATAGATTTCACTTTGTTTATAGTTTTATTATATGTATAGATATAAATATAAATATATATATGTCGGAGACGGTCATTGGTATGGTAGCAAAACGAAGCGCGGCACGATTCCCGAGAGGTGGCAGCACCATCGCGATGACGTTGGAACTCGGCTAACTTCGTGCTACGACGCAGCCTAGCTGATGGAGGCGCACGCAGACGACATTCACTTACCAACCAGTCTTTTTGGAGATCAGTACCTCCACCCTAGGAACTGTCATTCGTTTCGTTTGCTGAGTAATTGTTAAAAGACAATAAACGTGTTTTGTGTAATCGCTGTTTCTCGTAATGCTCGATCACCCTAGCTATACGCCCCTATTATGTCTGACGATGGTAGCAACAATAGCGTCGCTCCGATATATATATATAGCTATTGGTATATATGATGTAGGTATGTACTATAAAAGTCACTATTAGAATATAGATATAAAAGAATATTATTACTATTAGAATTAGAATAAATAACTTCTAAGGAGTGGAATGCCCTGCCCTCGTCAGTGTTTCCGTTAAAATATAACCCTGGTATGTTCAAGTCAAGAGTGAATAGGTATGTACTAGGCAAACGTGCTACACCTTCGACCACATTATCACTTTCCATCAGGTGAGATCGTGGTCAAACGATTGCCAAGACAGTGATAAAAAAAATACTTTAAATGAGCAACATTATTATATAATCGTTTTTTTCCTACACTACTCCAATCCTAGAAATATCACTGGCAGATTTCTTGGCGATCAAGCTATGTTGTGCAAACTTATAATAGCCGCAAAGCACAGAATAATACTACGTACGCACAGTTATACGCAAACAGTATGAGAAAATGCTGCAGTCTCGACACAGATGGCTACGCCATCGTAAGCTACCGATCCTTAACTCAACACAAATAACAATAGAACAGTAAAGGTAACGATGATAATAGTTAGCTTTCCGCAGTTAATGACAGAAGCTATCGGTTTTCATCGTTATCTGTACCTTGCGACTGATTTCAGTTGTAAAGTTATTGCTGTCGATGTCGAGACTATAGATCCTGCAGGTATTTTGCCGATTTAGAATCTACACTCACGATATAATTTAATTGTTTGTGACGCCAAAATAACAGCTTCATGCGTATGCTACTTTATACGGATCTTAGGAAAAAAAAAACTTTTTTAATTTTATCAGTCTGTAAGTTTTCTGGCTAATCTTCGAAACAGCTAAACCGATTTTGACGGGACTTTCATAGCTGATGTTATAAGGAGTAACGTAGGCCACTTTTTTTTTTAATAATTGGAGATCCACTGAGATAAATTTCAATCTATACTCTATACTTATAATAAAGCATTAGGAACGAAATAGTCTGTACAAAAAAGATAGTTTAAATAAAAAAGGTCGAGGGTACTTAAAATAAGCTACTGAACAAGAACATAACTATTGTTGTTGAATTGTTAGATTTGTACGCTGCCGTCTATTTATTTTACTTCTTACTGTCCATCCAAAGGTTGTCTGGAAGCGATCGTACTAAGCGATAAGACCGCCCATTGTACTTCCATAGTTTTAATTCAATTACAATGTATATTTTCTAACTGGTAATTACAATAAAGTGTTTCTTACCGTATCGTATCGTAAAACATTTTTAAACATCGTGTCTATCTGTTTGTCTGTATGTTTGTTCACGCATCTCATAAAAACTATGCGAACTAACGATTGCGATGCAGTTTTCACTGTTGGATAGCTTAGGGTTTGACTTAAACACTGGGGTACCATCTGAATCCAATGAGTAGAAGCCGAGCAATCGATAAAAACTTTTTGACGGCTGAAGGAATTTTGATCAAATGTTGGTATATTGGTATTTTAGGTCATGACATAGCACACAGAGTACTTTTAACCTAAAGAAATGACCACGCGTGCGAAGCCGCAGGCATGCTCTAGTATAAGAATAAGGTGTATTTAACGCTGTTTTTTAATGACTTTAATTTTCTCGTAAATCACTTTATTCTTATACTAGCTGTACCCGCGGCTTTGCACGCATGGTAATTTCTCTTGGTTAAAAGTACTCATTTGTACTACCAAGACCTACAATGCTAATATCAAAACATTTTATCAAATATCCTTCAGCCGTCAAAAAGTTTTTATCGATTGCTCGGCTTCTACTCATCGGATTTAGATACCAAGTACACCAGTTTTTAAGTCAAACCCTAAGCTATCCAACATAGAAAACCGCATCGCAAATGGTCTAGTAGTATTTACGTGATGCGTGAACAAATATACAGATAAACAGACAAGCAGACAAACAGACAGACACGAATATTAAGAATGTTTTATTCTTGTTCATTATCTACAATTGAAGAAAAAAACTAGGGTACTTAACCCTAGTTTTTTTCTTCAATTGTCTTCTTTGTACAGTTTTTTTCGTTCCTATTGCTTTATATGTATAGATTATAAGTATAGATTGAAATTAATTTTTACTTTTTAGTTCGGTTTAATGGTATTAAACCGTGCTTTTTAGTTTTTTGTAATTATAATCTATTTATCATTTTTTTTATACTTAGTTGAATTTAGAATAGTAAGTTGGTTTTCTTTTCTTTTTTTTTAAATTATTGTATGGTCATCGGCCCCTGATAAGTGTGCAACATTTTGAATTAATCTGACCGTTTAAAGTGGGTAAATATCTAGTCAATATATTCCGTTACATACATACGTACAGGTGAAGCTAATAAAAGCGTGTTAAAAAGAGTACTCGTATTTTGAACACGCAGGAAAAGCTGCGAGCACAGCTAAACAGAAATAAAAATGAGCCTTTATCTGCGCTAAGATAAGCCTGTGTTATAGGTATAAGTGGTTTACCACATATACCTATAACACATCAGTCATTAATATATTAAGTAGATTAACTTTAAAACTCACCTTGACTAATGATGTAAAGAGCGTTCAAAGGCCTAAAGATAAATCAAATTCCACTTGGTCACCTAGATGATGATATCAAAGCATTTGAACAAAGCCATTGAAACAACATAGCTGTCATTGAAGTTCATTGAACATGGATTTTGACATTGTTAACGATAGCACAAATAGTGGTTTACCTTTGTCATGTTGATGTGACAGGCAAGAGGAAATATAGCTTTCATTGGAACTACATAAATGATGAATCATGAATCACTTAGGTCAGTAGTAATGATCCCTTATATAACAAAACAAATAACTAGCTGCCCGCGTGCAAACTTTGCCACCTTCGTTCACCCCCTTAGGTTTTTTTTAAAAGCCTTCTCAATGCGCCCCTAGGTTATTCAAGGAATATTTTCTCCAAATTTTAAATCTCTAGGTCCACCGGTTTAAGCTGTGCGTTGTGTGTCATTGAGAATAGTAATTAAATAGAAAAGTAAAAAAACTTTACCTTTTCCTCTGGAGTTACAAGTTGAGACGGTCGCTTGACTGATGGTAAGCCAGGGGGGGAATCCGTGGTCAGATCTCTTGTTGGATTGATTTGACCACTGACACTGTATTTGTTATGCGTAATTCTTGTCCATAACAGTTGCAATGCAAATCCAGGCAGAGTTTTGGTAGCAAAATATTGCTTGTCACTGCTCTCGTCACCCTGAGACATTTTAAGTCTCATTTACACGCAGAATGGTCAAAACGAAATTAATATTTCTGTTAATTTGCGTCAGGAGAATGGTCGACACGCAATTTGCTTAGTTTAATTAAGCTCCAGCCTGATTGTAAATAAAGCTTTTGCATTAGTGTTCATTAAAAACATGATTTCTATTTAGCAACTTCTCCACAGTTCCAAAGGTAATGTAGGTCAGAAATCCCACAGATACAGTAGGTTCCTGTAGCTAGACAGAAAACTTCCGAGCAAGCCATTCATTATGAAGAGCCTGCATTAACCGCCTTCCAGTCCATTGTCCGAGAAAAAAATGTTCGAATACCTCACATTCTATTTTGCCGCGAATCCGACGAAGAATTCCTCAAACCGCGATAAAGAATTCAAGATGTGAAATACAATCTTGAAACGTACTGGGCTGTAATTCCCTTCATTACCGAGTGTCGGTTTATTAAATCTAACAAAAATCTGTTCCGTGTAAAAGGTGAAAGGCAGAATAAGGGGGAATAGGGGAAAATTCGTATTCGCTCTTAAATCATCACGAGACAAGGTTAATGGGGGTGAAACCCCGGCCTCAGGCGGTCACGTAGCTTAGGCACAGTGCATTCAGTAGGGGATATGCATGTACGCATGTAAGCGCAATTTAGTTTGCGTGTTCGGAACACATGGAGGTTTGTCGTTCGTGCCGTCACTGTTTATCGCTACATTACCTTGTACTTGGTGCGTTGCTCTTCAGCAAACGTGAGGTTAGAGAACGATTCTTGTCGTTGAGATAAACAATTCAATTATTTAAATTTCAATTAATTCAACGGCTACGGTTTCGTATAGTGTTCAGAAAGTCTATGAGGCAAAATTCATTCATTTGCTTAGGGACAAGCCCGTATTTTGTTTATAAATGTTTGTATGAACCTTATATTACTATTTGTTTGTCCTAAACTGGCACCTCGCGATAAACTGTTTTTTTACCCAACCACATCAAGTTTGTCTTTTTTACTTTTTTCTTTTAACTCAATTACTAAGAAATTTGAAATTACACAAATAATATATCTGAAATGATCAAACGATGCGTTTTCATTTTACTGTTTGATATAATAAAGAACTCTAAAAAAAGTTAATTCTTTACAACTAAAATAAGCAATTGAAGATGACATGAACACGAACGAGCTATTGCCGGAAAAAACATACAAAATACATACAACATACAAACCCTAATTCAACTAGCATGTCTAATTTTGTGCAAGAAATCCATTTGATCTGTAATAAAAAATATCCTGGTCTTTCCTGTCACAAGAAAACGAGTTAAATGACTGACTGCTTGTTTTGACTGTGGTTTATATAAAATTTAATAAATTCCATCTCCATTACGTTTCTTTTAAACCCTTAAAATAGCATTGTTTGCTTTTAATATTTCTGGAACAATTGTAACAGAATGCGAACCAAGGATTGAAATAGAAACGTTAATTAAAGAACATTTATTTCTGTAACGAACGAATGAAATTCTTGATTTTGTTGATACCCTTTGAAATGCTAATTAAGTTTTCGTAAATAGTCTATTTGGCTCGCTTAATAAATACCTACACCCACGATTACATTGAAGTTTCAGAAAGGTGAGGTATTGAATCCTCGGCTAGTAATTGTTATTTATATACATATAATAATGCAATAGGCACGAAAAAGGCTGTACAAATAAGATAAAAAAAATGCTCTTGGGTGCTTAAAAAAGATATTAAACCAGAATATAACAACTTTTTGAATCGTGTCTTTCTGTCTGTTTGCCTGTATGTTTGTTCGTTCACGCATCACGTAAAAACTACTGGACCGATTGATATGTGGTTTTCATTGTTAGATAGTTTAGGGTTCGATCTAAAAACTCGTGTAATTGGTATCTCAATCCGGAGAGTTAGAAGCCGAGCAATGGATAAAAGTATTTTTGACGGCTGAAGAAATTTTGATCAAATGTTGGTATATTGGTCCTGGAATAGCACATTATGGTACTGAACCTTAAGCGTGCAAAGACACGGGTACAGCTAGTAATCAATAAGCTTATAATTATATACTATAGGTATAAGCTTTTTGCTCATAATAAAGCAATAGGAACGAAATAGTCTGCACCAAGAAAATAATTAAATAAATATGTTCTAGGGTACTAAAAAATAAGCTAACAAGGATATAACAAGCAAACAAGGATATAACAAACAAGGATATAACAAACAAGGATATAACATTTTATTAAATCGTGTGTGTCTGTTTGTTTGTGAGATTATTTGTCTGTATATTTATTCTCGCATCACGTAAAAACTACTGAACCGATTGCGATGCGGTTTTCACTGATGGATAGCTTAGGGTTTGTCTTAAAAACTGGAGTACTTGGTATCTTAATCCGATGATTAGATGCATGTAACCGATAAAAAACTATCTGACGGCTGGACGAACTTTGAAGAAATGTAGTATATTGTACTTTATAGGTACTTTTGGTCCTGGAATAACACGTATGGGCTACTTTTAAATGAAATGACCACGCGGGCAAAGCCGCGGGCACAGCTAGTCATAATATAATAATGTATGTATGTCAAATCCTGTAGTATGCTTTAACTAAATAGAGACTAGTGAGGAGACAATTTATTGAATTAAAACAACTAATAGACAACAAGCAGTTTATTTAACATTTTAATCATCAATTTAAGTTATGATATTATCTAAAAATGCATGTCGTGCTGCCACATGATCCTGATGTCTGGCCCATCCAAAATACCAAACTATTGTCATCACGTGGCAGCAACATCCAATACAAAAATGTGCATGGCCAAGTCGTCTCATTGGGTTTGTATCATTAATGCTATAATTTAGTGCTGTCAAACAGGCGTGGCATATCACAGCATCAACCGGAAACTGAAAATAGTATGAAACTTATTATAACTGATCAGATAACTATTCAGCAGACTTTTCCAATTGTGATTAACACAGTACCAAAAAGTCGCAACAGCATGCCGCAGATATTGCGTCAAATATAGCTGTGTAGGTACACAAACAACGTAAATACACAATATACTTATGTAGGTACTATTTTTCTTGCTGTTTGCGAAATGTTTATTTAGCATGCCATATTAGCAACGAGTAAATAGCGCGGAGCATAATATTTTGATAAGTAGGTAGGTTACTTACTTGAGATTATTCCAATTCCAACCATTCCGTCAAGATATTTTGTATTTGTAACTTCAATTACCCGACAGTATGTCTCCGAATACGTTGCACACATAAACTACAGATTATGCATCGCAACATGATGAACTAATTCACCAATAAAAACCGTATTCTTATCGTAGTCTGTTAGAGAAGCTCGAGTCGTAAAGAAAATATCAAAAATAAATAAATTATTGCAATTAATTTATTTTTGATATTTTCTTCTTTGAACAAAGATTTCACAAATAGCGAAATCGTTCATTTTTGACAGACAAAATGTCATCTGCCAGAAACACGTATCCTTGCAAGTCGCGCGGACACTTATATTTCATTCAGACATTGAAACCCAGAAATGCAGTTTTACGATTTTTTATATTACAATTATAATCCGCATCTTTTATGCATTCAAAACTATAGTTTTAAAAACGAAGTATAACTAAAAATAAGATTTTGTAGTTCATGTCAATCGCAGGTGGGGCAGGAATGGTCATCGTCCTTTGTATTTTTAACCCCCAAAGGCGAACAGAGTTATATATTGTTATAAGTTTAGGGTGTGTGTGTGTAAATCGTAGCTTCCAAACGAATGGATCAATTTTAATGAGTGTTTTTTTTTTGTTTGATAGCTGATGTAATTGAAATGGTTCTTTGCTATAATAGGAAGGGTGAGGATCGTAGCTTCCAAACAAGTAGACCTATTTTGATGCATTGGTGATATAACAAGTGTCTGCTCTCTAGTACTTACTTAGCCGAAGTGCGATTTTTAGTATCTATTCTTTGCAGATCGTCATCACAATCTCAATGAGACATTACACCAAAAAACAGCTCGGAAAAAACTAGACTAACTAAAACTAGAAATGCCAACGAACAAACACACACTCGTAAATAATCTGTTACTTTCCTGCTTACAGCCGTAGTACTATTATTTATTCTGTGTCACAACTTGCACCACAAAGAAAAGGAAAACTAAACAGAATTTAAAAGAAATAGAATTTCTTCTTATATCAGAAATTCAATTTACAAAATGCCTTGTAATTTTCATAGCTTACAAGACAGGACCAGAGTATTTTTACCATTTTCTCATTTAAAAACTATTATATCACAAAAATAATACTATCAGTGCGCTCTCCATTACCCCCAGTAATCGAGGTCTTTATTTCAGAGAGTTAATAGCCGCCCGACTCTGGCGTGGAAAAATGGTCGCCCCTTAAATGGAATGCCCATGCTCTCCGAGTGGAGTTATTAAAATGTTCTTTCAATTGAGATGATAATGGTAAGCCGGTAAGGGTCAGTTTTTTTGTGCAGTCATGAAGTTGGAAGTTGTAAAGAAGAGAGATTTAAAAAAAAAATAGTTTTTGTATTATCATCATCAGCTGACCGCATAAAAAACAGGGTTTTGTTACAATTGTCGCGCTAAGAAGGCGTCGCATCGCAGTATTAGACGATAATACAAAAGAAAATCGAAAAGAAAATATGTATCTTTCTTCCGCCAAACTGAACCCTGACTACAGTCGGGTCAGACCAATGTTATTTTAAAATAAATTACTTCTCAACTAAATTGAACAAACGTAAAATAAAAAATATGGCCAACATCGCTTATCTACCTATTTTACTTAAGAAAACCCCATCTAAGTTTCCACATACCGCAAAGTCTGACTGCAATACGACACGTGTTTCGCCTTAGTGCGAGACATCCTCAGGAGATCTGATGTTGACTCGTCGAGAGCTGGACCATTATTAATACAAAGGAAGGAAGGAAGGCTCATTTCCTGAAATTCCCTTAGCTGGTTATCACAGCAACCGCGGGATTAGAAGGCTGGTCCTATGTCGCGCACCATACGGTGTTTGTATAGGAACCAGCAAGTAGCAGTGGCGATGGTTCAATGGCGGAAACTACAAACACTGTTGTGCCTCTGCTGCACTCAGTTATCATTTAGCCATAAATAAGTTCAAAAACTAAAAGCCGACTACGGTCGGTAAAAAGTAAACTATGACACTCTGCTGATGAAAGCGAATCGATTGATACATACCTTGTCAAAATCAGACTAAGATTTTAGTTTGTACACATAACCCTTCCTTTGCTTAGCCGTAGTCAGGTAAAAAATATGCTTATGACACTCTATACCTAAAGACGAATCGATTGACACCCGATTGTAAAAATCGGACCAATAGAGGCGACGCTATGGTGGAACATCCACATACCCACATATTCGTACATAGATATTCAGCCCGTATTCTTTCACTATTGGATGTAGGCCTCTCCTTGTGAACGCCACTAAGCCCAATCTTCAGCTCTCCTCATCCAGTCGCTACCGACCGCCTTTCGCAAGTCGTCACTCTACCTGGCCGGCGGGCACCCTACACTACGTTTGCCTAAACGCGATCTGCACTCTAGAACCCGTTTACCCCAACGTTTGTCGGTTTTTCGAGTTATGTGACTGGCCCATTGCCACTTCAGCTTGCTAATTCTTTGAGCTATGTCGGTTACCTTAGTTCTCCTGCGGATCTCTTCAATACATACATACATAAATACAAAAACTGATAAACTCATGACCCTTCCCTTGTTTTGCTGTAGTCAGGTTAAAAATAACTTATGACACCCTTTAAATGAAGACGAAGCGATTGATACATCGTTTGTCAAAATCGGACCAATAGGAACGATGCTATGGTGGAACATCCACATACCCACATACATATATACCCTACCGTCCACATAAACAAACATACATATATACATTACTAGTTTTTCCGCCAGTGACTTCATACGCATGAACTACAGTTTATCGCGAAAAAAAAGCATCCTATTTTCTTCTAAGATATTAAAAACCAATGAAAAAGTCGGTATAGCACCAATGCTCTTGCTGTTTTTTGACAGACTTGTTATTTTGTTTCCATGGCAACCACAGATCATTCTGTGATGGCAACCGTTTCTTACAGTGAGTCATCAACATTTTCCAGTTACAATTTTCCGGGATAAAAAGTTTAAAAGTTTATTCCAGGGTATAAGCTATCTCCATTCTAAATTTCATCAAAATCCATCCAGCCGTTATCGCGTGAAAGCTCCCCAAACAAACAAACAGACAGACAACGTTTCAATTTTATATATTGGTATGGATATGTAGACTGTGAAACTCATTACTCTTCCCTCGTTTCGCAGTAGTCGGGTAAAACTTCTTCAGAAGGTGTTTGAAACCACAGTTACCAAAAACTGTTAAATTGGCACAAATATATAAATAATTCTATAAACCATATTTTTATAGAGTTCAGTGATTTTTGAATGGGAAGAAATAATGGCCCATTGGGAAAAAAACTTGTCCAAGTAAGTTTACAAATTGGGCTGTGTAACAGTTTTAGAAAAGTAGAAGATTGATGATGGACTATCTCTTCCACGCTGCTGCTGAATAATGCTGACGCTTGGTAGCTGTACTTCTATCATATTATGTGTAACTCTACCGTGAACAGGAAGGTATAAAAATGTCCACAGAATCCTAAAAATTAATATCGCTAGTTTCAAAGTTATCGTGACATTGTTGTGTCATTATTAGTATAATGAGTGATATGTTCCATCTTGTTTTGTCGTAATTTAGTTTTGAACTTTGTCGACCAACTTTGTCTAAGTAGTTCCAGGTCTTTCTTTTCAAATACATCAACAAAATTTTGGCAAAAACAGGAGTTAACATACGTGAGTAACTCACGTTTTTGCCTTTTATATGTGTAAAAATCATATATGTTTTCATACTAGGATACTATCATGTTTGTGAATAAATATTTAGTCGTATTAGTATACAATTTTGGTGCGTTATACATTCATACTCTTCTAGGTCATTTAAATACATTTAAACTCATCATCAGCCTATATTTGTCCTCTGCTGGTCATTGGCCTCTTCTAATGCACGCCACTGGAGCTCGGTGTTCAGCTCTCCTCACCCACTTTCATCCAGCTGCATTTCGCAGGTTGTCACTCCACCTGGCCACAGGTCTTCCTACACTAAGTTTGCCTAGACGTTGTCTCCACTCGAGAACTCGTCTACCCTAACAGTTATTGGTTCTTCGGGAAGTGTGACCAGCTCACTGCCACTTTAGCTTGCTTATCCTTTGAGATATGTCAGTTTCTTTGGTTCTCCGTCGGATATCTTCATTGTAAATCTTGTCCTTCAGAGAGACTTTAAATTTCTGGACTAGTCTGTCTGAGTGTCCACGTTACGGCTCCGTAAGTCATGTCATGACTGGTAGGATGCACTGATTAAAGACTTTCGTCTTCAGGCACTATGGTGTGGACGACGAGAAGACTTGACGAAGCTTGCCAAATGCTGCTCAACCCAGCTGAATTCTTCTATCGGCTTCCTTCTCAAAGTTTTTCTTACCTAATAGTAATATTTTCTCAAGGCCAACATATTGTTGGAAAACTTCAATTGGTACACCATTGACTGCAATCGGTTCCCGGTCAATAAGATCGTTAAACAAGATCTTGGTCTTATCCGAGACCGAGATATTCAAACTTACTGTGTAATAATAATAATAATTGTGTAATAATTAATAGTCTTGCATGTTACTTTTAGATACTGCTATGCCATCAGCACGTTGTGCACACTTTCTACTGGTTGTGGACTTGACGAGAACACTTGGGTTACCTATACACCTGTAAAGGCATATGGTTTGTCCAAGTTGTACCTAGTTAAATTTTTATAGGAAAAATTTGTACCACGGTAGAAATTTGAACCCACATACATCCATGCCTCGGAGCGGCACATGCCTCTATGGTTAAAGGCATGTGCCGCACCGGGGCCATGACCAGTGCATCAACATCCAAGTTTCTGTCTTAGATTCTGAACTGGGATGGCTTCATCTATTGGCAGTATTTTGAACTGACCAACCCAACACTGCTATATATGCGTTACTGTTAAAATCATAAAAGCTGTTGTATTCTTTTAGTTGAATTCTGAAGAAAAAAAATATATTTTATTGCTGCTATCACCTTATTTATACTCCTTATAGTTGTGATTATCATGATTTCAACCAATGGATATTGGCGATGTGGTTTGCGGTGGAGTAAGGGGAATCTCGCCTATGGGCCGCGGCCCAATTAGGGCACTCTGGAAATAGTGTGGTAACTGCTACGGTAAATTTCAACTAGTCACCTATTACAGTTCAAAAGATACAGCCCTTACAGTAGGACAGACAGATAGACTGACGATGTCTTGGTAAAAAGGCCTCCGTTTTGAGCATTTAGATACGGAAACCTAAAATAAGAAGAAAATATACTTAATACTATCGCACAATTTTTGAAATAATCAGCTTGTTTCGGTAATACGATATTATTTTCTATATCAACAACTGCACCAACTCGCTGAATCTATAAAAACCGGAGAGTAAATGAATAACACGCAACAGCGGCCAACATTATAAAACAACACTTTTTTCACATAGGAACAATAAATATCCGCTACAAAGGCAAATTTAAATAAAATCCTGCTTTATTGAGGTCAAATTAATACGTCGTCAAATAAACAACACATGCGAGAGTTCCCATCGTGTTTCGCCAGTAATGGCACAGGATATTTAAAAGTCAGTAACGAAACTAATAATTGTCCTCAAAAAATTAATAAGTTTTTGGCGGAGATATTTAATGAACATCTGACGTTGAGTATGTCGTTGAACCTGCAGAGAATCGTTTTAGGTAGATCTACGAAAAAATACACTGCTCTATTAACAGTAACTATTTCACTATGCTATAAAACCATTTAAAACCGTACAAAACACGCCATGTTTGAAATATTTGTTTAATTAACGTTCATTTTATGTATTTTTTTAAATAATCGTTCATATTTTCATAATTAGTTTAATTGACAACGAAATAAATGAAAATGATGACTTATGTAATAATTACAAAAGTAACTCTGTAGCTCTGGTCACCTCTGACGACAAAACGGTTGAACCAATCTTGATGAAATTTGATAAGTGGATTGTATGCATCATAGACAAAGACATGGACTATTTATTTTTTAAGGCAAAATGTCCACGCGGACAATGCCGCAGGAAGCAGCTGGCTTTTAAACATCTTCTTTTTTTTTGTTATTTCTCCTTCCGATGCATGCCGTGTTACCACAAGTCATTGTGTGAATTGACTTCATCCTACTTTGTATTTAGTTAGCTCAGTCACTGTGCTCTACCGTGCTAATGTTGTTACGTATGTAAATTATACTTCAGTGACTTCTCTGTAAGCATATTATCGTAATATTAGATAATGGATCACGTGGGAGTAGAAATCTTTTGTGGGATTTCGAACCAGTTAGTCAAAATGAGGAACGTAAAAGCACTTTTTCCTTTTAAAAGTGTTGGAAAACTTGATTGATAACAATAAGTATTAACGCCGTCGGTAGAATTTGATACTGTTGACTACAAAAGCTTGGGCTCACTAGCTTCTGATATACCTAAAATAGTGCCTATTATTTTGAAGCTCAACAATGTGCGTTAATTAAGAAAACAAGTCGGCATCGCCTAGCACCCATTGTTATTTCAGAAATTTTGACTTTGCTTGTAAGACTTATAAGCCAGACAAAGCTTGCTTATTTTTACATTATTAACTTTTGCGCAGGTCAGAGGTTATCAGCAATATTAGCATTACACGATCAAGTTTCTGCCAACACCCCATAAGGCGGCATGTCCATGGTGACCGATAATGACAATCAGTATGTCGATGGTCAGAAAATTGTACGGTCGTTGTTATCGGCCTTTGGAGGTCGCAACGAATATCTACAAATGCATATTAGACCAACGCTAGTGTCGTTATCCGTCATCGAAGAAAATTTTAAATTGGTTAAATTGTTGACGAACAGATTTCAAGAACTTGATGTTTGTGCAGTTCGATGTAAAACAATTAGAAGACTCATTCAAATATACGAGTAAGTATAGCATAACTATAGCTTTGCCTTTCGTTATCATTAACCAAACGTTAAATTCAACTTCCAATCAATACCACAACCCCTTTCAGCTTGACTGATCCCAACTGTGATTATAGAAATCGGAAACCATAAATAAGGTCTGCAGTACAGCCATTGCTGGACGCAAATCATTCGAGCGATCTATTATACGGCTGTAAAGGTCTTCAGAATTTGCACTGAATGGAAATCAAAGGCTATATAGCGGAGTACAGAGCCTACGTAATCACGCCAATGTAGTGGACATTGGTACGAATACTTAATAGTTGCCACGGTCATAAAGTGTGGTTTGGCTGTAGGATTAGGAGAATTTGAAGTCATGAGACCTATTTCGAAAAGTGATTTTTGAATTGACAACTTCTTTTGGCAATTACAAAACAAAGGATAGCTGGAACCTCACATAAGTGAGGTTCCTGCTATCCTTTGTATTAGTGTATCTCACAGTTTGATACCAATTTTGCGATTAATTTTCCATTGTTCACTATTTAGTACATACATACGTCGTTAATTCGACAATAGCTTGTGAATTCAAGTGGCATAGAAAAATATTATTATTTTTGGATCTCCTCGTTTGTGGATCGGAGTGGCATATAAAATTATGTTTATTAGTGAATCCTCTCTGTGCTGATTTAAGACGAGAAAAAAGTATCCGCGGATCCACATGTGGAGCCGAGCTGTGGATACAAGTGGACGGAGGGTAGCTGACGATAAATATCTCCATTCCGAATTCAAATAGCAAAAGATCAGCTATTAGCTCAAAAGATTCATGCCTGATTCCAGTACGGGCAGCGGACTTAATAAATGTTTCGATCGAGTACCACATTTGGCTTCAGGTTAATTACTGATGGCGTAACCTGAAACTTAACGGTTGATTTAACTCGTGAGTTGGGTTCGTGATGGTACGTATGAGGGGTAATTTTTTATGCATTTGAATAGGCTAAATCGGGGGTCAGCCGGTGAACGATTGATTAGGTCGTGGTTGGGTTGAAATCGATAGCTTTTAAGGGTACTTTGGTATACCTGCCGGTTAATTCTAGCTATTCAGCCGCATAGCAATAGTAATGACCTGATGTTTCAGGAAGATTAAAAACACTGTGGAGTATCACATATTTTTTGGAAGTTTCCCGTAATCAAGGGTAGTGTAGTTATTCTAATGGGTATGGTACATGTTAGGCTTACTAGAAAATAGATATCTACTCTACACTTTTCAAAATTCTCTAACGCACAAAGCTACAGGTTCATCAAGTCTCTTGTTTCGTTGCTGAAACTCCTCAGCTATCATATATTATACTTTGACTGGCACAATAAGCCAAGTGCATGCAAATGTATTGTGGAACGAAAGACATTAAACTTGCATCTGTTTGTGGTGGCATAGACGTCAGCCGGGAAACTTGTACCACGCGCACAACGAGTATTTTGTGGAAACATACGGCAGACTATAGTTTGTCTAGAATTTATTATTCAGTTTCCGCATAGTTTCTATCTTCGAGCTCTATCAAAATGGAGTAGGTGGATTGCTCAAAATGTGGTTATATCTGTGGATTACCAGCGGAAAAAGAAAAAACCCAAACTAAAAGTTTGGTTCTACAGATGCTTAATGCTTAGGTTCAATTCTCATCATAAACCATGGGCTCTGAGGCTGGATCTTAGTTATTTTTCATCCAACTGCACTTGGCTGAATTGTCTTATGATAATCCAATTGTTTTTATCGAACACGTTGATCTCATCAGTTGTTTATTTCTGCTGGTGATATGACAAACGTACTGCCACTACACCTTTGGGTTAAATCGATAACCTTTCTCTGTCGGGCTAGAATATTCCTAGTCAGACTTTTTAGGAGATCTCCTAGCTGTAGTTCTTTGCATCGATAGCTCATGGTTTAAAAAACTATGCTGAAGGGGATCACGTTAAACATAGAGAACACAATATATATATCAGAGAAATTATTATAGTGACAAGGGTGTGCAGTCTATGCATTGAGATTCATGTTATTGTCTCATGTATCCAGTCAGCAGCTCTTTCTCTTACTTAGCATTGGCGTTTTATCTAAGTAAAGATTACCAAATACCTAAACATGTAAAGTATTTGTTTTTGTTGTTTAATTTTCTTTGGACTCTGTTTTGTATAGGTATCTAATTTAATTCAGACCGTACATTTTTGTCTTTTGCATTGCCACTGTATAGCTTCCTTATAATTATTTTCTTTGCTTTAGTTAATTGATAAAAACTCAGCTGGTAAATTTGCACTCTAGCCCCAAGATACAGGCCTCGTGCTCAGATTGGGGCTTACAGACAATCATGTTTGATGTTTAATTTTATATTATTTTGTATATATTTATATTTTTATTCTTTTTATTTATATATTTTTCAATACCAGCTGGAAAATGTTGATGACTTGCTGTTAGGAACGGTTGCCATGGAAACGAAATAACAAGTCTGTCAAAAAAATCAAGAGCGTTGGGGTTTCACCTACTTTTGCATTGGTTTTTAATATCCTAGGAGAACATACGATGCTTTTTTCGCGATAAACTGTAGTCCGTGCGGACGAAGTCGCGGGCGGGAAAGCTAGTCCATACCAATATATAAAAGTGAAACATTGTCTGTTTGTTTGTGGAGCTTTCACGCGGTAACGGTAACGGTTCGGTAACGGCTGAACGGAATTTAATGAAATTTGGAATGAAGATAGCTTATACCTTGGAATAAAACATAGGATACTCTTTATCCCGGAAAATTTTAAGGTGTCACGGGATAACTGGAAAAATGTTGATTAAACGTGTTGTAAGAAATGGTTGCCATGGAAAAAAAATAACAAGTATCTCAACAAACATCAAGAGCATTGGTGCTATACCTACTTTTGCATTGGTTTAACCTAGAAAACAAAGGATGCGTTTTTTTGCGATAAACAGAAGTCCGCGCGGACGAAGTCGTGGGCGGGAAAGCTAGTGCTTTATAAATTCATTTATCATTTAATTAATATCACCACTGAAAAAACCCACAATAAATATTCAAACACTTAATATATTTTCTAAATAAGCGTATTAGAGTAATTATTATAGTCATGAAGCTGTACATTGTGATTTATGTTATTGTCCTATTTATACAGTCAGCACTTTTCTCTCTCTCTCTCTTTCTCTCTCTCTCTTTTTCACACACACTCAGGTTTGTGTTTTGTCCAAGTAACCATCACCAAATACCTAAATATGTAATGTATTTTCCTTAATATCACCTCTGACAAAATCCACATAAAATATTCACGTATATTTCGTACAGAGGCGCAATGGGGCCGAAGTTTTGTTAGTGTCATCTGGAGAGAAATTTAGAAATTTAGTGCCACTTCAGCGTGGCCCGAGGCAGTTTGTTCAGTTTCTTATTCTTTAATCTCCAGAGCTAGATAAGCGCTTACCATTTTATTTACGATCTACAATTTTATTTTTATAATCTGTTCAGCCATTATCTGGTGGGTAAAAATGTTTGTGATATATGGTAGTGGTTTCTTTTATTTTTGTTTATTTTTTATGGAGATTGTGATATATTATTTTTAGATATTTGCTTTGTCTTCACTGAAGAAAATATTAGTATAAATAATTGACATATTAATTTGGTTTAGTCTACGAATATGGGCAACACATTATTGTTCTTTAGTTATACTTAAATAGGTATTCCTAAAAAATAGTACCTAACTAATATGGGGACATTTAGACCGTCGTAGAATGTGATCACGTAGTATACTATCAATAGGTCAGATAAACGATGGTGGCCTAACGGTTCTATAGTGCAATTTAGAATCCAACGATACCGGGTTCAAAACCTAGGCTCCGTACCGAGGACTGATCTAAGTTATGTGCGGTTTTCCATCGCTGTCGGTCCCGGCTGTTATTGATTAATAGCAGTCGTTAAGCCATGCCAGAGGCCCTCAGGCGGCTTGACAAACTCTGACATCAGAGGCCAGCACTACCTCATACGACAAACAAACAAACAATAGGTCAGAAAACATTTAAAAAACTGAGAGCAGTTTTTTTCTTGCCTATCAAGTTTTGATAAATTTACTACAATCTAATGGAATTAGAAGTCCATGAAAAAGCAAAGAGAAAGTAAATCAAATATAATCCTGCGGTAATATCCCCCGAGGATCGTTGCTTCCGCGTCAGGGGAGAGAAATATAAAAATAAACAAAAAGGAAAGATAAATACAAGGACTCACATTATGTGCGTTGTCCTTGTGGAGCCATGGAATTAGAAATGAATTTCCCATGCCGTACGTTTTAATCATGAGTGATAAAATGTTCTGCTTCTGAGTTTTAAGATAACTTAGTTGACTTTTGCTCCAGTTCAACTGAAAGACCGCCCCTTTTGATACTTTTATTAATTTTCTTTTTTTTTCTTTTTTTTGTATTTTTTTGGTAAAACTATATAGCTTTATATGGCAAAGGTAAATCTAGTTATTCAAATCTGTCCCACCTGTATTAAACGAGTGTTCTTTTCCAACTCATTGTATGCAGATGTTACAAATTAATCGCTTAGCCAGTGGCCTGAATCTAAGTAAAGAAATCGACAAAGCAACAAACAAGTAGTACATTTTCTTCTCCGTCAAAAACAACTTTTCTAAAAATGTATTGTGGTTTTCTATTCATTGTGAGATGTTTGTACCGAGCAGCATGTATTATTAGGGCTCAATTTATGGGTTATTAGCATTGGAACCAACAAAAAAATGTTGACGTTTGTTTTGCCCATCTTATAAAGCCAAATTTATTTATAGGAGTGCGCCTAGACCAAAGCCTAACCGTCGTTATCTCACTTTTAGGGTGGGAATTATTTATGAAATCCTCAGTTTTGATGAAAAATATATTGTACTATCTCTACTGCACATTTCACTCCATTTCAGAATAGAAAATTATATCACCGTAATCTGATAACGTGGTTGACAGTCATCATCATCATCATCATGTCAGCCTTTAGAAGTCCACTGCTGAACATAGGCCTCCCTTAAAGAGCGCCATGACGTGCAATCTTGTGCCACAACCACAACACATGCTAAAACATGCTAATATACTTATTTTATAGTTTTTGTGGGGGTTTACAGCAAGTGGATTTAAATGATGAAATTTATCCAGCATGCAATTGGAAAAGTTAATGTGTATTAGATTGGTTCTGACTGTTGTTGATGATGACAAGGAGGGCTAAGGGGATATAAGTATAATATAATAAATTAAATTAAAAAAAAAACATATTTACGGGGTTTTTTTAATGAACATCAGTTATTTGTTTGTTGCTTTGTTACATTTTACTTTTTTTAAGTTTTTTTTTTGCCTTTTCTCTTTCAACGTTCTTATTTTTATTTATTGTTCTTGCTTTGTCGTTGGTTTGTGAACTACCCTGAAAGTTTCAGCTGCATAGCTAATCGGGAAGTGCTCGAAATTTGAAGTGCTAGATTCCAGGACAGACAAAATACATAGGTAAATACATAGATACATACAAGTGAAGTTAATTAAAAGTTTTTAATAAAAATTGGCTAAGTCCATTTTTTCATGAAATCTAAAATAAGGGTAAAAACGCGTTGTGAAACAAGTTTTTTATGTTGTATTTCTCCTTTAATAGTGAATAACAGGCTAAGTCCGTGACTTGACCACGTCTTCCTTACAAATGGAACGAACTCACATTGACATGGCTATTGTTGATAAATAATTGTTATAAAAAGGTGTTAGTCTGCATTTAAATAAACAAAATAAGATATGTTATACCTTGAACTCACGGAAAAAAACAGGATAAGTCCTGATTGCACCCTTTGTATGAAATTTCAGTAATTATTATTAATAGGAATATTTGATACAGAAAAAACATACAAAATGTCCTGTCAAAATCTTTCTTTCTAATTTATGAGCATATTTCAAGTCCACCAAAAAATGCTTTTAAAACTTAAATTGTCTCTCCTGTAAAGTTTTGTAAATGTGGCTTAGCTAATTCTTCCCTTAAGCCCTTCTTTTGAGTGAATTTTGATTTTGAGAGAATAAAACATGTTCTTCTGTCATCTTTTTCTTAAGTATAGAGATGCATGAAAAATTGTACTCTAAAATAGGCTTAAGTTGAGATATTGTGGTGATTGGATAAGCCAGCTAACATGCGGTGAAGTAGTCTAGCTGCCGATTAAGGGGACACCGGATATTTTTAGAATCGTAAGGATCGTTGTAATAAACGCCGCTCGAGGAGGTTCCCGTCATACACTCCAAAAATAACACATCATATCTCTTGAAACATGTTCAAGCAATAAAAGAAGCTATTGACTATTATTTCTTAATTAACTAAAACAGGAAAGCGCTCCAAGCCACAACACTATAAACTAATTAGTCTTGAGACCTGTATAATATTACCCATTTATAAACCATTGTTATTTTCCTTTGAAAATGTTGAATACTGTAGAGACAATAGCAAATTACTTGCAAAACAAAAGACTGAAATTAAATTTCTTTACGCCCTCGCTATCAAAGACAGTGGAGTAGTTTAATTATGGTACACATATGGAGAATATCAAAATATGGTGCTTTTAATGCAAGGTGGTGACATTTTCAGTGTTTCTTGAATTTATAACTGAAGTTAAGAAAAGTGCCGGTGACTGCTGTTGCCATAGCTCTTCTATGATGTGTTGAGATGATATTATTATGATGCGACAGAACTTATTAAGTGGACTACAGTCATATTATTAGGTGTTCTGTGCTACAGTGTATAAGATATAGCTTAGCATCATCATTCTTATCATCATTCCGATATGAAAGACTTAGGCACCGATATCACGGTCCATATTTGGCACAAGTACGTACCTAATAGCAATAATGACGTAAGTTTTCAAAAACTCTTTCTTCTGATATAAATGTCAACGCTGTGGTGTCAAAGAAATGTTCATAAAATAGAAGAAACTCGATAAAAGACAATAAAACGCAAACCATTTCAAAAGCTTTAATAAAGTAGATAAACTAATGTTTCCGTTACACATTGTTGGCAAACTTAGGGTAGTGATATTTAATTCCTGTTAAGTTATTCAACTCGTTATCGTAAGTGTAATTTCTAAGCTTATCTTTAGCTTCGGACTTATTTCTGTTAAAGTCAAGTAAGTATCTATGCAGAACTAAACAGACGCTCAAGTGCAGAATAATTAGAAGTTACGAGGTCGGGATGCAAGCTTTAAAGCTTGTGCTAAAGATATTACGCTCTCATGTCATTGTAGAATATTTAGACAGCAAAGGCTCACAGCAAATGCGACATTGTCATAAAGTGCACATAGAATAAAATTATTTACATCAAAAATATACCTAAAAAATTGTGGTAAAAACAATCATTTTACCAATTTTGATGTAATTTATACACATATACAAATATTTGAAAAGGGATATTTAGCATGGATACTATTTTTAATTTATAAGGAACCACATTGGAGCTCTATCCATAACAATATATAAAAGTGAAACGTTGTTTGTTTGTTTGTTTGGGGAGCTTTTACACGATCACGGCTGAACGGGTTTTGATGAAACTTGGAATGGAAATAGATTATACCCTGGAATCAAACAAAGGATACTTTTTATCCCGGAAAATTGTAAGTTTCTACGGGAAAACTGGTAAAACCGAATAAACATTGATTACTCGCTGTAAGAAATAGTTGCCAGAGAAACGAAATAGCAAGTATGTCAAATAACATCAAGAGTGATGCTATACCTACTTTTGCATTGGTTTTTAATATCCTAGAAGAACATAGGATGCTTTTTTAAATTCGATAAACAGTAGTCCGCGTGGACGAAGTCGCGGGCGGGGCTAGTATCAAATAAAATTTAAAACATTTATGAATAATTGTTATGAAAAAGCTATTGAAAACAAACAACAAAACACAGTAGCACGGGTGATAGAGCGTCACATTTTGGCGTTGATTTTTAAACTGTTTTAGGATTTGGGTTATATAAAAGTAATTCCACGAAGACCGACAGCGAAACGAAGCCGAGCGTGCATGTTGAGGCACCTAGAGGCAGTGAACGGAATATTATATATTTTGTACCAAATTAACTAAAACTAGCGAACATTAACTTAAATTGGCCCAATAGTACTACAGTTTATACTCGTAGGAAAAGTAACTAGGGACTTAATATTTATATTGGTTAGAAATATATATTGATACTGAAATCCGTTTTCATTAACAAAATAAATATTTTCAAACGCTTTAATTAAACCAGTGGTGACATGACCAGCGGCAGTTCCAACCAAATTATACCAAATTAAAAATCTAAAATGTAAATTCAACGGAGTCGCATAAACTGAATACTCGTGTGAACAAAACAACAAGTGCAGGGCACCATATGGACGATATGTGGAAATTAAAACAAGGGTTGAACGATTGGTTCACACGCGAGGGGAAATGGTTCGAACTGTGTTTAAAATTTTTAATCAGTCGCCGTTGTTGCTAATCGAGTGATTGTTAAGCTGATAAATAACATACGATATTTATTAATGCTACTATTCATCTTTCTAAAACTGGGGGTTCTATTTACTGCATTTTACTACGTACCTTCGGGATATCTGAATCGATTTGTACATCTGAATTTTAAAACTCCTCCTTATTCCTCTGGTATGGTCTCATAAATATGAATTTAATTAAAAATGTTCACTAATGTTTTTAATGGTTTGCTTGTCGTATAAGGTGGCGTTGCCTTCTGGTGTCAGAGTTTGTCAGGCCGCCCAAGGGCCTCTGACATGGCTTAACGACTGCTTTTAATCAATAACAGCCGGGACAGACAGCTTAACGTGCCCTCCGAAACACGGAGCGATGAAAAACCGCACATAACTCAGAAAAGTCATTGGTGTGGACTGTGGAGCCTAGGATTGAACCCAGTATCGTTGGATTCTAAGTTGCACTATTGAATCGTTAAGCTACCATCGCTGTTTTTAATGAAAATAATGATTGAATTGGCACTACACCGCATTAAAAACTATTTCAATTTACCGAGGCTACTGGAAGATGATGCTTGCTAGTATTTAGTTCGTCTATGTTTTATGCATTAACGAATTTTTTGTATATGTATCTGAGTATTGAATTAAGACCATGTTTGATCGCAGTTCTGATTGATGTGAAAAATGGAACACGCTTGTTTTTATGATTGTGAAGACTTCTAAAGTCTATAATGATGATTGCTTCGATCACGTGTTCTTTAATGTTTTATGAAATAAAATATATTCCAAACTGAGCTCAGTGAAGAACCTCGTTAAACTTGAAATAATGACAGTTTTTGAAAGAACATGCGGGACGTTTTAACATCAGGTAATGCACCTGGACCTAAAAATGTTCTAGAAAATTTAAAGAAACAAAAATGTACTCAGGAAATAGCAGCTACAACAAAGAAAAAAATAACACTGAAAACAATATTAATTCCGAAATACCGAAAACCAATCACAACAGCGTTACTTCATTCAAGTTTAATCGATTTAAGCGCCGATGTTATCAATCAGACCGAATTGTTTTTGTACCAAATCGGATTTTCCATTAAGCACTAATAAAACTAATGGATGTTCCGATCGCAGAGGTATTTTGCTTACACAATATTTTGTGTAAAGGTGATTTGGTTGATTCTTGAATTGATGTCCTTATTTAAACTGATGTATCTAGTGCTCATTTCTTTGATATATTATGTAGGATTCAATGTAGGAGAGTACAAAAACATTTTTAAGTACAAAAAAAAAGTCAGTAAACGGAATTCCTGAATATCAACGAAAGCAAGGCCTGGTATATTGATGCCCATTAATTTTGACTTATAGCCTCCGCTGGCTTTATCACTACTTCCCACTATTTGACTGATCAAAAAGAACTGAGCTGAACACAACCTTTTGGACCGATATCTCAGCCTTAATATATTAAAATAATATATGTTTAAAATTAAATAAACATATTTCATATATTTTAAATTATTAACACAGTTGTGAGGAACTAACTAAATGGAAGTAAAAGTGACTCTTAGTCTTTTAAGATTTACTCTCACCGAAAAGAACGGTTGTCACCACAGAATGGTCTGTGGTTGCCATAGAAACGAAATAACAATCCTGTCAAAAACTTTATATTCTCTTTGTCTAAAAGCATCAACCGCAAAGGTTGTCTCATCTGTAAAATCTCTTCTTATGTCTTTTCTAATCTCTATGCTATATTTTTATTTATTTTAACTTTTAAGTACCGCTCATTTTTTCTAAATTAAATCTAATACATTTCCTTCAAGTTATAAATCAAATAAAATTAGAATTTTAATAACAAATTCAAAGTATAGATGCTCCATTTACTTAGTTTAGTCTATATTATTCGCATTTTCAAGATACATTAAAGATTTTGATTTGTTTGTATCCTGCATAAAAAAATAGTATTGAGTTTTTTGACCTAACTCATCCCATGTATTTAGGATTACAGTAACTAAAAAAGCGGGTGGGGCTGTGTTAGGGCGCACGGCCCTTTTTTTTGTCATGAAACGTCTACACCACGTACAAATCGCGAGTTAGACCGAATTAAATAAAGATCATAAAATATATTTTTGCTGATTGTGATCTGTGCGTCCTGCTCCCTCTGTCTTTTGACAAAAAATAAATATTACATCATCGAGTTGACTATAATAAGCTAAAACATATTAACACCAAAAGCTCAGAGCTTATAGTTACAGAGTTATATAAGCGAGACCATATAGACCTTTTCGTTACAGTTGATGTTTTAGTCCTGGTACCCGTTTGTATCGGTGTGATTTTAAATACGTTTCACATCAAACTGTTATACTTATTATGTAACTTGTTCCTAGAATAAGCCTTGTTGATATCCGATGAAAGAGTTCTAGCGTCTATATTAGAGCCTAGTGAAAAAATATTTTCTATCCTGTTTTTAATGACGACAAGCCCACTCACCGCGGCTTTTTTTACATTTAGCATCTTTATACCCGTTATAACTTCTAAAAAAAACGTCAGAAGGCGCTATTCAAAATCTGGCAGCAACGATGGTGCTTTTATTATTACTCACGTAATTGACAAAATTGTTATTATTTCGTTTCCACGGCAACATGTCATTCCGTTCCTTACAGCGAATAATCGTAATTTTCGCAAATTTTTATTCCCTTGGGTTACATTATACACATTTTCATACATATCGATATTTTTTTGGAAAATAAAATAATGCCAATGTTTACTCACTTACAACTGTTTATAGGTAAACTATTTTTTATTTCGGTTGGTTGTTTTTTGAGTTTATCCATTACAAGCTAACATACAAATTAACAAACTTCAAAAACAAATCTTTCATCTTCATATTATTGTTATAGTGTAGAAGTGTAGATACTGCATCACAGCTTTAGAATACTCAGTGATTCTAATAGGAAACTAGAGACTGCTGATTGACAATTATATAAGTTGCAGGAATTATAATAATACTTAAGCATAATATGATAATAATATACATTATTTTCTACTATAATTTCTCTGCAATACTCTTACTCTATTTATGTAATTGATCAATCGAAAATATTGCATAGGATAGATCCCACTTCTGAATTTGTTTGTATGTTCAGAAATCTTTTGAACCTGGTAGTCATAGTCACTACTAAATAGGTTATTTCTAAGCGCAAATGTGCACAATGCAGAATAATCATCGCAGAATGTATATTCAAGCTATGTAGAGAATATAATTATGTATTTATACTGTTATGATGAGCGGAGACGTAGATCCGGGTCAGTCACTTCTCTAGGAAGTCGCAATGGCAATGGACGACTGATGATAATAATTCGATTATTTTTACTGCCTTTCTGCTACCATCCACATACGGCGTACTAAGTTGAACTCGGTAATAATAATAAAAACAAAAAATGTTTACCAACTCGTCGTTTCGCCCCATTTTCAAACTGACCATCACCTAAATAGTAATTATTTACGATGTCGTTAGCTTGTACCACTTACTGTTATAAATTTCATAGATTGTGATCTTTATTACCAAGGTTTAAAGTTTTGGAGTTATTTAATTAATTAACTTTGTAGTTATGGAACGCAGTAACTAGGGTTTAATCTGAGGTTCTGGTAAAATGGGTGAGTAATACTAGGAATTCACTTTTTATTTTTGTATACCCTATTGATTAGAGTGTTCGTTTTTTTTTCAATATAATATACACCTACTCGTACCCTACTACAGTGTCACACAAGGTGTTGCAATCCAAATTTATGGTTGGCACTGTGTGTAGATATGCTGCTTACCATCAGATGAACGACCTGCTCGTATCATTACTTAGCAAACGATTATAAACAAGAAATAAGTTCAAAAACTAAGACCCGACTACGGTCGGGTAAAAAATAGCATAAGACACTCCTGCAATGCAGAAGAATCGATTGATACCTCGCTTGTCAAAATCGGTCCAAGATTTTAGTTTGAACACATAACCTTTACATTGTATTGCCGTAGTTGGGTTAAAAAAAAAATGCCTTTTAAACTTTATATCTGAAGACAAATCGACTGACACCTTGCTTGTCATAATCGAACAATTAGGGGAGACGCTATGGTGGAACATCCATATACCCACGTACATAGTTAGATACATATAAACATACATATATACATACATACATAAATACATACATAATCGGGACTTTTTAGCTTTATTTGAACTTTGAAAGTTATTGTAATAAATGTTTATATTAGTATTTTGCTTTTTCATGCTCAAATAGGTTTAATAAACTAAGTTATTTTCATGAATTTGATGCCGAATTAGCAAAATTAATTAATTATTAAGTTAAATAAGCTTTGAAGGTTTTATATACCTATATATTATTTAAACTTACTACTTGTTTTCAGCAAAAACAACTTTATTAATTTAATTTTGGTTTTATCGATTAACTCAACTGTACATAACTATTTGTAACTTTTCGGTGCAACTTATTTATATTCTTGCATACGAACTTTTTTTGCAACTACCCTATTTTATTAATATTATCATACATTATTCTAACAAATACATATTTTTTTTACAAAATACAAAATGTTTATTTAACCAAAATAAATTACAAATAAATAAAATTGCCAGTGGTCCCCGCACTAGGTCAAGCCTGTGCCTTGTGCTGTGTGCCTTCTATTTGGTTACGTTAGGTATATTTGAACAACTTTTGACTTGGAATATATATTGTTTGTAATTATGTTTGTGGTATCCTGTCCCTGCTCAGGGTAAAGACATTGGCAGACGTAACACAGGTAATAAAAAAAAAAAAAAAAACTTGGTCTTATTCCATGCATACATACATACATGGACTGTCAAACTCATCACCCTTCCCTTGTTATGTTGTATTCGGGTAAAAAGTAAACAATTAACGACATAAAATATATCGATTTAGATAATATCTGTAGGCAGACTATCTACTATAAGCTATAAAATATTCACCAATTGATCCATCACCATTTTGTAGAACGTTCTATTGCAACTATTTCCATTAAATTTCTAATAAAATGTAGCTCTAGAAAATTCTATAACCGTGTGAAGTTTCCATCGCCGAGTTAGCGGAAGCTTTCAAGCGATTGCACTCGGACAGCGCGGCGCGCAGCGGTCGGCTTGGGGCCATATGTTGCGACTTGCGACTTTTCCATTCAATTCTGTTTACGCCCTAAGGTGCAATATAGATGCTCCATTTTCTTCTACACAGAGAAAAATGGGATACAGACAGGCTGTAAGGACGCTAACATGCATTTATTTATTTTTACTCAAACAAGCTTGTAATGTGGTCATTATTTCGACAGCCTTCTTTGGGCAAAGTCGACCTTGCCGCGCTTCTTGAATAGGCGCCAGCAAAGTTGTATGGAATTTCATTACTGTCGTGTTTTTTGTACTATTATTTATTCTGTGGTTTTGTTAACCACCGAACGCGAAAAGAGAGGCGTCGTAGTTCCCAAACGTATGGACCGATATTGATGTTTTATTTTTCTGTTTGAAAGCTGATGTGATCGAGATGGTTCTTAGCTATTATTGTTGTTGTTGTATTTTTTGTTGTTTTAGGTTTCATTTTTTTTGTTATTTTGTCGTTGTTATTTATTTTTGTTGTTTTTATTCTTATGTTGTAGTATGTTTTTTGTTGTTGTTGTTTATTATTGTGTTTTTTTTTGTTATTGTTGTTGTGGTTTCTGTTCTTGTTCTTGTTGTTTTTGTTGTTGTTGTTTATGTTTTTTTTCTTGTTGTTTTTGGTGTTCTAGTTGTTTTCGATGTTCTTGTTGTTTTTATTGTTGTTATTGTTGTTTTTCTTAATATTTTTGTTGTTGTTATTGTTTTTATTGTTGTTCTTGTTGTTTTTTGTTGTTATTGATGTTGATCTTGTTGTTTTTGTTGTTGTTTTTGTTGTTTTCGTTGTTCTTGTTGTTCTTTTTGTTTTTGTTGTCGTTGTTTTTGCTGTTCTTGTTGTTTTTGTCGTTCTTGTTGTTTTTGTTGTTTCTGTCGTTCTTGTTGTTTTTGTTGTTTTCCTTGTTGTTTTTAATGTTATTTGTAGTTCTTGTTGTTGTTATTCTTTTTTGTTTTTCTTTATAATTGTTCTTGTTGTTTTGTTGTTCTTGTTGTTTTTGACGTTGTTGTTGGTGTTGTATTGGTTTTTGTTGTTGTTGTTGTTGTTGTTATAGTGGTTTTTTATTTTTTTTATTTTGCTAGTTTTATTTAAATACCTCGCATTGTTCGAGTAAAGCACTATGCAAGCCTTGGTCCGCAATGACTGCCCTGCTGGCCACGCTATGATGGCCTCGAGCTTTGCTTAGTTAAGTTCTCGGCCTTCAAGCTTGGTCATCATTGCAGCCCTTGCTGTCCGCGCTATAAAGGCCTCGACCTTCGGTCTCGGCATTCATTCCAGCTTGACCATCAAAGGCTGCAATGCTGACCGCGCTGTGATGGCCTCGAACTTAGCTTAGCTACGCTCTCGGCCATCATCATCGCTGCCAGCAACGCAGTCATTACAGACCGCGGCAGTAATGTACTATAAGTTGATAAGAAACTGCTTTACCATATATATGGTAAACCAGTTTATAATTATAGTGTCATCATTATAAACTTTTGTTCTTGCAGTATCTCTGTACTTACTGGTTCGGACAGCACGGACTTTCTCTATCCTGCGCCAAGCTGAACAGCTATTCTACGCTGGCAATATTTATCCATTCGCGGATGCTTCGTAACCAGGATTTCATTCTCCTTCCAAAGCGTCGTTTACTCTCTACTTGTTCATCATTATGAGATAGAGCGTTCCCTCCACCTCATCATGAAGACTAACAAATGTCCTTTTTTTCTATTCTTTTTTTAACCTTAAAAATATAACTGGCCAAGTGTATGTCGCAACACTTAAAGCGGGGTCAGTCCCGAAATCAGAAAAAAGACTAATAGAATAACGTCGAGAGCGACGTAATGAAACAACTTTATGCATACCAAAAAAATACTGTGGATAGAAAAGTATACTACCTAAATAAATAACCGAACAGAATTTTCAGAAACGGCTTGGTATCCTTGGGAAAAAAAACACGAACTACCGCATGAAAATAGCTTGTTGCATCGCTGTTCTCGTTATTTTGATCGACAGCAGTTTTTTTTTTCATATTTATATAGCTGTTCTATTAAACTAAACAAATAACACAACACTTTTTTTAATTGGTCTCAAGCTGCATCACCTCTCCCACTCCCACTGTACCTGGGCGAGCAGGACAAACAATCGAGAGCCTACCCTGCCTTAATAGAGTTCTGTAATCACGGTATTCCTCTTATAACTTGAAAAGTGTTTATCATGGGATACCCGAAATAACTTTCATTGCGAGTTTCAAACATGTTACACCTACCAATGGGTGATTACAAGTTTCTAGGTAAACTAGTTGAGAAATTACAAGCGACACACATTATTAAAGACTTTGGCGGAGAATATCTTGAAAACAATACGGACGATAAGAAAATGTTGTGGGTAAACTCTATTTCATTATATAATACCCCTAATTCAACAACATACCACAAGTGGGTGTACGTCTGTACGTACAAGACATAAGTTCAAAAATTAATACCTGACTACGGTCGAGTAAAAATAGCCTATAACACGCTTGCAATGAAGACAAATCAATTGATAACTCGCTTGTCAAAATTGGACCAAGTTTTTATTTTGAAAACATAACCCTTACTTTGCCTTGCCGTAGTTGGGTAAAAAAATAATTCTATGACACTCTATACTTGAAGAAGAATCGATTGACACCTTGCCTTGTTTGTCAAAATCGAACCAATAGGGGCGACTCTATGATGGAACATCCACATACATACACACATACATTACATTCATACCTACATACATAGACTGTTAAACTCATTACCCTTCCTTTGCTTTGCTTTAGTCAGGTAAAAAAAAGAAGTTTCATATCCTCTTTACATGTATGGGAGAACCTGAAATGTTAATTCATGATGTTTAATTGTTTGAAAAACAGATCTACGTTCAAATATCTATTTTCATATAGTAAAGCTCATTATTCTTGAAGTTATGATGATGTGACAGACCGGGTTTAGGACGGACGGATTAACTGACATCTGGAGAATCATAGAGCAGTCGGACTACGGAGCACAAAAACAAGGTCATAAATATCACTGGAAAAGACCCGTGACAATGACCTAAAGCTACTTCATGGATTTGGGTAACATGGTGCATTGACGTAGACTAGAACTACTAGCAAAACCTAACAATATAATAAAACAATAAAGCAACTTTTTATTGCACACCATACACAAAAAAAACAGTGCATAAGAAACTTAAACACATAAGTTCAAAAACTAAAAACAGACTATGGTCGGGTAAAAAAAACATATGATACTATTGCGACGAATAGATTGACACCTCGCTTGACAAAATCGGACCAACTTTTTAGTTTGAACTATATGTTCAAACTATCATAACCCATCATTTGCATCGCCGTAGTCGGCTAAAAAATAATAGCCTTTGACACTCAATACCTGAAGACAAATCGATTGGCATCTCTTGTCAAAATCGGACCAATAAAGGCGACGCTATGGTGGAACATCCACATACCCACATATATAGATACATACATACATAGATTGTTAAACTCATTACCCTTCCCTTGCTTTACTGTAGTCGGCCAGGCAACCTAACTGTTATTGGAAGACAAACCTGGTGTTTTAATTTATGATATTCTAATATTATGCTAATAAGCTAAAACTACGCACGCTATTCCGACGTGTCCTGAACAGGATACATCTCAAAATGTCTGTCTGGCTTAGCCATCTTACTGAAATTCTTTATAATTACAGATTGTGCATCAAAGCACGTGTTTTTAAAAACCAGTACCTACCCATCTAATGTGGTACTATTATAGCGCCCACGAGTCCCACGAGTCTGTCTCGCATTGTACTATTTATATCCTCCAAGCTAACAGAACATGCGGTCATGAAGGTAGTATTCCTGAAACTCCATAAGCAGCGTGGGTCCTATGGCACCACAAAATCGGGCTTACGCGTAAGTTTGTAACTTGAAACCAAAGGTTTTGCAGAGTCACAGTTCCTGAAGACTGGTTGATTAAGCAAAAGTATTAGATAGATAGATAACTCTATATATATTTTACACCAAAAATTTACAAATACAAATGAACTAAATCTAAAATTTAAAAAATGTTATTGTACAATGGGCGGTCTTATCGCTAAAAAGCGATTTCTTCCAGACAACCATCGGGTGGAGTATTTTTACGAGAATGCGTATACTTTTTATGCTATATTTAGACTAATATCTCACAGGTGTAATGTGACGGCGTGGAAGAAAGTGATAAAGACCTAATTTCAGAATGAGGCTGGTCCTCAAAGACTAGCTACTGCATAACTCTCTGAAGTGACAAACTTTTTGCTTTAGTGTGGACTCTAGCCTGGCGGTCAATAATTTGCCCTATCACATGTCATCAGCATCGTTGACTTGTTTCCACCCACTGCTGGGTATAAGCCTCCACTTCCTTGTGCCATTGGTCTCTGGACTATGCCAACTTTATCCAGGTATTTCATTTGAATGCCTCAATTTCGCTGACCTAGCTGGCAGGTGGTCACCAACTCCTCTTTTATTTGCCCTCAGCAACCATTCCGTGAGGGCTCTACTCCATCTGCTATCACCAAGCCTCTTGTACTATAATTACTACCACTTGTACTATTATTTGTTTTGTGCCACCACTAAGGTTTAATAACAGTGCTAAGCTTCACATAAAGCTCATGCTCGCTTCTAGCTATTAGTTTCATACTCACACATGCCTATATTGCCCACGCCCACGCCTTGCAGCGGAAATTTATAGTCCATTTTTAATTTCAAAAAATAATATAATATCTTCGTAGACTTCTAAAGCAGTCTCTGGTGGATGTTATATTTTGTTTTTTTTTTATGTATACGAGTATTCACATTATGTCCAGGATTTCTGAACCATATTGTATGATTTATTTGTATTTGAAACTTGCTGCGCTCAGCGGCTTTACCCGCGTGTTTTATTTTACAGGATAAAAGGTATCTTATGTTGGTTTCTAAGGTATACAGCATCTACATATAACATTTAATTAAATACGATCCAGCTGTGCGTGGGCACGTGAAGGCGCCCTTAACGAACAAATAAACCAATAAAAAACATCGATAAAATTTTGAATATAACTGTTTAGTATAGAGATAAACATTGAATACATTCATCCCGGAAAAAAGTTTGTGAAAGTGAACATTTTTGGTAGATTGTTTGCACTCGCTAACACATCAAAACATTTGAAGCAATATATAGGAAACCTTTTATCATTGATTACGCAGGCATAGCAGCGGGGCACAGCTAGTATAAGCTTAAACTTAAAAAAAAAACGTTCACCGTGAGTATCATTACTGTTTTATTATTTGCAATTTAAGTAATATCAAAATGTCTAGGATTAAATTGATAAAAACTCCGTTAGAAGTGTGTTTTTTGTTCCCGAGTAGGAAAGCATATGGTTGTAGTCTCATTTGATGGTAAGTGATGGTGTGGTTGACAAAAGGAACATTATCTACTAGTAATGTAATCTTGCCTTGAAGACCCACAAATCATAGATGACCGAGCGAGCGCAAAGCGCGAGCGAAGCGTCTCTGTTTCAGCTTGGGCAAAAATGGTTTCGTATGTCCAGCTGTGCAGCTGTTCTCCTCTACAGGTCACATTTCTCAACCGATTCTCGTGAAATTTTGTGAGCTAGTTTGTTATTTATATAGATTTTTTCTTTTTGTTCCAGTTTTTAGTATTTTTTTCATTGGTGTTTCTGTACTATTCCCATGACACAAAAATCAATAAAAATATATTAAAAAAACAGTTTTATATTCCTTACATGACTAGGGGAAAAAAAACAACAAAATGACAATTTTCTCAACAAAAAAAAAATGCAATCAGCGGAATTTGAACCCGCAATTATGAGCTTTAAAGTCCTGTCACTAACTATTCGGCCTAAAGGTCGTTTTAAGTATACAGGCGCGGTGAACATTTATTCACTTTTTAACTATGCAAAGACAGACTCGCAAGGTCTACAGCTTACAGAGCCTCTAGTTATAAACAAAGAATTCCTCCACAATTACAAGTCTTCCAATCCTTCGCTCTTCGAATCAGAAATGAAGATTCAATTCATTAAATAAAATATTTTTTGCTAATTCTCATTTTTCTCTATAACTGTACCATTTAAAGTCTAAAATTAGCTATTAAAAGATTTTACTTCTAAACCTGCTATAAATCCGGTGTAAACTTGTCGAAATTCACCTAAAAACAATCACGCAAGAACAGAACAAAATACGAACTCGTTAGGTTAAATATATGGGAGTAGGTTCACCACGATATCGGTATTTACCTTTGGTGAAAAATGGGGATGGGTGATCATGGGTGTGGATAACTTAATTATCAACAACTCCAATCTCATGAGCTATTTGTGTCTATTATCTACTATTTTAAAGCGACTTCACAAAAGGAGACGGTTATATGTTCGATTGTGTGTTTTTTTATGTACGTCCGATTTTGAAAATTCTTTTTTTTGTTTGTGAAAAGGTATACTCTATCAGTGGTCCCATATAAATTGTATCAGAATTGGTTCAGCAGATTTTCGAAAATAAATAGTTTTTTGACTAAATCCATTCGATTTTATGTTTATATTGCTTTGATTTTGTGTTTATCTCTATGATTTCTTAACCGATTTGTTTTTTATTCAATAGAATAAACTTTCTGTGTAGTCCCATATAAATTTCATCAAAATTGGTTCAGTAGTTTTATTAGAAAAACTATTTGTTTTATAGTTTATGTTCTGTAATATCTTGGGATTTCTGAACCGAATTAGATGATTGTTTTTACTTGAGTAAGAAAACCCTAAAGGTCTTCTTACTCAAGTAAAAATAATCATGTGTGGTACTGTATAAATTTCATCAAAATTGGTTTAGTAGCTTTAAATAAGCTTTAATTTAATTCACTGTGATATTATGTTTGGGACTGGATTGCAAGTCAATTTTGAACAATTTTAGGACGTCCAAAGATGCTGAAGTTTTGCACATGGGTGTAGTTCTGATGACAATTAAAAAACTACAGTAGTAGTAGTAGTAGTAGTAGTCAAAAGAATATACATAATCGGATGATGGAATCTCTTCTAGTTTGGACTCATTTGGTTTGTCTTGATGAGATCTCTGGTGTTATGTAGTATACAGGGTCTGATGATGGAGCCGGAACGTAGTCACAGGAACTCAACAACAAAATGATGGAACCCTTTCGAATTTGGGCTCCTTTGGTTTGTCTTGGTGAGTTCTCTGGTTTTATGTGGTATCCAGGATCTGATGATGGAGCCGGAAGGTAGTCTCAGAAATTCAACAACAAATGATGTAACCCCTTCGAGTTTGGGCTCATTTGGTTTATCTTGATGAGTTCTCTGGTGTTATGTGGTATCCAGGGACTGATGATGCAGTCGGAAGGTAGTCATAGGAACTCAACAATCAAATAATGGAACCCCTTCGAGTTTGGTTTCATTGGGTTTGTCTTCATAAGTTTTCTGGTTCAATTAGGTATCAAGGGTCTGATGATGGAGATCATCAGACCCTCGATGGAGAGAATGGAGTCATAGGAACCCATTACCCAACCATCAAATGGCGAAACACCTTCGAGTTTAGGCTTATTTGATTGGTCTTGATGAGTTCTCAGATCTTGAATGGTACTGTTTTTCTTTTTCTTTTTTTTTTACTACGGACTAGGCAATCGTTTAACCATGATCTCACCTGATGGAAAGCGATGATGTGGTCGAAGGTGTAGCACGCTTGCCTAGTAGATACCTATTCACTCTTGACTTGAACACACCGGGGTTATAATTTAAGACCCAAAATTTAGGTTTGATGTGAGTTTGAAACCCAAAAGCTCCAGAGATTGCTTTAAAAAACGGACACATACATCATTACAGCATTTATAACTAATTAATCCATTTGTTTTGGGTTCATGTTTCCTCATATCTACGAGATGTGTTACAATTTTGTTAAAGAGTTCCATTTCATTCCAGTGAAATCATAGATAATTTTCGTCAAAACTAATTCAGATGTTATACATGTAGGTTTATTCATCCTTGGTTTTAATTTACCAACGCTTTGAGTCTAAAGTTAGAGAGTGTCTACTTTTTTCTTTGGCATAATATATTATATTCTTTTCAATGTTTGCTTAGGCCACTCAAAATCAAAAAATAAAATATTTTTCCAAAAAATTTATATCGACTTCATATTAAATATGCTATTTTGTAAACAACCATTAATATTAATAAAATAATTACAATTGAGCCACAACAGTGTCACTTTTTTTTAAATTACCTACGTAATAATAATGCAAAAACTACAACATAAGATAAATTTCAAAAAAGTGATACGGTTCTGGCTCAATTGTAATTATTTTATTCTCTATTGTGGTTGTTTACAAAATAACATATTTAATATGAAGTCGATATAATTTTTTTGTAGGAGTTGATTTCTTTTTACGGGATCGTAGCTCCCAAAAGAATGGAACGATTTTGATGCCGTTTTTTATGTTGGAAAGCTGATGTGGTGGAGATGGTTCTTAGATATAATGGACGCAAGCGGGTCGTGGGTCAAATTTAGTAAGTTACTTTCTAAGTTGCTGAACAAAATTCAGGGTTCTGTTCATATCAAATACCTTATCTTGTATTGCCGAAAGACTAATATATTATGAACTGCAAAATATAGTTAGAGCTTTAGACCTCAGGGGTCCATTTTTTCATAGCCTAAAACTGAATAAATGTTCAGAACATTTATCGAAATGGCTCAATTTTTTTTACGTTTTCAATCCCCATGTCTCAGCTACTTTGAAAAATTTCGTAAAACTGAATTAACAAAAAACACATATAATTATCAAACCTGCTCACAAAATTTAACAGCTGAACATCCACCGGACATATGAAAGTATTTTTGCCTAAGCTGAAACGGAGATGCTTCTCTCGCGCATCACGCTCGCTCGTCATATAAATGTCACTAGTCGCTTATAAGCATGATTTCGGAAAAAAAAAACATACTTCATTTTAAAGCCTCTTGTCACTTTAACACCTGGGTCTTTGATCTAGATTAATAGGACTAGCTGTGCCCCGTGGCTTTGCCCGCGTATTCAATGTTAAAATCCTATAAACCCTTCGCAGGGAATTGTGGAAAGGCATTTATGGAATAAGCCTTTTAAACGACTAATTTAATTAATTGACATATTTTTATATTATTTGATTTATAAATTGCATTTTGTTTTTTTTCATTAATAACGACTGATTTAATTAATTGACATATTATTACATTATTTGATTTATAAATTGCATGTTTTTTTTTTTTTCATTAATTTGTATTTTAATATTTGTATGCCCTAATGGCAAAAACATGTGAACAACTTATTATAATAAGATCTTGCATGCTGATTTGTATGTATACCATGTTTTAATGAATAAATTATCTTTATCTTTATCTTTATCTTTATAATGTTACTCCAATATGCGATTTTTCTATTTTCCGGGATTCCCGTTTTTACATACCTTTTCCATGATGAAAGTATTTATTGTTTATCTCTGTATTGTACGTAAAGTTACAATAATACCTTCTTTTTAAAATATAATAACAACTTATGTTTAGCTATTTACGAAATTTTCCTTTTATTTCTGGGAATAAAACAATTATATTTAATAAACTGTGAATGAAATTTCATATTAATCGGTTTAGCCGTTTTCATTTCAATGCGAATAAAACCAATCTACAAAAAAAAACTGATTTTCCGTGAGATCATTCAATTTTCCGAGATAAATGTATCTCTGTACTATACGTACCTACTTATATTTAAAACTTCAACATAGCTATTTTGGTGTGAAAGCGAGCAATCAATATTTTCCCGTTTTCCCGTGGTAATTTTCCCTTTCCCGAGATAAAAAGTATTATATATTGGTATGTGTTATATACAGTATCAAATACAAATTTTCATAAAAAATAGTCCGATGTTTTGGCGTGAAAACGCCTAAAAAACAAACAGACAACGTTTCACTTTTAAACTAGTGGCTCTGTGAGCTGTCATACTCGCGAGTCTATCTTTGCAGAGCTTAAAACGGAATAAAAGTTAACATTTGACATGTTGATTTCGATGTTGATACAAAAAAAAAGTTTTCAGCCTTCATATCGCAGCCATTTTGAAAAAAATCGAAAAACTGATTTACAAAAACTCCATACAATTATGGAACCTGGTCACAAAATTTCACGAGAATCGGTTGAGACTTGAGACCTGTACATCTTCCGGACATACGAAAGCATTTTTGTCCCAGTTGAAACGGAGACGCTTCGCTCGCGCTTGGCGCTCGCTTGGTTAATAATAGTGGAGAAGTATTTTTTATATCATTTTGTGTTTAACAGCTTTTATTTTAATTAGGATATAGTCCAAGAATATGAAAGAATGATGGACTCCCAGTATGAGAGCAGCATGCACCGAGTAGAAACCTCGAAGTTACGCTAATGGGCTCTTATCGGCCCAATCTGGGCTTTCCATCGAAATTTCTTTTCGTTGGCGTACAATTAGCTTTGATAGCTTTTTGTACTGCGTCATGCTTGCGTGGGGCTGTAGGAATGACGGTTAAGAATTAAATGCTTAGTAAATTCTAACATTTACAAGAAATAAGTTCAAAAACTACCGACCTGACTAAAAAATAGCCTATGATACTGTTGCGATGAAGACAAATCGATTGACACCTCGCTTGTCAAAATCGGACCAAGTTTTTAGATGAACACATAAACTTTACATTGCCTTGCCTTAGGCGGGTAAAAAAAATAGCCAATGACACTCTATACATGAAAAAAAATCGATTGATAGTTACCTCGCTTGTCAAAATCGAACCAAATTTTAAACATTACCTTTCCATTGCTTTGCTGTAGTCAAGTAATAAAATATTAGCTGCGCCCCGCGGTTTCACCTTCATGGATTATGATGATGGATGATGATGATGAAAAGTAGTGTGTGAATCAAAGATATAAGCTATCCTGGTACCAAAATTCATCCAAATCCGTTCAGCAGTTTACGCATGAAGGAGTTACAAACACACACACACACACACACACACACACACACACACACACACACACACACACACACACACACACACACACACACACACACACACACACACACACACACACAATTCAAAAGATAAAAGATAGGTGACGCTACAAAATCGCTTTTTATGCATATTATGACGTTTTGTATCTCGTGTCTAGTTCTAATGTATGTATGGAGTTTTGCATCGCGCATACAATATTTTCCGCTCGATAAAGGAGTATTCATTTTTAAAACTCTAAGCCCTGATTGGCCTATTTACGACAGTGGCTACACTTCTCTGATTCATCATATTAGTGTGAAGTATGATATTAATGTGACTAGCTTTTTCCCAGGACTTCAACCGCGCGGACTATATAGTTTATCGCGATAATTGGACGAATCTATCGATGCCTGCACTATGGCAGCGATTTCATCGTCCGGATCGCTCAAGATGTCTCTAGGGTGTCTACGGAGGTCTTTAGGTTTCTCTCATTTTATATTTCGAATTACCATTTAGGATCTATAACGATTTAAAGTTTGTAAGTAACCATTCCCACGTAATTTTGTGCCTCTTTTTAGTGTTGTTCGCAGTCGGGTTTTTTTAGCACTTTCGATTATGTCTTGTTTCTTTTGAAAATGTTAAGCGCCAAATAGTTTTTTTCTGTAAAACACTTGATCTCAACAATATTAAATGTAAGTAGGCAAGAGTTATCATGAATTCTGATATACCAAAGCACTAGGATTTTGAAGTCAATTGTTACCTGATTTTAATTGTAAAAGGAAAATAATTATGTTTAAGCCCTCGCGTGCTTTTTGATTGATTAATTCAATTCCGACTGTTGTCAACGGGTACTGAATTATATTTCAATTTGAAATAACGCCCTATTTGCCGCCCACTATAATATTGGATGTTTGTTTGTTTGTCGTATGAAGTAGTGCTATATAATTTTGGATTAATAATTGTGAAACAATATAAATACTCGCATGCAATGTAGAAGGTACCTTAAAATATTCTAATACGGTCATGTAATCATCAATTTTGATCGTGCTGATTTTTCATTTACTAAATATGAATACAATCATGTATTTGTGATACTATGAGTGACATTCATGAAAGAACATTATTCATAGTTATATATTTAAACGGGACTTAATCGCGCTGAAAAATTAAAGTTTGACGTTTCGATCAAGTTACATTTGATCGTGGTCACGAGAAGACTGAAATAGCGGGTGTCAGCGTCGAGAAGGGCAAGCGTTGTCTCCAACTACCCGCATTTGGTTTTGTAAAAAAACAGAATTGTTACGACACACAACACTAACAGCTACATCTATCAAAATATAAAAGCTCTCTAACTTTTGTATCTATAACATGTCGGCGATATCTAGGTATACTTTTCTTACCAATTACTTAAGAATCCAATTGTATGTACTGGAAAACTTTTGGAATGAAGTAGTTGTCAGTACAAATCAAAGTTTTTAAAATATTATGATTAAATCCGAAACTACACGCCTACGAGGGGAACATCAGTCTAGTTAGATTCAAATCTTGTTACACCATACAGCTATGTAATTTTCCCGTTTACCGACTGGAGCTTTCCTGGAACAAAAGTAAACTTCATATTATACTGGTCCCAGTCAAAAGTTTTATTTTGATTTTATTTTTATTTAACCTGTAGTGTCCCACTGCTGGGCAAAGGTCTCCCCCAATTCCTTCCATCTTCTGCAAGTTTAAGCCAATTTCCTTCGAAAGTATCAAGAACGTCACGCCACCGCTTCCGTGGACGGCCTCGACGCCTTCTTCGGTCATTGGGTACCCAATGTGTGGCGATCTTTGCTCATCTTTCGGGATGCATCCTACACACGTGACACGAATATAAAGAAAAAATACAATAATAATTGGAAAGCTAAGCTTATTATACAAAAATAACTGGTTTAGCAAATCGAGGTCTCCAAATCAAATTGAACAAATTAGCGTTTTTATGTATGTGCTAGCTGTGCCCACGGCTATGCCCGCGTGGTCGTTTCTGTGTTAAAAAGTAACCTATGTGTTATTCCAGTACCAAATTTACTAATATCATCAAACTTCGTTCAGACGTCCAATAGTTTTTATCGATTGTTCAACTTTTACTTTTTGGATTAAGATACCAAGTACACCAGTTATTAAACAAACCCTGAGCAGTTCAATAGTAAAAACTGCATCGCATTCGGAGCAGTAATTTTTACGTGATACAAACAGACAAACAGACAGACACGATATAAATGTTTTATTCCTTTTCAGTAGCTAATTATTTTAAGTACCTTAGATCACTTTTTGTTATGTTACCTTCGTTGTACAGACTTTTTCGTACTTATCGCTTTATTATAAGTTTTTTTGTTTGTTTATTTGTCGTATGAGATAGTGCTGTCTCTGATGTCAGAGTTTGTCATTAATCAATAACAGCCGGGACCGACCGCTTAACGTACCCTTCGAAGCACGGAGCGATGGAAACCCGCAAATAACTTAGAAAGTCATTGGCGCGGAGCATAGGATTGAACCCGGTATCGTTGGATTCTAAGTTGCACTAACGGTTCTCAAGGTTCTATAGAGAACCGTTAAGCTACCATCACTTTAGTATAGATAGAAGATGTATGTTAGACGACTAACGTTCGAACCGTTGTTGATTGGATCTTCATGACAATTGATTGTGTAACTTCGTTTATGATCTAAATCGGTCGGGAATTGCTTAATTACCTTTTTGGGTGAGAGAAAATTTCAACTTGAAATTATCAGGTCAAATAGTTACAGCAGTTGTATATAATTAGAAACCTTACAAAGTGATGAACATATTAGTCTGTTTATTACTTACGAAACTACTGGTCAGTAGTACATAAGGAAGAAAACATACCCCATGACTACCAGTAGTGTAGCTTGGTGGGTATAACGATTCGTCTAAATGAACTGAATCATATGATCCAGTGGCCCAATTTCCTTCAATAGCAACAGTTCAACTTTTGTCCACAATCAGGTCACGCCGACTCTATCCACGACAAAGAGTATCAATATCCGACGGCTCAATAATGCTATATCTCAAAACGTTTCAATCAAACTTTCCCTATTTGTTCAACACTCGATTCTTCCTGAATTCATGAAGTCTATATAAATAAAGTCGGGTAAACAACAAGAACAAACTATATTTCCGTCGGTAGTCGCGTGCAATGGCCGCTCAAATCTGTTTTCTACCAATGATTTGTCCTCAGAACGTACGGAATCTCAGCTGGGCGCCAGCCAAATGTGCAACTTGTACCTCTTCAGCTATACAATTAGCAACTCCTTACAACCTTGTGATAAGGTTCAGTTTGATCAAAAATTAAAGCAGATGTTAGTTTGTAAGTATCTAGCTTAAATTCTGTTGGGCTCCCAGACTAGTGCCAGTCGAGAGGCTCTCGTGATCTCTCCATGAAAATAATATTTTATTGCCGTCATAATACCAGTTTTGATGGTGTTTGCGTTGTTTACTCTGTTTTGATGTAATAATGGAATCTTTGGGTGCTTCTTTGGCAAAGATAAACAAGTTTTCTTTTTCTATACAAAGAAAATAAGGGACTCATGTCATAAACTTATCTTCTAAGTTATGGCCCTTGTTTCAAAAGCTCAGAAAGCTTTTTGTTGTTCTTATGTCACTTTATTCGTGAGTGGCATTGGTGTAGTATTTATATGTGGATGGTCTTCAAAGCTAATGATGTTGTTTTTTTTTATATATAAATAATCCAGTTCTGTAGTGTAGGCCTCTTACGCAAAAGTCCGCCTGGAGAAGTACCACACCTTTGCCAATTTTCATCCGCCAAGCAGTAGTGTGTAAACTTTTCTTTGTTTCAGTTTGAAAGGAACTATTTTATATATTAAGATTTTGCAACCAAAGTTCTGGGTTTCACTGCATTTGTTATGGGCAGTCATGACACTTACCATCAAGCAACACTCGTGACTCAACGGAATTAAAACAGATTCTCATCTATGAATTATTTTTGTATCTGAATAATAAGCTTTGAGTATTTCAGCCAAATTTGGACTTCTTATAGTACATGAATATGTGTACGACTTAGGTACTCATGTCAAAGTCAATCAACCTAATATAAACTTAGCTGTTTGTTTGTTTGTCGTATGAGGTAGTGCTGGCCTCTGGTGTAATTTGTCAAGCCGCTCGATAAGGCTTAACGACTGCTATTTAATAAGCAGCTGAGACCGACAGCTTAACGTTCCCTTCAAAGCACGAAGCGGTGGAAAACCGCACATAACTTAGAAAAATCATTTGTGTGAAGCCTCGACCGAACCCGGTATCGTTGGATTCTAAGTTGCACTATTGAACCGTTAGGCTACTACTGTTCTTAATAAATACTGACTAGTTTGGAGTCGTAAAAGCCCCAGCCCCAGTTAAAGTATTTATTTTTAATGTTGACCATCTGCTTGGATAGAATTCATTAAATCGTACACAAATCTTGTATATTTATGCCCCCAAATCGATAGGAAACTAAAACCTTATGAGAGAAGATTACCCACGCATATCCCTTTTTGTGTCTACGTCACCAATAAGAAAACCTTTCCCTGGGCCCGGGAAAGGACATTATATTAATAAGTCCCGGAAAAGGCTAGTTGTTGAATAAAATATACTTCGTACAGTAGCCCTTAATAGGGTGATTTATGTAAGCAGATATAAAAGGGATGCCTCATACGGTAGATTCATATTATTATACAAATTTGTATAATTCCAACACATTTCTGTATAGACTTTAGTAATAAATATTATAAATACTTATTTAGTTGGTATATATTTCTACTCAAAGGAATAATTTTACATACTTTTGGATCAATAAGTTTTGCATAGCTTTAAAACGGCTTAGTAGATTTTGACAGCGTTTTCACTGGACTAGCGTATTGAAGTTCAACTATAATAAAATTTTGTATAGTAACTCAGTAAATATGAAAGTAATAATATAATGTCTTAGAAAGATGTAAATAAAACGGCTAAAAACTCACGAGATCGGAATTACTTCGCTAGGCCGCCCGCGCCGTGCACGCGTCACAAGTTGCGTGCTGACGTTCGTAGCGCTCGTCATGGCTTTTCAGCATAACATTTCCAGGTGAAGGACTTCAAAATAGTCCGAAATGGTCTTCTATTTTGCAAGTTTTTTGCCGTTTTATTTATATATTTAGTATGAAATTCACTTGCATTTGTTTTCAAAATAAAATGTCCAAGACTATTTTATTTAAAACTATAGTTAGCATATACTTAGTAGAAATAAAAAATAAAACCAGAGTACGGGCGGCTACTGCATCTGTTTTAGCTGTAACGGTAATGGAAACGAGAACTTCAACATTGTACTTCGCAGGAAAAGCCGCGGACAAAAGCTAGTTTAAGTATAAATCTGTATAAATTCTAAACATTTTCGTCGGCGCGTTTGTTACTAAATCCGGCCGAATTATATCCCGCAGGAATAAATTATGAAGCCGCGCCATTCCCTCTCAACAGCACGGCTAAACTTTAATTAAGCTGCATTTCGACTGAAATGGGTTCCCCTTTCAAACATTTAGAGGCAACTTCGCGCAGTCAAATGATGTCCAACTTTATTATTAGACCCACCAAATTTTAGATCAGGGTGGAGGTAATGTATGTGTCGCGGAAACTAATTTAAAATATTTTTCAAAATATATTTGGAATCGAGAACAGCCATTTCAAAAATATTTGCGAATTTTATAACATCGTTGGCCTGGTTGTAGTAGTTGAGAAAGTTTGCTAAAATGCTTCAGCCTAAGTATAATTCTATTTATTTTTGGGATTAAATTGTTTTCTGTGTGCTATAATAATGCTAAGATAATAATAAGATCTATGATCCTCATCTATACTTAAAATAAAGCAAAAGGAACGAAAAAGTCTGTAAAAAGAAGATAATTAAAGAAAAAATGGTCTAGGGTACATAAAATAAGCTACTGAACAAGAATATAACATTTTAAAAATTCGTGTTTGTCTGTTTATCTGTTTGTCTATCTGCATGTTTGTTCGCGCATCACGTAAAAACTACTGGACCGATTGCGATGTGGTTTTCACTGTTGGATTGTTTATGTTTTGACTTAAAAACTGGGGTACTTTATATTTCAATCCGATGAGTAGAAGCCGAGCAATCGATAAAAATATTTTTGACAGCTGAAAGAATTTTGATCAAATGTTGGTATATTGGTATTTAAGGTCCTGGAATAGCACAAAGAGTACTTTTATCCTACAGAAATGACCACGCGTGCGAAGCCGCGGGCATCAGCTCGAAGTTTATAATTTTATTCAAAGAATATCATTGTTAAGGACGAATCTTATTAGCCAAATATAACTCATTTGTGATTCTATCGTTACACCTCCCGAAATCTATCCTGTAATAGACACAGTAACTTTTGGGAGGGGGGAGGGAAAGGATCTTAACTTCTAAACAAATGGACCGACTTAGATGTGGTTTTTTTATGTTTCGAAGCTGAGCTGATCGAGATGTTCTTAGCTATAATGAGGGAATGGAGGGAAAGGGAGGGGGGGGGGGAGAATAGTATCTATATGGGGAGGAGGGGAGTTGAGAAAAGGGGGGTGCAAATCGTAGCTTACAAACGAATGGATCGATTTAGTTGTGGTTTTTTATGTTTGAAAGCAGGCGTAAACGAGATGGTTCTTAGCTATAATGGGAGTGAGGTTCGTAGCTCCCAAACGAATGAATTCATTTTGATACGGTTTTTAAGTTTGAAAACTGATGTGATCGAGATACTTGGTAGCTATAATGGGAGGTGTGGGACCGGGGGTTATATTTTTTTTTATTTGGTTGTTTTGTTTTTGCATATAGGTACATTTGAACGTACTCGTATTCTAGTAGGTACTTAAGGTTAATTTTATGTGCATAAATGTTAATCTGTGTAAAATAAGTCTTCTTCTTTGCTTGCCCGTATTAGATAGTGCTGGCCTCTGGTGTCAGAGTTTGTCAGGCCGCCCTAGGGCCTCTGACATGGCTTAACGACTGCTATTAATCAATAAAAGCCGGGACCGACCGCTGAGCGATGGAAAACCGCATCTTACTTAGAAAAAAACAATGGTGCGGAGCCTAGGGCTGAAGCCGGTATCGTTGGATTCTAAGTTCCGCTATGCTACCATCTTAGTTTATTGTCAGTGAGTTGTTTACTTGTTTGGCGCTCATTAAAAATATATTGAATTTCATACTTTATAAGAATGGCATTATTAAAAGCAACGTAGAATCCGAAAAATAACAGATTTCTCGGATTCTACGTTGCTTTTTACGTGCCTTCCTGTCGCATGTTGAACACGTACCTACTAAATAACTTCACAAATACAATGTTTTTAATGGCGTGCGAAATGAAGTTGCAAATATTTTTATGGCGATGCTGAATATTTATAGCGACCACTAATGGTGGAGGTAATGGTTTGTTTCAGTGTTTGCCGAAACCATTGGTGTTTCAGTTACATGACTGAAGGTAGAGACATGAAACTTTATAAATTCTACGGAAAGTATTTTTTTAATCATTGATTGCCAGAACAGTCTAGTGTTGGTGATTAATGCTTAATTGTCGTATGAGATAGTAAAGTCCTCTGGTACCAGTTTTTCAGGCCACCCGAAGGCTTCTTACATGGCTTAACGATTGTTATCAATAGTAACAGCCGGGACCGACAGCCTCCGGAGCACGGAGCGATGGACATGGACATAACTTTGAAAAGTCATTGATGCGAAGCCGAGGACTAAACCCGGCATCGTTAGATTCTATCGTAGTCCGGCATTGTTAGACCCATAGCTTCCCTTTAACTACTGAACGTTAAATATGTCTAAAAATATGTGTACGTTTGTAAACATTTATGTATGAGGAAGGACCAAATTTACCGATATAGCTGTAAGGATAAGCAAGCTGAAGTGGGCTGGTCACATTTCCCAAAGAACTGTCAACTTTTGGTGTAGATGAGTTCTCGAGTGGAGACCACGCTCAGGCAAACGTAATGTACGACGCCCTGTGGCCAGGTGAAGTGACGACCTACGAAAAGCGGCTGGCAGAAACTGGATGCAGAGAGCTGAAGACGCCACTATCTGGCGTGTATTAGGAGATGCGTACGTCCAGCTGTGGGCAAGTATCGGCTTATGATGATGATGATGATGATGTAGTACTTCCTCATGTACTACTAAATATATGTAAACATAATTTTAATTAGGGTAAAAAAATACGCCTCGCGTTTCTGTTTATATATCCAAAGCTTTCAATTTTAATAAAAAATATGACATTGTGTCGTTTTGACCTACCATAATTATTATGTCATTGATTAATTTTAAATTAAACCACACTTTAATAACACATTACTTTCAAAACATTACGCATTGTCCAATCTCCATCCAGAATAAAATTAAATAGACGCACAGAATTAAAATAAACATACGGAAAAGTTCATTCTTACCGATCCAACCTAGCATTCAAAGCAATTGAAAGAAATATCCAAAATGACCTCCGACCAATTGAAAGAAATATCCAAATGATTTCAATAGCACGGTTTAAATATCAATTTGTCGAGGCACCGAGTTGCTGAAATCTCCATTTTAGCTCGGAAAGGATTCGCATTTTTCACAATTACTTGGACGTTTCCACGTTAATCTATCTTCTTTGTCCCGTGGCCGGATTTCATTTGTGGAACAAATCACGTCATTGGCATTTGTTTTGGCGCTGATCAATTTACTGGTAGGATGATGGATAGCTTTGGATTAAATTTTGAGAAAGATGAAAATGACCACGTTACTGGGAAAAATCGCTGTATTGACGAGATTTACCTATCAGCTCGAAATCTCAGATAATGTGGAGAGTTTGTATGACAGACCTATGTAGGATAGAAATAATAACGCTACAGAGTGGCGCGGAGATTTAGTTTTACGGAGAGAAAGAAAGTTTGCTAGATGCAAGGAAAGGCCTGTAAAATATTTATATTTTGTACATTTTTGTATCCGGATTTAGGAGTTTTTTATGTAATTTATATTTGATATACATTTTACCTAAAACCGTAGGAGGAACAGTAATAATCACATTTGAAATTTTTTAAGTTCCCAAACTGCTAACAGCAATCTTTTCCAATTTTGCACGATTCGGGTTACACTATTGCATAAAACAATTTGTATGCATAATTGAGTTAAGTCTTTGGAAATTTATAGAATCCATGTCTAGACCTGAACAAGTATCATCAATTTATTTTAATCATATCATAGAAAAAGATTAACATCTTAAGACCAAATTGCGTCTAGGAATAATCCTCTTAGGCATCAATATTATTAATCTCAAGTACACTTGAAAAATAAATTCAGATTTATTTTGCAAGGATACCTATTCAATCTTAGGAGAATAGAATTACTTGGTGCAGGCTTTTGTGACTTTATTAAAATGACGTTGAACAATTACTTTTTCTAATTGGAAAGATAACAATCTATTAGAGGCTCAAAAAAAAAGGCTTAAATGTTTTAAAATTTAAAATGGCAAAGTTAGAGGCATCAAATAACATCTCATATCTTTAACCTAAACACGTCAACAGCTGGACATTGGCCTATCTAATAGGAGGGTATTACCATAATCACCATGCTTGGCGTGGTTATTGGCGATGGCAGTAAGATGTTCATACTTAAACAGGAAAATACTGAAGCCTTTTTCCTTAATTCCCTATTCCTGTGTTGTTTTCTCGGCATCAGTGAGCTGAAAATGACTTATGGAGCTATTACTAAGCCGAACCCACAGGGCGAGAAGATTAAAGGCACGAGGATAAACGTCTCATAAATGAATTTGGGCTAATCATTTAATAGTTCATAGAAGAAGATCAATCAAAATTAGATTACTATCGTTATAAAGCCATAGTGGTGAAAAACAGCTAGCTACCACCCTCAGGCATGCCTCAGGCAGACAGTCTGTTGCTTACTCGCCAAGCCCTTTTTGGGAACCCAGAACCATCCCTTTCAAACCGTCACGTTGCTACATCGGCACTTAACACTATGGCACTTAACACATTAGCCTAGCTATTGAAGGACTTCCTGCTATTGAAGGATGTTTGAGGTTTGTTTCCTATCTGCAAAATATTACAGTTCTACAAATTTCAAAACATCTGGACATTATTCTACGCATCAAGCTACCAAGTCCGGGTTTGCGCGCCGCCTTTGAAAGCTTCCAAATTAACAAATTCACCGACAATGGACACGTTTATGTTCATAGAAATTAGATTTAACAATTTAAAACAACCTCATTATCATATAGTTTGCCGCAATTTTGCTGAGCGTTTTGTAAACATCGTCAATATACCTACAAGCCTATCGATATTTTCTCACACGCCCAAAATCGACCTTCCACAGCTGCGCGGCTTAATCTTATTAATCCAAACGCTTACGAAATTATGCTTGAAAACCTAAACCTGCGTCGCACTGGGACGTTAAATTTGGCGAGCTGAATTAAATTAGGCACACACACTGTATATCATACGATGCTGCGTTGCCGTACCCTAATTTAACTGTTTATATTCATGACGCCGACTCCACGTTGCGTCGTTCCTGAGGCTTTGTTTATCTCGTGAGCGACAAATTTGTGGCCGAAAAGTTGGGCTCACGAGTTGGGCACTCGATTCTGCCTTTTTGCTTTATTAAAAGCAACAGTGATGAAACTGGTTTTGTAGAAGTTTTTGAGAGTGGAAGTAATTTTTTTTTGTCTGAAATGGAACTGGAAATCTAAATGTGGATGGGTTCTTAGAGAGTTCGCCTCGTTGACTTAACGTTTTGTTTTGCGCTCTGCACACCAAACATCCTTGCTGGATGTTCACTGAAGGTTTTCGAGTGAACCAATAACAATCGAGACATTGCAACCGTCTTCGATTTCGATGCATGACAAAATAAGATGATTAAAAAATTATAATAAGAAGATTCTAAGATGATTTAAAAATGATTTCGAGAAGTCATCCAGCTTGGATTGTGATGTTTTGCGTAAATTACAAATCTCCAGGGTTAACCCTGAACAAAATTGTGACTTTTCATACCAAACTCCAATACCGATTCTATAGTAAATTGTACTAAAATGTTCTTCAATTGAAGGTAAGTTATCCATACCAATATATAAAAGTGAAACGTCCGTTTGTATATTTGTTTAGGGAGCTTTCACGCGATAACGACTGGACGGATTTTGATGAAATTTTAGAAAGGAGATAAACCCTGAAATAAAACATAGAACACTTTTTATTTAAGTTTCCACGGGAAAACTGTAAAATGTAGATTGAAAATAAATAACAAGACTGTCGAAACACATCAAGAGCGTTGGTGCTATACCTACTTTTGCATTGGTTTTTAATTTCCTAGACGAACATAGGATGCTTTTTTCGCGGTAAACTATAGTCCACGCGGACGTAATTGCGGGCGGGTAAGCTAGAAGGTATTTAAATGTGGTGTACTGAAGCAGGCCTGTTTCACTCGATGTACTTGCGCGCGCTTATTACCTACCGGCCGCTGGGCAGCCGATTACGTATTTCGTATTATTATTTTTTCTGTGGCTGAAGATAATTTACCCTCTCATCAACAGAACCGCCAAAGAAATTCCAACACCATTTACCATAGCTAAGATTCCTCGATCAAGATACGCTGATAAACCAAACACTATACACTTCGTTAAAACACAATTTTGACTTAAATTAAACAACTTTCCGAAGAAGTGGGTGAGTCCTTTCATTAAAATTGTTCAACCGCAACGTTTTATAAGATTCGTAAGTCGGATTCGTGAAATAAAACTAATTAAAACGTATCCCGCGCCCTTTGCGGCGTTCGTCGTCTCTGGAAGTAATGTACAAGTATAATGTATCACTCAGTAGCTAAGGTTACAAAATAAGAACAAAACTAACTTATGGCCGTAGAAGATTATAAATAAAGGTGAAACACTCAAAAGCAATATTATTGAATTCTGGTTATTTTGCTTCGTCTGAAAGTGTTCTGACTGTAACCTGTACCATTATCATAAAATTTTATTTTACAGCTATAACACTTGAAAGTACTGGAAACATTGTCTATATCTTTGCTTATTTGTGTAAGAAGTCCTGAAGGATTTTCAATATTTAAGCCGATAAGAGATGAATGTCACAAAATATATGTAAGAGATTAATAAATTTAATGTCTTTATGAGATGTATCAATGTTTGTAAGAAGTTATACACACATAATGACTAACTTACCTACTGTCGTATACTTCCACTGCTGTAAGGGAACGTTATTTGTTTAATGTTTAGAAACGCGACGATAGCAAAATAAGGTGTCGTTTCGGTGTTGAAAACGTCGCCAATTTAGCTATCTGTTAAATATTTTAACGCACTCTATTTGAGGCAATACTTAATTTAGAATAACGATATCATCTTTCGAGGGCTTGTTTGTTGACTTGCAGCTATTTCTAGAGATGATAGCTACTCGGACGTAATATCTTGAATTATGGCAAGGTCTATGCAATCTAACATATTTCTTTCCACAATAAATATTTACATACTGGGCTTGCGTTTTTTTCATAGTTGGTTGAATCCTGCATGAAACGGAAACCATTCATCATATTTCTTAATGTTAGTACGTAAACAGTTAGATGTGCATACAAGTACGTGCATATATAGATCAATGTGAATTATCATAGCAGGCAGCATGATTGATTCAAGGAGCTTCACTTTGCAGTCCACAACTAAACTCCAATGATATAATTTATATTCGAAATACAAACTAATTGAAAAATAAAACCTAATTCAAATAGTATTTATAATATGTAATACTAGCTGTGCCCGTTTTTTTGCCCGCGTGGTCACTTTATTTAAAAGTAGCCCATTCGTGTTATTCCAGGACCAAAGTACCTATAAAGTACTATATACTACATTTCTTCAAAATTCGTTCAGCCGTTACAAAGTTTTTTTATCTAATCATCGGACTAAGATACCAAGTTTTTAAGTCATCCCCTTAACTATCCAACAGTGAAAACCGTATCAAAAACGGCCTAGTAGTTTTCTCGTGGTGTGTGAACAAATATGCAGACAAACAGACACACGATTATTAAAAATGACATATTCTTGTTCAGTAGACTATTTTTATTTATTAAATTATCTTTGTAGTAAAGTTTTTTTGGTACTTACTGCTGTATTATAAGTAAATATTTCCTTCATTTGAGTTTATAGGCACTATTTGAAGACGGTTTAAAAAAAAAAAAAACATATCTTAGTAAAGTTAGGGTAAGCTTCATAAAATGTAGTATTTAATTCCGTTCGCTAAGAGAAAAAAAAAAAACAAATGGAAACAGTTAACAGACTATATATTCTAAATTACTGCACCAGTTTTGATGAAACTTGCATAATTCCCTAAGTAAAAAGATACCAAAACAATAACAATAAGTTTTTTGCAATTGCAATTGCAAAAGCATTGTGGTTCGTGAAAAATACATGATCAAACATACATACCTTCATACATATACAATCACAGAATTTGGTACATGTATTTAGATATCCATATAAATGAACATAAATTAATGTAACGCTATTCCAACAATATTACATACATACGTGTAAACTTGATACCCCCATTTTTTTGAGTCGGTTATAATGATTAAAATACCGGAAAATTGTTCCAACCAAGTTTCGTTCAATTTTGGTGTCTGTCGTCCAGATAATTAGAAGATTTGAAGCTGCAACCATTAGAAGTATATAACAAATTTAAATCATATGAACTAAGCCATGAACGCTTCAAATTTCATCATAAAACATTAGAATGAATAGATATTTCATCTGAACTTCTGTAACTTGCTAACAAAAGACCATTTGGCGCAGTGGTCTCAAAAGTTGAACCTCGAACTATGAATACGAAAACTCCTACAGGAATATAGCCACCGGAATGCAGCAATCGAAATCGCTATCAAAGGTGGTTTTCTAAATAGTTCTCAAATGGTTCAAACCAGTTTCATCTGGAGGAATATGGTTCAACTGATGAGATGTATGAGAAAACATTATAATTAATCTCTTAATCATCATAATCATCCATACCAATATATAAAGGTGAAACGTTGTCTGTTTGTTTGTATAAGTGTTTGTTTGTTTCGGGAGCTTTTACGCGATTACGGCTGGACGGATTTTGATAAAATTTGCAATGGAGATAGCTTATAAAACATGGGATATATTTTATTCCGCAAAATTGTAAGTTTCCACGGGAAAACTGAAAAACTGGAAAAATGACATTTACTCGCTGTAAGAAACGGTTGCCATGGAAACGAAATGACAAGTATGTCAAAAAACATCAAGAGCATTGCTGTTATACCTACTTTTGCATTGGTTTTTAATATCCTAGAAGAACATAGGATGTTTTTTTTAGTCCGCGCGGACGAAGTAATAATATATTTGCAAACAATAAAGTAACTGAGATGGTTAAACTAAAATTAAGAATTAAAATTAATTAGGTTATTCTTATTCTTGCCTTTGCATGCGTGCAAATAGTACATGGTCCTTAATAATCAAATAAGAATAAGTACAAAATATAACTCACGGGAATTAAATTAAATCATTACTGTTATTTTAAAAATTACATCAAAATCGTTTACTAAAAAGAAGAAAGAAATTCGCCTTACGTAATATATTTAGATAATAACAATTAAATGACAGAAATATCTTCTATACTTATAATAAAGCAATAAGTAAAAAAAAAGTCTGTATAAAGAAGATAATTATACAAAGTACAAAGTCTGTACAAAGAAGATAATTATACAAAGTACAAAGTCTATACAAAGAAAATGGTCTATGGTACTTAAAATAAGCTAATGAACAAGTTTTTTTTTTTTTTTAAATAGTGTCTGTTTGTTTGTTTGTCTGTATGTTTGTTCGCGCATCACGTAAAAACTACTGGACCGATTGCGATGTAGTTAAAACTAATCCGATGATTAGATGCTGAGCAGTCGATAAAAAACTATTTGAGGGATGAACGAATTTTAAAGAAATGTAGATTTTGGTCCTAGAATAACACGTATGGGCTACTTTTAAATAAAATGACCACGCGGGCAAAGCCGCGGGCACAGCTAGCCTAAAAATAATTATAATTTTTGTCTTAGACATTTTATGTTTTATCTGTTAAATTTACCTTTTCACACAAGCATAGTAGTAGTTTAATTTTTAGTAGGACATATTGTGTCCTATTAAAAATTAAAATCTCATAAAAAAACAAACTTTATATTAGTACGTTTTTGTTTTGGTATTATCAATCTGAAAAAACTTACAGCTTTATTTTAACTTTAGTTTTGATAACCAAAAATATTTAATTAAACAAATTTATTGCAACTTTATTTTTTGGACAAGACCAGCAGCATTCAAATTATTATCGCACAAATAATGAAGAGTGATGTTAATTTTTTTTTAAAGCTTTATTTAACTTCACTTGTCTTTGTATGTATCTATGTATGTATCTATGTGTGTATCTATGTATGTATCTATGTATGTATCTATGTATATATCTATGTATGTATCTATAAATGTAGCATTGTATGTATCTATGTATTTTGTCTGACCGTGTTCTTGCAATTTAAATTGAGAGCACTTCCCGATTAGCTATCCGGCTAAAACTTTCAGGGTAGCTCATAAGCCAATGACAATGAAAAAAAACTTTAATTTTTTTAAAAAGAATAATAATGGTAGTTTTTTTAAAAAAACTAACTTAAAAGCGTAAAAGGTACAAAACAACAAAAACAAAACCTTATTTTTTATGTTCTTACTATAGATTAAAATTGCTTTAGTTTGAACCCATTTGTATTGAATTAGGATGATAGCCCACGTAGCTTAACTTTTAATCGCTCTTAGTTATTGACTTGTAGCATTTATCAGACTCTCCAAACTTTATCGAGGAATGTTGTGCAGCGGTTTTATGGTTTATATCAGTTTGAATTTGATGTAAATAATAACTAGCAAGCTATGTGTCGCCAATCAATATTGATAGTTACAACTATTTCAATAAAATGTTCAGCTAATAGCGATTCTGGTCTTCATGAAAATAATATGTGAAAATCAAATGGTAACATTGGTTTTATATCTTACTAGCTGCGCCCCGCGGTTTCACCAGCGTGGATGATTATTTAGACGATGATGGATGATGATGATTAAAAATGCTAATCCAGGATATAAGCTATCCTGGTACTAAATTTCATCCTAATCCGTTTACGCGTTTGAGCGTGAAGGAGTTACAAACATACACATACAGACACACATACATACATACATACACACAAACTTTCACCTGTATAATATTTGTGTGACACGCCTGTGATTGACCACTATCTGGCCTTTAAGTGACAATGTGTATGGCAATTATCACAATTATGCTCCCACGCCGAAACAATCGCAGCGCCAACTACTCCTTCGATTTGCGTTTAAAAGATTTGAATTTGTTAAGGCCTGAGTTGCATTTCAATGGTAAATTATAGTTAAATTCGTCCTGCGTGCGTTAGTTGCCACAAATCTCGTTGTGGCAACTAGCCTGAATCACAAATCACAATCACACTTTTCACTACTACTTTTACTCGTACTTTTAAAATTGTTGTGTGCACTTCCGTCTACAGATTCCTTCTTCTTCTGATACTGGCTACCCAAGACATATTTGGAAGAGATCACATTAAACGGTAAAACTGTCCACTGTTATTAACACAGATTTTAATCAAATTTATTATATACATTGCTTTATGTTAAATATCGATTATACGCGTGTATGAGTTATTTTCTCTCATCTTTATCAGCTTCCTGTCCTCTATCTTCAAGGCTTTTGGTGAAGAAGCGCTTCCCTGTCTGTGGCCCGCGTCTTTGATTAAGTCTGAAATAAATTCGATGAAACATGAAAAACGGTTGTGTACATTTAAAAACCACAAAGTAAACACACAACAAACCCGTCACAGCAATTATTGGTTAAATTGAACCATCAGAAGGCGAGGCAACACGTCAACCCCCCGATAATTGGCTAAGTGGGTCTCGGAATTAGATCCCACTTCTGCGGTCACGCGATCACCTACGAGGGTTCCGTACGGCAACTACTTCAGGGTGAAGTTTTTCCTTTTTCTTTATTATGTTGCGGGGTGTGCGAAGGGATTGGCATTGGGGCGCAAATCTTTGTGATTAGGCACTTTATTATATATTCATACTCGTTTGAAGAGTACCGTTTGAAGGTAGGTCCTAGTATATATTATGATGATTATCTTGGTTCAGTTAGTCCCGCCCAGACTTCGCACGGGTGAAATTAAGAGAAAAATTGAGTGAAAAATGAACACACTGTTGCACAATGATGCATACTCGACCTTCACTCTGCTTCGGGGGAAGGCGGCTCGCTTCGCTCGCCACCTCTCCCTTCGCTACGTTTAGGTCTCGTATGCTCGTATTATATATCTATCTATCTACTCAGCCCGCATCCACCCACTGTTGGGTATAGGCCTCCTCTCTTTCACGCCATTTGTTCCGGTCTTGTGCAAGCCTCATCCAGTCTATTCCTGCGTGCCTAACAATGTCGTCTGACCATCGGGCTGGTGGTCTGCCCCGTGAACGCTGTATATATATATGATCAAAGGTGGACCAATGCGATAACGGAGTGGTGGCCTAGAGGAGCGTAGCGTTCACGGGGCAGACCCGTAGTAAAAAAGATCGTAGTTTAAAAGACCTAAGGGTACAGACGGCGGGATGCGATTTAGTTTTATCAATATGTGTCGATTTCTTCCGACATTTTAAACATTTATCGATGTGGTTTTCGGTTTAAAGATATTTATTGTCTAAAGAAATTACAAAATTTCACTTAAATAATACAACATTCAAGAAACTTAAATAAATTATGTTATCTAGTGAGCATGCATAAGATTATAACTAAACATAATCTGTACCTAACTAAATCTGTTACATAGATGCAGTAGTTGATGGTTGATGACTAGGTACTTTTCTTAGGAATAGGGTTTTACTGTAACATATATTTTGTATAATTTATTTATTTATTTGCCAGTCTTAAGTTAATCTCTATTTAATTTTAGCTTTTCCGTCTTCCATTATCCACTTCATATACAGGTATGCTTCATAAGAAATATCAATTTTGTAAATAAGGGAATAAAACAAAATTTTAATAGAATGTTAGGCACGACAATGTTTGGCAATGACACTTTGTTCCTAATTATTGCAGTAATTGTTTATAACGTAAACCTTATGTGTTTTTTTAAAAACATTCATTGATGATATATCTTTTATAGTTTTGGGCAATTTATTATTCAATTTAGCTGCTTCATACATCAAATTCTTGTGTCCATATTGGGTTCTGGGAAAAGGGAGGTATACATTTTCAGAATTTCTCAGTGTTTTAGTTTGTACTTCCTTGTTTTTGATAAACTTTATATCAGAACGTATTTCACCAATTATAATTTTACGTATTAGTATGCAAGTTTTGAATATGTACATTTGTTTTAAATTCATTAGTTTTGTCTCTCTGTATATCTTTTTAGTTGATGTTAGGTAATTGTAATGAAATAGAACTTTGATAATCTTGTTTTGTGCAATTTGAAGATCTTCAAGGTTGGATACGGCTGCATTACCCCATAATTCTACTAGATAGTCTAAATGTGGTTTGACTAAAGAATTGTAAATATTGATACGAACTTGTTTAGGGAGGCAGCTAACCACATTACGCGGAGCTCCAGTCAATTTAGTGATTTTAGGCTTAATGTATTGTATATGTGCATTCCACGTAAGCTTGCTGTCAAGTATCAATCCCAAGTACCTTTCGTGTTCTTTATTTTCTATAGATTCACCGTTTATATGTAAATAAGTATTATCATCTAGTTTTTTATTTTTTGCGGCAAAGATTACATAGCATGTTTTTGAGGTGTTAATTGTAAGGAGATTTTGTTGGAACCAGTCAAAAAGTAGACCTAGGTCTTGTTGAGCTTTCTGCGTTATATCATTAAGTGTTAGGCCAAAATAGAAAAGACAGGTATATCCGCATATAAAGTTAAATGTCCTTGAACTCCCACTTCATGTAAACTATTGATGTAGATCAAAAAGAGCAATGGACCCAGGATGGATCCTTGTGGCACGCCGCATGTGACAAGTAATGGAGAACTTTCATACTGATCTATTTTTACTATCTGATGTCTGTTATTTAAATATGGTTCAAAAAGATTGTAAGCATTTCCTGTTACTCCAATGTTTTAAAGTTTATGTAGAAGTAGCGCATGACTGACCGTATCAAAAGCCTTTTTTAAATCAACAAATATTCCAAGTGCTAAATTTTTGGAGTCAATGTTGTTTTTCATGTTAGTAACAAGGTCTATTGTGGCTGATAATGTATTACTCAGTGGACGAAAACCATACTGTCTTGCAAATAAGAAGTTAATAGAATCGAGGTATATAGATAGTCTTTTGTGTATATTTTTTTCAAATATTTTTGATAAAACCGGCAAGACTGATATGGGGCGGTAATTTCCAGGTTCTGATTTAGATCCAGATTTGAAAATAGGTGTTACCTTCGCTATCTTAAGAGAGCCTGGAAAAATACCCTTTTCCAAGCATTTCATTAATACAGAGCGTCAAGTCATCGATTATTAAATATTGTATGCATTTTAGGCTTTTAGTAGTTATACCATCAACACCTGCACTTACATTAGAATCAAGATCTGAAATAAATTTTAACACCTCAGTTGTTGTAGTAGGCATTAGATAAGATAAGTCCACAAGTGAGCCATTTTGATCAAAAGTTGAAGTATTTGTGACATGATATTTTGCCGGTATGCTACTACAAAGCTGGGTAACCAATAGTTGTAAAATATCGATTGAAACAATCACAAATCTGTTGTGGGTTCGTTATTGATTCAGAGTCAATTTGTAGTTTGGCAGGTACACAGTTTGACTTTAACTTATTTCTTGTCAGTGAATTTATTAGACTCCACATTTTCTTAGGGTTATTATCACATTTTTTGAGAACCCCATGGTAATATTTCTTCTTAGTGCTTGAAATTTTTGTTGCTAGTTTATTTCTTTCACCTTTAAAATCCATATGTATCTTCTTATTTTTAGGTTCCTTCTTCAACTTTGTCCACAATATATTCCTCTTATTTATTCCATTTATGACATCTTTATTGATCCAGTCTTCCTTAGGTAGGTTAAGTATTTTTATTTTAGTGATTTTACTTTTTTCAATAGCCATTCTAACTTTATGTTCCAGGTTTGAGTATTCATGATTTTCACTTTCAACATTCAGCTCTTTGATGCATTCGTAGAGCTTATCATAGTCTAGTGCGTCATATTTTACCTTTGTTTTATTTATTGGCTTTCGTTTTAATAATTCTATAAAGATCTGCTTGTGGTCCGACATCGTGGAGTCTATGATGTAAATGTTAAAGTCTTCTCCCAGTAAATTTGTATGAACATGATCCAAGATTGTCTTTGATGTTGCAGTCTCTCTAGTGCAATATTTCTCGTCTATAATGTTTATAATGCGGTAGCCAGCTTCTTCAAGAATAGTCACATACTGCGATGTAGATTGGCCACTGGTCAACAAGTCAATATTAAAATCACCAAAAACAATTGATCTATTGTATTGTTCTAGTTGTTGCTCAAAAGTTTCAGCAAATTCTTTGAAATTAGTTCGGCCAACACCACCAACATTCAGAAATATTTTACTCAGTGTTACCCAGAGAAAATTGTTACCGCCAGTGTACCGTCCTTCACTCAGGGTATGGTCGATACTATTATGGATAAATATTGATACACCACCTCCTATGCAGTCGGGTCTAAAATTGTAGTAATGAGTGTATCCGGTTAGTTGTAATAACGTGGCCTCGTTTTCTGATTTTATCCAGGTTTCTGAGAGTGGAATAAAGTGTGTAGTTTTCTTTATAGATTTAAGGATACATTTTAATTCATCAAACTTACCAGGAGTTATAATACTTCTTACGTTAGCGTAGAAGAAATTCAATGAATTTGAAGTAAGAGGTATTTGTTGGTAATTCTCTAATAAAGCATATGTAGTGTTATCGTGATTAATTGTTTGAATATTGGAGGTGGCCGTCAGAGACTCAGTCAGGTATGATATTAGTTTTTTGGCTGCTGTACAACTATTTTCGGCGTGCCTTTTATATATTTAATACAAAGATTTTCTTCACCAGCCTGTTTGCGTTGGAGCAATTCGTCACTAAGGCGCTTTAGGTAGTTGCGTTGGTTAGGAGTTTGATCCGAATATATTTTGATTTCGTTCTTCATATCACCTCTGTTGCGTAGTAAATTCATTGCTGCTTCTTCAGATTCAAAACAAACTGTAATAGGGCGATTCTTTTGAGAGATGTATTTGCCTAATCAGAATATCTTCAGTCGTTCTGTACAATTTTTAATGGAAGCATTAATCGCTTTATAGACTTCGTTCTTATCATAGTTGAGTCTTTCATTATTATTTTCCGTAACTAATTCCGGTATTACAAAGATAATTATATTATTTCGCCTCAAATTACGTTCCTGGCACTCAATAACAAAGTCATCATAAGAAAAGGATTGCATTGGTGACTGTGATGAAGATTGTAAATGGTTTCTAGATATATTAATCTCAGTTTGGAGACGTTTTATATCTTCTTCATTGGTAGCGCAAAGTGATTTTAGGTAGTTCACCTCTTTCTTCATTTCCTTTTGTTCCTCAACTACCTTGTCTGTAGCCGCCCTAATACCACTCAACTGCTCCTTAATTTCTGTCATATCTTGACGCATCACAGTCGAACTTTCGTTTTGCATATTTGAAAAAGTAGTTAGGAATGTCCTCATTTCATTACGAAGACTCGCAAATTCCTGTTTCATTAAATAGTCAGGCTGTTCAAGCTCTCATTCTTTACGTTTTCTACCTGATGCCTGCGATTTTACTGTCGAACTGCCATCACCTGCTAGTTTTGTCAGGGTGCGATCCACCACCAGTTTTGAGTAATTTAGGTGATCGTAATATACTCATTTTGGTTTTTATGTAGTAATTTTTCACCTTATTACGTTAGTTTTAAGTCTACCTTGCTTATCGCCGTCCGGCTGGTCCGCGGCGCACCCCTCTATTGTTCTTGAGTAAGGTTTGTAGTAAACAACTCGGCAGCAAAACGTCTTTTGTCTTGATTCTAATTGAGCGAGAATGCAACTTAAGTTCAGCGCGGTATGGTTTCTTTTAGCGAACTAGTATTATTAAATATTTGTATAAATGTGGTTCAACTTTAAACACGTCTGACTCGCATGCTCACTGCGAGCTAGATAGAGCTAGGTTTTCATAAATAGATACATCACTATCTATTTATGAAAACCGCATTAACATCCGTAGCGTAATTTAAAAGATTAAGCGTTACAGAGGTGACAGACGGCAGTAAGCGACTTTGTTTTATACTATGTATTGCTTGATGAATATAGATTTATTTAAAAAAACTTGCTGAAAAACTGGCCTACACTGGTGCATTCAGGTATACCAAGCCCGGGCTAGTGGCTAGTATCAGCTACTTAAATCACTGTCTTTCCATCGTGTGAGACAGTTAGAGGTCACGAGATATGTTCAAGCTACGTCACATAATGCGCAACCATGTTGGTTATTATGGCGCGGTGATGTTTACTTGAACATTCACCGAACTGTCACAAAATAGATACTTTGTTATAGCTCAGGCTAGACACTAGCCTGGGGCTAATATAGCTGCGCAAGCGGGTTTAATAAATCATGTTTTTCTAGACAAGAATTAATTTGTACTAGTCAGCAAACTAAACATGGGCTTGAATTTTTTGGTACAAAGAAACGCAAGTCAAACTTGAAAGCTTCAAGGACTCCATTCCTTGTTAATAATTATATTGTTTCCAAGAATTCAGAACTTCAATATACATCAAGCATACAAAATCCTTTTATTAGTTTTCCTTTCAGCATTTTCATTTTTCCCACTTCGTTGCATGTTCAAGTGCAATATCACATGAGGCGAAGGTTTCAACGAAATGTGACCTTTCCCATAGTTTCATAATTATGTACGATTACGGCGATTGCATGCAATTTATTTTCTTACTGTATTACTTAATTTGAACTGATTTTCAGAGTTCTGCATTTAATTTTGTGAATCATGGACTATGTTCCGACTTGAAGTAAAATTACCACCTTAGTTTAGGAATACGAGAGCATTGATCATTAAAATATTCATTTGTAAAGGCAATAAGTGACTTTTTTAATACAAACTGAGCACCTTATCGATGTGGACTGACGATCTCGTGCCCAATTTTTGTAAGTCATTGCATTGGAATTCAATTCGACGGTACTAAAAATATCTATATGGTCACTTTTGCTAAACAAAGGTGTTATAACTACTAAATTTACAATTCAATGAAACTTTTTATGGAGGATGAGTTGTGTTGAAACTTTGAACCTCACTTGGTGATCAAGATGATAAATGACTTAGTAAGTTATTTCATCTTAAAAATTGAAACATATTTTAACACTAATTACACGGAGGTTTTCTATTACTAATGCAAAAGCAACCAGTCTATTTCACTAACAACTCCTACACATTTTTCTTTCCATTCAATTATAAAGAAGTGAGAAGGCAACGAAACACGATTTATTTGCCACTCAACAGTGTCTGATTCACTATATGTAAATGTATTATGGCTGAAATAAATTTATTATTACATAATCGTTCAGCCTAAAAAGCTGTGTGTTGCGTGAGGGACGGATTTTGGGCCGGGATTAAGTGATAGTTGATAGCGGAAAATGCAAGTTTCTTAGAAATACAAATAAGTGAAGTCACAAGAAGATTTTTCCCTACATGCAGTAAGTGCCACGACTGCCTCCTCATCGATATCTTCCTATATTAGTCCTCTGCGTGATGAAGGCCTCTCCTAGTGAACGCGACTGCCCTGCCAGCCACTTTTCGCGCAGTCCTCAATCCACCAGCCTGGCGCTCGGGCGCCCTACACTACATTTGTCTAAACCTGATCTCCAATATTCTTGCGCATGCCTGTTAAATCATTGTTATTTCGTTTCCATGGCAACCGTTCCTTACAGCGAGTAATCAACATTTTCCAGTTTTCCCGTGAAAAAATATTTTTTTTCCGGGTTAAAAAGTATCCTATGTTTTATTCTAGGGTATAAGCTATCTTCATTCCAAATTTCATCAAAATCCGTCCAGTCGTTATTGCGTAAAAGCTCCCCAAACAAACAAACAAACAGACAACTTTTCACTTTTATATATTGGTGTGGATATTTTTTCCCATTATGTCTTAAATTTTTGAGTATCAAAGAAAGAAACTGTCAATATGACATTTACAATTATTTCCCGTTTAAGTAATTGAAATAATTGACACGCATTTCTACTGGCTAGCTGCTATGCTGGCGGTTTTTCTACCATTGAAATCATTGTCACGTATTTCTACTGGCTAGCTGCTATGCTGGCGGTCTTTCTAACATTGAAATAATTGTCACGAATTTATACTGGCTAGCTGCTATGCTGGTGGTCTTTCTACAGGAGTTAGAAAGACCGCCAGCATAGCAGCTAGACAGTAGAAATTCGTGACAATTATTTCAATGATATAGGCTTCAAGCAGCCGTGAGTGTTATTGGTGCCATGCCGGTGCCAGAAACACGACTGCCGGCATAGGAATAAGTATTCTACTTAATGCTATGTTTCCAGTTCTCAATTTAGTAGAAACAAAATGCAAGCGACAGTCAGAAAATATAAAAGTTATGAGGTAATTATAAAATTCTTAAGGATAAACAACATATTCAAATTAACGTATAAGTACCAACACCTCAATGCGTCAAACAGATACACCCCACGCAATTGTGTGGAATCTCCTGGCGCCCACAAATCTCAGCAACATATTTCACGCGCATGACGCCTTCTGCCATCAATTAAAGCATTATCCGCTATCGCTCCCCTACCGTGCCACTCGTCCTTTGCAGAACGTTTCACCACAGTTCAGGTGCCCAAGCAGTTGTGGATCTTTGGGCAAACCGATTAGTATAACCAAAGTAAGTAATTTGTTGGGAACTGTTTGAATAGTGATGTGATCGAGGTGGTTCTTAGCCATAATGGTTCAGAGGTTAGGTATATACATTTTTTAATAGCTTTTATTTAACTTCACTCGTATGCATCTATGTATTTTGTCTGTCCTGAAATTCTGCAATTTAAATTTCAAGCACTTCCCGATTAGCTTTACGTCTAAACTATCGAGGTAGCTCACAAACCGATGACAAAGCAATAAAAGTAAACGAAAAAAACTTAGAAACGTTAAAAGCGAAAAGAAAAAAAATACCTTATAGATGAAGACGTAAAAAGTTACAAAGCAACAATAAAAGCGTCGTTTAAAAATACCCGGAAAAGCCTTTTTATTTCTTTTTTTAAATACTCTTATATAATTTGTGTGTTGTTACTTAAAATCTGATCACAATAATATTTTGCTAAATCAAGGCAATGCTATACAGACCTACAGTGTCCATCAGTCTAAGTGTTACCTGCAAGCATCACACTGCTGCAACATATAAACATGCATATATTAAAAAAAAATACAAAAGGACTTAAAAAAAACAATTACTATGCTAACCTAAAACAAAGTATTTTTAAAACTAGTAAACTGTTAAAGACAGTGCGAAAAATTTGGAAAAACGCAAGATTGCTTCCTTGTGCGCAAATATACAAAAACTATAAGCAGTAGTGTGACTGTCTAGCATTTGTCTAGAAAATCAGAAACAAAATTGTTTCAGAGCTCGAGCGCTAGCAGGTGAACAAGTGGATACGCTAAAGGAGTGCTTCGTCGTGAATGAGATCGAATCCTACCTTCGTGCAGTGTGCAATGCCTTTGTCGGAAGACTTGATGCTAATATACGTATCAAAAGAGGTCAACTCAAGTGCGTTACCCTGAAATTTTATAAAATGTATACTAATTGAACTACATTTTCAAAACAAACAATACGAGTGACGGACCCTGTATACCGAGTTCTCTGGTGACCCTGTAGCTTTCACCAAAAAACAGCTTAGATGACCTACTGCTTGCAAGTAAACTGTTGTTCCATGAGCCAGGTTCCTCCCACTTCCTACCATCGTGACTTGGGACCGTTGAATCCAAGCCTAAAATGATCGATAAACTCTAGTGTATAATTAACAGGCAATTGCTTTCGTAGATAATGGTTACGATGTTTTATATGGAGTTGGTAAAGAAGTGAGCAGAAGTAAGGAGAATATACAAGTAAAAATAATCACATTAATATTATAAAGGCAAAATTTTGCATATATGTTTTTACACACATATAATATGTTACTTCTACACGTTTAAACGGCTGAACGGATTCGGATGAAAGGCATGGAGGTAGCTTAAGTCCCGGATTAACACATAGGCTACTATTTATTCTGAAAAAATACATGGTTCCTGAGGGACACGGGTAAAACCGCGGGGTGCATATATATATATATATATATATATATAAATACTAGCTTAAGTCCCGGATTAACACATAGGCTACTATTTATTCTGAAAAAATACATGGTTCCTAAGGGGCCCGGGTAAAACCGCGGGGTGCATATATATATAGTATTTACCCGTGTCCCTCAGGAACCATGTATTTTTTCAGAATAAATAGTAGCCTATGTGTTAATCCGGGACTTAAGCTAGCTGCACCCCGCGGTTTTACCCGTATCCCTCAGGAACCATGTATTTTATATATATATATATATATATATATTATATTAATATTTTACTTTAATACTAAAATTGCAATTTCAACATCAGACTAAAGTATTACACTAACTTGAAAAATCTAAAATTGAATTTATTGTAAGTAACTTTAAAGAAGGTTAAGTTATAATAATTATATATTTTTTAAATTGTGATACATACACATCTATCTTGCACAACCAGGACGACTGGCAGAAAATGCTGTCATAGCATTAAGTCCTCCTCTGTACACTGTTTTTGTGCATAAAGTATTAAATAAATACATAATACCGGACTCGATAGATTTTGGTAATTTTTTGTTCAGTCGGAAATACAATATGGCAGCTGTAGGCTGCCATATTAGTTATATTTACATCATCATTACCAGCCTATATCTGTCCACTGCTGGACGTAGGCCTCTCCTAATGCACGCCATTAAGCTCGTTCTTCAGCTCTCCTCATCCATTTTCTTCCAGCCGCTTTTCGCAGGTCGTCACTCCACCTGGCACACTACGTTTGCCTAAACGTGGTCTCCACTCGAGAACTCGTCTACCCCAACGGTTATCGGTTCTTCGGGAAATGTGACCAGCCTACTACCATTTCAGTTTGCTTATCCTTTGAGCTATGTCGGTTACCTTGGTTCTCCGTCGGATATCTTCATTACGAATCTTGTCCTTCAGAGAAACTCCAAGCATCTCTCTCCATAGCTCGCTGAGTGACCTTAAATTTGTGGACTAGTTGGACCGTGAGATTTATTACACTTCATATATATCCACTCCACTCTCGTGATCAAGACGAATCCAATGATAGGTATCATTGAATTCTTCTCGTTTATCAAAATCCATAAGCACAAACAAACATACATACAACCCAAACATATAACCCACCATGAATTCGAGTAAAAACCCCGAAAAGGGAATAAACTAAAAAAAATGCTAATTGATTTTCATTTCTTTGAAATTATTAAAATCGGTTATTATGACAGTCGAGATCTAGTACTCATTCTAGGCCAAATTAAAAGCTTGTTTGGCTTTCTGTTTGATCAAAAATAGACTCAAAATTGTAGGCAAAACACAAACAGAAATACCCGCGCAACGTTGCCTACGAGCATAGTATGTTTCTACCACATTCTTACTCCGGTTTTTACGTTATATACCCAGCTTTCCATGTTCTAATCAATACATGATAAAGAAAGTCACCGAACGCGTCTGTCTGTCTTTCTGTCCACAAATATATCAGAAAATACTTGACTGATTTTTGTTCCAGGTAGGTGAAACCCGGAAGGTTCAAGGAGAAGCTTTTAAAGTATAATTCACAAGTATTTTGAACCTCCGAATTTCAGCGTGAGGGGTGTTATAAGTTTAAGATGTGTATGTATCACTGTACCACTATGTCACTGAGTGTATCCGTGTGTCTGTCTGTGCCATCGTAGCACCCAAACGAATGGACCGATTTTGTTGCATTTTTTATTCTGTTTGATTGCTGATGTGATCAAGATAGTTCTTAGCGGTTACAGGGGCGAAGGGAGGGGGAGGGGGAGTAGTGGTGCGAAGGGAGAGGGAGGGTTAGTGGTGGGGAGATGTGGGGGGGGGGGGGCAGATACTAGCTCCCAAATTAGTTTTTTTACGATTTTGATGTATTTTTTTTATATATGAAAGCTGATGTGATCAAGATGATTCTTAGCTATAATGGGAGGTGGTGGGTTCGTAGGTTATAAAATTAAAATTTGTGCTTGTTAACTTTACAGCAGTCATCATAAGGTATTGATTTAAGTGCATCAGATCTATACATTTATGAATTTCTTTGTTCTACAATGTAACAGAACTAAAATGAGCAGGAGTCTATAGACTAGGCTTTTTCAAATCTTTGCCATAATAATGTTATATCCATTTCCACACCTTTATAAAGCTTTTGAGATTGTTTTGTTTATTATTATTTACTATTGAGCACTTAAAAGCCCAGAGCTGACAGACATGCAACATTGCAAGTCCCTATGGTTTTATAGAATTCATGATGAGTCAGTTAGTGGCTTTTGCCTTTTAAATGTGTTATTATATATCACACAGGACTCCAAGCCTACTCTTGCAATTGTTAATTAATTGAGGGAAAAATTTAGCAAAATTTGCGCTGTTTTGTTTTGTTTAAGAAAAAACTTTAATTTATAAAATTGTGACCTCTCTTTGTATTTAATTTAAAGGTACTTTTTAACGGTCCCTCCTTAAGTGTTTTTTATTATTATCTACTGCTTTAGACAGGTGTTTCAACTCAACGAACTAAAAACACTTGGATTCAGAATTTTAAATAAAACTTTATAACCATTTGTGTTCAGTAAAAAATAAAGGATTTATTATATTTTATTTCCATTTTACTTTGCTTTTCTCTTCCATTGTGTTTGTGAAAGATGTCTAGAATTGGATGCAAGAATAAAAATAAATAAAGTTATATAGTATTAACTGTGCCCGCGGCTTTACCCGCGTGGTAATTTCTCTGGCTTTTAGGTACCCATAAAGCTTAATAATTATAATTATTCGTTCAGCCAATTACTCATTAGATTGAGATACTAAGTACACCCGATTTTAATTCGAAACCTAAGCTATCTAAAGGTGTAATCTGCATTTTAGTCGGTCGGTAGTTTTAACATGATGCACCGACATACATCCCGACAAACAGACAATATATAAAAACGTTATATAACATTCAGCAGTTTATTTTAGACCCTATTTCTTTATCGGACATTGTACATAATAAATATACTTTTTGTTACTTGCTAGTTTATTACCCGATCACAGCAAAGTAAGGGAAGAATAATGAGTTTAACAGTTTATGTATGTGGATAAGTGGATGTTACGCCATAACGTCGCTCCCATTGGTTTGATTTTGACAAGCGAGGTGTCAATAAATTTGTCTTCAAGTATAGAGTGTCATAGGCAAATTTTTTTACCCGACTACGGCAAGGCAAAGTAAGGGTTATGTGTTCAAACTAAAACCTTGGTCCAATTTTGACAAGCGAGGTATCAATCGATTCGTCTTCTTCGTCTTCTTCTTTAAGTTATTTTTAGCCCGACCATAGTCGGATTTTAATTTTTGAACTTACGAATATGTCTTGTTATTATATAAGTATATACACTTAGTAGAGTTTCTAACAGACAAATTATTTTTGAAGTTTTGAATAGAATAGAACTTCTTAGTGTAACTGATTGAAAAACTGTGTAAATAAAAAGCCCCTTAAATTAAGAATCTCATTCTAAAATACTAAAATATCGTAAAGTAAACCCTAATACTCCATCATAAAATCGCTAACCTATTCATAAAGTTGTTTTAAACACCACGAAACACCTTCAAGTTCATATCTCGCCTTCTAATCCGATTAAGCCACAACTTAACGAGCATTACCCCATTTTACATCCAAAGTGTATAAATGCTTTTAATATTATGAGCTCGGTTTCAAGTAGGTAATAATAATAATTTAGTGGCAATAACTTTAACTAGAAAGAAAAGCTCCTGTTTTGAGCAGACGTTAATGACTTCAAGGGTAAGTTTAGTAAATGAAATTTAATGTATTTATTAAATGAAAATAAGAATCCGAAAATGAAATAGTGTTTTGAACTTTGAGTTGAGACATAGTCATCTATGGGCTATCTATATATATAAATTAAGTGCTGTTTGTTGGTAAGCAAATAACTTGAGAACGGCTGGACTGATTAGGCTTCTTTTTTTTTAATGTTTGTCCATAGTCCGAAGAGGTTTTATGGGAAAGAAACATTGGAAAAGTAAAATTTACAAATTTGGAACGAGCTAAAGTCCTATTTTCTATGGGATTATTGTATGAACTCAAACTTGACATATGCTTCGTTCAAAATTCAAGATAATAGATAATAGATAAAATATAAAATATAAAAAGACATAGAAAAGCGGGCCTCATGGCACATCACGGGTAAACAAAGATGTTTCGATCGATGCATCATCATCATCATCATCCACATGGGTGAAACCGCGGGGGGAGTGGGTTTGGGGGGAGGGAGGGTTGGTAGGGATTTTATAGGGGATTGGGGGTTGGACGGGAAACTTGAGGAAGAAGAAGAAGAAGAAGAAGAACATTAATTCAACACACCACAATATTAAAAACATAGGTATGAAACATAAATAAAATGTGCCTTTGAGTGTGTCGAAAGGGGCTTTTAATCACCACTAATGCCCATTGCATTACATTATACAATGGTAAATTTGCACACGGGAAAAACCGCGGGGCGCAGCTAGCAGTGAAGCTCTTGTCTTCTTTTTTTACTATTTATGGCGATTTGAAAGATATTCGGTTTTGAAAAATTATCGCAAGTGAAAAATGTAATAAATATTATCAAAAAATATCATACAGGCAGAGTAGGTAGATAGCACAATATCAAAGCAAAGAGCATATAACATATAGCAGCTAAGAAGTACGCGATAGGCTGTAGATAGTAAAAGTCAACATTTAATACAACTTCAACATATTATTAATAACACCATTAGTAAGATTGAGTGATGAATTTGACACAGCTTCTATAAACTAACCCAACTACTCTAAACAAATGCAATGGTTATGCAATGATTAATAATTGCATAACTTTTTATAAGTAAGGGGGTTAGTATTTAATTTAAGTCAACAATTTCATTAGTCAGCAAACATTTTTCTTATTTTTTTAAATAGGTAAATCCATTGCACTTACTTAATAATCAAAAATTCAAACATGACCAGTATTCACACCCGGATATCAATGAAAACAGCCAAATAAATTGTCGTGATCGTATTCAGAACACGAGTGCTGGGGCACAATTCTACTAAAGCAATTGTAATGACAATTGTCAACAATTTAGAAGCGAAAAATTGAGTTTTATTTTTTATTTTGAGTGTTTCTTTTTTGGAAATATATTATATTGAAATTTTTCCAAAATTTTTCGTTTCTACCACTTTTAAGAGGTAAAAGCGTAAATTTTGCGAAAATTGTTGATAGTTGTCATTACAATTGTTTTAGTAGAATTGGGGCCCTGATCATATCATCGACATTTCACGGCGAGGAGACGATACATTTTGCTGAATCATCCATTCTATTATAACGGCAGATTATTTCTTACCTCGGTAGATAGATAGTGATTTGGTCTCACGCAAAGGCTGAAATCAGCACTGATTACATTGCTTCTTTGCTTGTTCAATGTTCACCACGGGTTTTCACACCATGAACAGTTAATTCCGCCCATGACCAGCAGTCATAAGCGTAATTACCTGTTCATGAAATACATACATTATAAACATAGTTTAGCCCTTTTCCGCATATATGCTACTTCCTACGAGCATCGTTACTTGTTAAATGGTCTACTAGAGTTTGGATTCAAACTCTGGTTCAAAACTGGTTGGAAACTGGCAAGTCGCACCATCCGGGAATCAGAGTAGGTAATCTAGGTATTAGTAGTTAGAAGATAAACAGACTTTCAATTAAAAATAACATCCACTCGTCCAATTCCTTCTCCAAAAGAATTCGCAAAAGAATCCACCAGAGCATTACTACGTCCGATAAAAATCCCTACGACTTTAGTACCTCGTGCCACGCGACCCGAAAAATTGTCCGTAATATCCGAAGCAGTATACACGTCCTTTAATAATGAGCCAGTGGACAGTGTCCGAGGGTCGGACCAAATTGAAGAACCGGCGCTCCCATTGTGTTCCAAACACCCAAACACTCATTTTTATTATTACTGGGGCGCCATTTAATTTTCTCCGGCCCTGTCCGTATGTTTTAACTGTCATACGGGACTTTTTTCGGAGGGACGTGGGAGGATGTCTGAGCATGGAAGGTTTTTGTTGGTTTTAATTTGAGGTAGCAATTGGTTTTTATTCTTGACAGGGCGCTAGATGGTTGTTATCGACTTTTACTGCCACAATTTTATTTAGTGAGGTACCTAATGACTTATTTCGTTTAGATGACTTATTTCTTATTTCTTTTTTTTTTTCGTCTTCGTTTCATATAAAATTGAACTGCTTCCGTGGCACAGTTGATAATGTGCCGCAAATGCATAGCGCAAATGTTTGTATTAGCCACAGGTACCTATCTACTTTGAGCCTGAGTATTTGTGAGACCATAGTCCTCGTTGATCTCGATTTTCTAGGTACAGAAAATCATAGATAGGAGTATATGTACATGACCGTGAAGTTTTTTTATAAACAACATAAGTTCAAAAACTAAAACCCGACTATGACTGGTTAAAAACTAACCTATGACACTCTTGCGATGAAGACGAATCGATTGTTACCTCGCTTGTCCAAATGGGAAAAAGTTTATAGTTTGAATATATAACCATTCTTTTGCTTTGTCGTAGTCGGGTAAAAAAAACTTTATACATGAATACGAATCAAATTATTCCTCGCTTGTCAATTCAGACCAAGTTTTTAATTTGAACATTTCAACATTATTTTTTAAAATAAATAGCTAATGGCACTCTATACCTGAGAAGGCGAATCGATTGATAACAAGCTTTTCAAAATCAGCTAGGGGCGACGCTATGGTGGAGCAACCACATTCCCACATACATATATATATATACATACATACATTCACACAGACTGTTAAACTCATTACCCTTCCCTTTCTTCGCCATACTCGGGTAAATAAAACCTTTGTACAAATTAAGTGAAAAAATTTACATCGTCAAAGTCCATTCAGTCCCTTTGACATAGTGAGACAAGTGCTTACTGGAGCGCCAAGCCGTGAATAATAGTAGTTTACAAAACGGTTGCATAACAGGAGTTATGAAAACACGAGTGTGAGAATAAATAAATTATCATAAAAATACAAAAACCCGCCTGCGAACAAAATGATTGAATACGAGCTAACCGCCCGCAAAAATAATCACACTGATATTATAAAGGCAAAAGTTTGTATGAATGCGAGTAAGTGTGTGCGCGTGTGCGCGTGTGCGCGTGTGCGCGTGTGTGTGTGTGTGCGTGTGCGTGTGTGTGTGTGTGTGTGCGTGTGCGTGCGTGTGCGTGTGCGTGTGCGCGTGTGTGTGTGTGTGTGTGTGTGCGCGTGTGTGTGTGTGTGTGTGTGAGTGTGTGGTTGTGTGTGAGAGAGTATATGTGTGTGTATGTTTGTTCCTTCTTGACACTTAAACGGCTGAACAGATTTGGATCAAACTTGGTATGGAGGTAGCTTATACCCTGTATTTACACAAAGGTTACTTTTAAAAGGATGTGACTATATTATGTCTATTTAAGGTATTTTGAGACCTTTTTTAATCGTCAGAAAGAGGACGTCATTTAGACTTCATATGTAACGTTTTTTACGTCTAAAGGGCGTGACTATGTGACGTCTTATTAGGGTATTTTGATATGTTTTTTATTCGTCAGAAACATGACGTCATTTAATTAAAAAAAAGAAAAATGTTTTTATTGGCACAACAAATAAAATGTACAAAAATTAATACAAATTAACATGTTAGACGTGTTGTATTGGTTTGTCACGTCTGTAACGTCAAATTTACGTAATCAAGAAAGTTCGCATTAAGGTCACTGACGTCATCTTCCTACTTGGGGCCCTTACAAGTAGGCTTTCTATTCTTTCAATTCAATGGAATAGAAAGAAAATGTACGGGACTGACATTGGAGTTTTCGTTCGCTAATGTCAGTCCCATACATTTTCGTTCTATTCCATTAGCATCGAAGGAATAAAAAGCCTACTTGTCTAGGCCTCCTGGGCAGTAGTGTCACGGGAGAGAGAAATTTCCTATAGCACTTGTAGTGGCAAGCAATAGTGTCACGGGGTATAAAAGGGAACAAAAGTATTCTCAAATGAAAAGTTCCTACAAAATCCTTTATGTTAAAATCCTGTCTACAATCAGACAACAGCTATCAACACCATCCGTCTCTCGAGAAATAATTCCACCACATATCCTGGACACAATAAGTTAATCCGGCACTTTTTCACCGGATCAAGAGCTCTCCACGTCAAATTGCACTGAGGCTACGGTTATATCTGGCCTACTTCCGATAGACAGGTCAGAAAGTCATTCTGAAATAGAACACTTCCAATAGAAAGGACAGAAATGACTTCTGTAATGGACTATTTATGGATATAGACATATAAGACTCGTATGTATGTAATTCGTATACAGCACAGGATGTGCTCCCGCGGAGTGGACAATTGAATAAATGGACAGAATTTGTAAAGGCAATCATTTTAGGATTCCGCAGACAAACGGTGATAACGAAACTTTTACAATTACGTCAAGTCCATCTTTCTTTCCATCCGTCTGATCTCTAGAAGAATCGGTTGAAACTTGGTAGTAAGTAACTTAATGTAAACAAATTTAAATACATAATGAAGTGAAGAACTGAATGAAGAAACTGTCATGTTTTTTACTACACAGTAATATCAAGAGCGATGGTGGCCTAACGGTTCTATAGTGCAATTTAGAATCCAACGATACCAGGTTCAAAACCTAGGCTCCGCACCAATGACTATTCTAAGTTATGTGCGGTTTTCCATCGCTCCGTGCTTCGGAGGGCACGTTAAGCTGTCGGTCGCGGCTGTTATTGATTAATAGCAGTCGTTAAGCCATGTCAGAGGCCCTTGGGCGGCTTGACAAACTTTGACATCAAAGGCAAGCCCTACCTCATACGACAAACAAACAAGTAATATCACCATTATTCACCTAAAACGTAAGGAGAAAGTACCTCATTCCTGCTCAATAGAAACAGTGCAGAAAAGTAAGTATGGAAATCCATTACTGTATAGTTTTACAGTTCGGAAAATAGGTATTGAAATCCATTACTGCACTGTTTTATTAGTTACATGATTCATCACAATAATAAACTGTAGGCAAAAGTTTGTATGCATGTGTGCTTGTGTGTATGTTTGTTACTCCTTTGCGCTTAAATGGCTAAACTGATTTTGATGAAATTTGGAATGTAAATAGCTTATACACTGGAATAACACATAGGATACTTTTCATCATCATCATCATCATCATCATCATCATCATCATTGTACTTCACTCTCAAACGGCTGGACGGATTTTGATGAAATTTGGAATGGAGATAGCTTATAAACTGAAATAAAAAATATGATACTTCTCATCATCATCATCATCATCATCATCATGTTACTTCATTCTTAAACAGCTGGAACGATTTTGATGAAATTTGGAATGGAGATAGCTTATATCCTGGAAAACACATAGGATACGTTTCATCATCATCATCATCATCATTTTACTTCAATCTAAAACGGCTGAACGGATTTTGATGAAATTTGGAATGGAAATAGCTTATATCCTGAAATAACACATAGAATACTTTTCATCATCAGCATCATTTTACTTCACTCCAAACGGCTGAACGGATTTTGATGAAATTTGGAATGGAGATAACTTATAACCTGGAAGAACACAGTGGATACTTTTCATCATCATCATTTTACTTCACTCTAAAACGGCTGCACGGATTTTGGTAAAATTTGGAATGGAGATAGCTTATACTCTGGAATAACACATACAATACTTTTATCATCATCATCATCATCACGGGCAAATATTGAATTAATGCATTCATCCAATAGAAATTTATAAATAGAATGTACTATTTTTTACATATGAGCGCGACAGAATTGGCGCGAATTCAATGTCAATGTGACAGCAAATCGTACTGCTTACATTTCGGTGTACAATTATTGTGATATTACTTTGCAATGGAAAGAAAAGCAGCACACGTGTTTTTAGAGCCCACGCTAAAGCTCGGGTCCAATTTCACCACTCGATGCAGAAATGAGTCACTTTCCGTTCGATGCATTAATCTACTATTGTGCGATTTAATTTCATTTTAAGGTAGCTCTTTCCCATTTTAGCCCGTTTCTCGTCTTGCTGTCTGGGTATTTACATCGTGAATGACAATCAGATATGTATGGAAAATGTGACGTCCATTGGCTGTCACCCGTGTCTCAGCCACTCAGTGTAGGGCGTCCAATTCAGTGGCATCTTGACACGTGGCCAGTTATAGAACTTGTATAGTGATTTAGGTAAGTTTTACGATGGCAAGGATTAAGGGTTTTACGTACGGTCCACCCTACTGGACCTCATCTTACTTAAATCTAAAAATGAGCTCTTCTCAAATCTTCTTCTTCAAATGTTCATGTATTTAGTTGCTGGTGAAGTAATGTTTTATTGTCAACTTATTTGATTAAACTTTAAGCACTGGTAAGTGGACAAAGTAGTCAAATAAATACAAAATAAATAAAATACGGACAAGTGCGAGTGAGACTCCGACTGAGGGACCGAGTAATTCGTCTATCGCGAGAATCAATACTCGAAGATTTTTCCTGCAAGTAAAAGAGAGATTTTTAAGTACCTACTTACAAATTTACGGTTTTAGAATTTTACCCTTTATTTGTGCTATAACACCCAATTTGAAGACCAATTTTTCTTACCAAATTTGATGATTCTAGGTCAACGGGAAGTAAATACCCTATAGGTTTTTGATTGTGTCAAGATATGCGGCAAAGGCCGTATCATTTGATTGCGTTCACATAGAAATTTGTTTTTTATATCTCCAAGGGATTGCAGACTTGAGTATTTGATATCAATTTCAACTTGATATCTCCACGCTTTCCTTAGAAAAATGCTCTTGGCAGAAAGACGGACATAAGAGAGCCCTTTTTTCCTTTTGAGGTACAGAACCCTAAAAAGGTGTAAGAAATATATATCGCAACGACATTTTTAATCGGAAAAGCACAACTGCAGTTTCGGTTTCCCGTTCTAAATTTTAACCATATAAATATCGAAATCCAATCTACTAAATACTCCATCAACAAAGCCGCTCGCGCTGGGCTAATCCGGTATATTCCAGTATATTCGTGCGAACGTTACTAATCCGATACATTTGGGAGAACGTTACGCGAGGTGTCATCATTCGATTCTAATCCGGTTCGTCGGTCAGACGGCTTCGGTATCAGATTACGTTCCTTTGTATCCCTATTTGGTGGTGTTAGGTAATTAGTAATAAATTAATAAGGTAACTTTGATTGGAGGATTTAAGAGGGATTATTGCAGAAAGTTTGCGCAACAGTTGTTGTGGGCAAGTTGTAAGCTTGGACAGAATTTGCTTGCTAAGTTATAATAACGACTGTTCTGATATTACACGTTATATAATGCAAAACCTATTAATTACTATTTACCCGACTACACGGAGAGTTATGTGTTTGGGTTGTATGTATGTTTGTTTGAATGTTTTTGAGGTGTGTCCTACAGCCTAAGCGGCTTGATGGATTTGATAAATGGTTTTGTATCATTGGATTTGTCTTGATCACGAGATTGCTATAAGGATATAATATGAAGTGTCAAGAACACCAATATGGCGGCTTACAGCTGCCATATTGTATATCCGACGGAAAAATATGTGACCAAACCCTATCGAGTGAGGTATCAAAATGAACATATTTAAAAGATCATTTCATCAATATAGAATTAATTTAACTAAACCGTAGCAATTGTCTATTCAAATTCTTAAAAAAAAAACATTTTAAATTACCTGTTTAAGTTAATGTAAATACTATAGTCTAATGTTGCAATTGCAACTAGTAAAGTAAAATATGTAAATAAATAAGAAATATTAAATTTATATAAAGACTAGCTGTGCCCCGTGGTTTCACCCGCGTCCCTCAGGTACCGTGCATTTTTTCCAGAATAAAATGTAGCCTATGTGTTAATCCAGGGTATAATTTCATCCACATCCGTTCAGCCGTTTAAACGTGAAGAAGTCATAAACATATACAAACACACACACGCACACACACGACCATACATACATACTTTCACCTTTATAATATTAGTTTGATTATTTTTGCGGGCGGTACATCTCGTATTCAATCATTTGGTTGGCAGTCGGGTTTTTTGTATTTCTATAATAATTTAATTTGTTGACATTTGAAAATTTTTGACATCAATAAACATAAAATTAATTAAAAGATAATTCCGACTCGATTATTTAGCCGAATTGGTCGACTCTAAATTTTCCAACATCACGCAATGGATGTGGTCTAAACATGGAGGCCTTACTAATTCTAAAAACTACAGAACATAAACCTAGGTTTACTGTAATATTACGTCTTTTGTGATATCATTTAATTTAGTATTATCTTAGGAAATATACTTACCATGTATATTATTTGTTTTTAGTTTTCGATATTTAGGCACTGTTGCAGGCGCCTGTTAGTGACTGTGGCTTTTACTAAGTTAAAGTTGAAGACTGTTGTGTGTCCTTTGGAGTTCGGAACACTAAGTATGGTCAGAGCATAAATCAAATGATGTTTAAGACCATTAAAAAACAAAACTATTGAAGATCATAACAATAAAAGAGTCACATACTGATCTAATGAAAAGTAGAAAGATAAGGTACTAGCTCCTCGGGCGTGGACCACATAAATAAGGTGCAATGCACACAATTTGCCTTCTTTGGCTTAAGTCTTGTGTAGCTTGTGTAGCACGTATGTGTTAGCAGTAACACTCATTCCCGCTACTATCTGCGTATGTCTCTTTATCTTTGTTGTTGGTTGTAGATACACATGAAGCACGACGTGGGAATGTGAGCTGTTTGGGTGTGTTTGCGTGCAGTTGTAACTAGAACATTTTTTTATACGTGATATTAATGCGTGCCGTATCTTCCCACATTTTAATAGATCTATGGAGTCACATTAAAAAGAACAGGACAAATTTGTTCGTGTAGCCGCAGATATCTCTCTCCAAATTGCCGACTCTGGCACATCGTAAGCTTTAATTTTACACCACAATAACACCGAGGGAAGTGAAAAAGTCGATGTTTGCAAACAGTCCTCGCTACGTGTCTGCGTGCGCATTCATTACCGGGCTGACCCGCGCGTGGTGACGCATAATGCCGGAGCAATGTTTGGAGCGATCGTTTGTTACTTTTGAGATAAGGGCCAGAGAGATAGAGGATGTAAAAATCTCAAGCTATGAAGTAAGGTGTGGCTTAAAAGAAAGGCAAGTGGTGGTGGTTGTAGTGACAGCGGAGGTGGTCGCGGTGCGGTCAGTCACTGCGAAATCTTCAGCGCTGTTCCAATTGTATTTTAATCAGTATACTCGTTTTTATAAACTAAATAATACCTAAACATTCTTCTAACCACATTACGAAAGAGAAACAGTATACTCTTTAGTGTTTCCAAGAGTATACCTATTCCTTTGTTTTGCTTATCTTTTTTAATACAAATTTACTTTGGTATAATGAGTTAGGCATAACATTTAATGACATAATATACATTTTATATAAATTTTATTTGGCATAGTGTTGAGGTAGGCATAATGATCTTTTGGGCTTTATTATTTTGGACTACAATAGGGTCGCATAAAATATAATCTAGATACTATACTGTGACAGTAGGGTAAACCGCGAACATGGTTGTTTTACATAGGTAGGTACGTAAAATAATTTAGTTAAAAGTTATTTCACTCACGTCACGTCACCATAATTAACTTTTTATGCTATTAAATAATATGTTTGTTTATCGTTATGATAATTTTAGATATGATAAATATGATTATGCATAAACATTTATGCGTAACTATTATTATTAGGATAAGTAAAATTATTCCACACAAAATTATGACATTATATTTATGCGTATCGATAGAAAACAGTTTCTAAGGTAATATTCGAAGGCTCTTAATAGAACCCGATAGATGTCTGACCATATTCTTAGTGAACAAGCCTCAAATGGCTCGAAGATATAAACGCTGAATGCAAAAGTTCTATACCTCTAAACTAGTGCTTTCATTTTTTTGTTTTTTTCTTCTGATAGCTGGTTAGTAAATAATAAATCATACCATAAGTTCGTGGCTGGAAGCTTATACAAAACGCTTAGCTTATGGTCCAGAATCTAGCAGCAAATATTGACAGTAAATGCTTTTTGTACGTTATTTTGATTTAAGATGCATGAGCTTAGAAAAATGTGAATTGTATTTTGGTCCTTCAGACTGTACGCATAATTTTATGTTATAAAGTACAATATATGATAAGTAAAATACTTGTATATAATGAAAATACAAATCAATTTTCAAATATAGAATTTAAGTACATTATGTCATTAACAAAATGGTGAACAAACTTCAAAAATATTGTGTCACTAACTTCATACGAAAGGTTACGTTTCAATAAATTTATAAGAACAATAAAATGACTTTCTTCGCTGTTTACAACATCAGAAACTTGAAAATAAAATTTACGACGACCGTTAAAATTTTACGACATTTTACAAGTGTGCTCTCCACCAACATTCCTGATGAGTAAACATAAATTTTCAGAATCAGAATACTTAAACTATGAAAAATTTCTAATTTTATTCACTTATCATTATTATTTTTTGTGTATTTATTTTTTAAGGATGGAGCTGCACCCCGCGGTTTCATCCGCGTGAGGGATGATTGAACATGATGATGAAAAGTATCCTTTGGGTTTTTTATTTTTTAAAGCCATAGGAGTGCGATATAAATTAATCAGTATTTCACCAAGAAGGTAAAGCGCACTCCCTCAGCTCTACAGTTTTTAATTTCTAAAATGTTTGAATATTCTTGTTTGCGACTTCTTAGACCACTAATACCGTGGTCTGGTTTTAGTTTTTGAACATATATTTTTATATATATTGGTGTGGATAAAGTAGTACTTACTAAAATTCTCCACCTTCTCATCGTATGAGTATAAATAATATATATATTCTACTGTAATTAAGTTACTACAGACATTGATGTATATTTATACACCTACTCATTTTTGCTTGACTTTAAATAATTTCCGCCAGGTATAAATAGCAAAGTTAATAAAAATAATTATGAAATCATGCTTCGTTTATCCTTTCCAAAACTACGCTCACGGATTATTTGAAAAGTGCAATGCAATCACAGTCTGAGGTGTCGCTGACACTCATATTGGCAACTTTCCAGCTGTGGCGTCGAGCAAACAATTCTGTTTTTTGAATTTAGTGCGAAAACTGTCATGCTAAACTGGCATTAACTATTAATTTATGCCATGTAAAAATTTAGCTCATTTGTGTAAAGCGAACCGTAATTGGAGTTGTAGGTAACTTTAAGCGATTCGAAAGTAACCTTTGGATAGATTATAATATAACAGAAATTAAAAAATAGAAGATCAATAAATGTCTAACGACTACATGCACTAAGCAACCTTTTATCCATCAATAGAGAAGTGCGACAAGGAGACACCATCTCACCCAAGTTGTTTACGGCTGTCTTGGAAGATATTGTCAAAACACTTGAATGGAACAAATCAGGAGTATTACATCAATGGTGCCTACCTATCACATTTAAGATTTGCAGACGATCTTTTTCTATTTGCAGAGATTCCAGATAACCTCGAAATCATGCTGAAAGAACTTTATGTTGCCTCTTTCAGCGCAGGCTCAAAAATAAATGTGACCAAGATGAAAGTTATGGTGAATGTCTTTGGCAACTCGAATCCCAATATCATTGTTGAAAAAGACAGGCTAGAAACATGTGATTAATACGTCTATCTTAGACATAATATTAATTTTGGTAAAGAGCATCAACAAAGAGAGATATCTAGGAGTATCCAGCTCAGCTGGGCTGCAGATGTTCTAAATTAATAATAATAATAATATGGCAAGCTCGAGTATATTCTAAGGTCAACCAAATATCTACAATGTTTGAAGACTCGCCTTTACAACCAGTGTGTCCTGCCCACCATGAATTATGGTGCCAGGACATGGATGCTCACGAAGGCAGTTGTGTATCAAATGAGAAATGCACAAAAAGCCATGGAGCGTGCCATGCTTGGCATCAAATTACAAGACCGCGTCTTATTTCTGTGTTGCAAGCACAGAAATAAGACGCCGTACAAAGGTCAAAGACGTCGGAGAGTCGATTTTCAAACTCAAATGGTGTTGGGCAGGACACGTGGCTAGGCAGAGTGAAAACAGATGGAGCAAAATGTTGAATAAATGATGGCCGAGAACAGGCAACAGAAGCGTCGGTCGACTAGTGGCGCGATGGGTCAACGACATGTAAAGATCGTGGGTCGGAAAAAGGGTGTGCACAATACAGGATTGAGATGGATGGCGTACAAAGAGAAAGACCTATGCTCAGCAGTGGGCGGAGACGGGCTGAAAATGATGATGATGATGATGACGAATTGTCTAACAAAAAATAAGTGTTAAGTGTAATACAGGTTCGAAGAAATTAATCGGGAGACCACCCAGCAGAATCTGCCAGATGTCTGACTAATAATGTTACTACATGAGGCTCGAGTGTCTTATTATAAAAAAAAAGTCAAAGAACCTGAGCAATGTCAAACCACCATTAACAAACTATCCTTGCAATCTCCTAGCTATAAACCCCTCCGTGTTCGAACGGTGCAAAATGTACCATTTAACGCAATAACCTCAGAGCTGGTAGAATCAGTGCGACACTGGCATCGGGCCAAGGGGACACGCGCCGGTGGCATACAGGGTTGCTTTGTGGACCGTTAGACGCATAGACGTTGCGACGAGTCGTTTCTTAACCATAGTTTGTACTATTATAATATGCTATCGCGATGGTATAGAATTGTTGAGTCCTTTTCTTATGACTGCATGACTGTATTCCAGTTTGTTTTATATCTCCTGCATAATAAACTGTTTTTGTATTCATCATCATCATCTTCAGCTCGTATTCGACCGCGTATTTATTGGAGAATGCATCCCGTATGTTTCCAATTTTACGGTCTCACTTTACGTCCACTATTAGGCTCTGAGAAGGGTGATTATTAAATGGTCTGCTTCGTTTAACATTATCCCAAGCATGGACTGAGAAAAATCATCTTGTTGCAACTTGTTTTTCATGTTTTCATTCTTTTATATTAAAATCCTACTTTCTATTGCACTTTACCAAGATTGAATTTATGCCCAGTATTTTTTTTATGAAATATTATACTTTGACTTCTTTAGTAATTGTAAAGATAGCAGTACATAAAAGCGCTGTTAGAATCTCACCGACTTATATCAATTTTCACAAATCAAGCTTTGATTATGGCTTGTCCAACTGCTTTATATGGATAGTTTGTGTAATTTGAAGAAATATGTGTTAGGTATATTTTGTACAAGTTAGCTACTAATAGCAGAATAACAAAAAAAAATTGATTGCGTGCCACTACAACGTTCGAATTGGTATCCCAGCAACCATAAATAAATTCCAATTTACCAATACCTCATAATACAAACCTAAACCTGATCAACAATCGACGACAAAATGCCTCCAAAGCCCGAACAACACCCAAACTTTTTAAAAACTTTACAACCGTTGTTTGCGAAAAACAAGTCAATATTTCACTTGAAAACAAACTTACGTTCGGTACTGCAACCTTAACGGTTGTCGGGAATAGAGGCGCGTTGGCTGCCTACGACAAATTAATAGGCCATAACCTGGAATGTATAGTTATTGGCTTACAGGTGTCTATTCACAAAAAGAGAAGAACCTTAGCGGCTGGGGCATGGGAAGCGAGAAAAATGTGCCGTGCGGTTTTGCTGTGGGTGTAAATGGGTGTTAAGCAACAATTGGGGTTTTATTTCAGATCGAAGTGAAATGGTGTTTATCTTTGTTGGTCTTTGGTTGAAATAAAAAAATCCTAAGCTTTGTTTAATACTACGTTCTAAATTATGCTAGAAGTTATTTCCAGTTCGTACCTGTAACATAAAGGGGCTTTAAAATATATTATTTATTTTAGAAAACCAACAGCATACTTCAGCTAAAACAACAGCTGATGTAATGTATTACAAAAATTGACAAATTATTTGACAGTGTTAATGTATACTTATTATGCTCTAGAACAAAGAAAAGGTAAGCCATTAACTTTAAAATGTATATAAATGTATATGCCAATTATGAAGCCTGCACAGTTTTTTATATTTATTTATTCTATGATGTTACCATATTAATCCCAAAATCCCAGAAAAAATATACACACAACAATATTTCACGAAATTTAACACGACCACTTATGAAATATAGGTAATTACCGGCATAAAAGGTTGGCAACATTGTTCAGAAAAATTTGGAGCATTGCCAAAACTTACCTTGGTAAACCTTATTTGATCAGAATAACCATCACAGCTTTACCTCGACTATTTATTTTTTAATAGTGAATTATCCCTGTCAAAAAGTTTGCTTCTTGATATACTAGCCTTTTCCATATACCAAAGATGATTTATGCAGCGTCAGTTGGGGAGTTGGTTACGGCACATTTGTCTTTGAAATCACATCTAAACATACGGGTAGCATGTTAAAAAAGTGGACCGTAACGAAAATGTCTATATGTAAATGTCTTGCCTTAATAATTACAAAAAAATATTATGGTGGCACTTCACATCGCTATTCGTGTTCGCGTATTCGTGTTATTTGGCCAAAAACGACGCCGTGAAGTCACTATTCGCCAACATGTGCCTATTTTCCACGAACAAGGCGAATTAGATAATACACGAACACTCATATCCGCCGGGTTGCCGGTTTTTAGTTACTGGCTGACATAAACGTTTAACGTTAAAACCAACGGCCGTGTGCCCTAACACAGCCCCAACCGATTTTTTTTGACTGACTTATAAGGCCAATCTACAAAAACGACAGTCACTGCCACACAATTAGTACGTTGGTGTCTCTTATCGAGCTTACACGCTAGCACGTTGCCACGCTTCCTCGTGTTTTGGGAAACCTTCAGCAAAAATTTGTTGATAATCTAGTAGGAAATGTAGAATGAGGAATGTTTGATCAAAGGGGCCTTTAATTATGAGTCTTGCCCCTACAATATTTACCTGCATTTTTTTTTATTATTGTTATCTTACTTTTGCTCCCTATTCTAATTGATTTTTGGAATTGTTTACAAGGTTAGCGTAACAACGGAGTCTCAAAATGAAAAGTTAATTTAATTAAAACATTTTTATGAGAAAACTTACAATATCCACTATCAATTTAAACTGTGTTAAATGGTTTAATTTTGTCAAACTCGTGCCAAACAATTTGAATTTGTCAATATCAACAGTTTCCAAATTCATTACCACGTGAAAATAGGTCGACGGCGGGCTTTATGAATAATTGAAGCTTATTATTTTAACATTTTCCAATTAACGTCATTAAATTTTATTCAATAACGTTTTCCGCCAAACTAATCATTTGTATCAGAATATTTGAAAATTAAATAAATTGTCGTTACAGCAATGTTATAGGACAACACTTAACACTTAACTTCATTTCATGTGTCTATCTATATCTATAATAAAGCAGCAAGTAACAAAAAATCTGTACAGAGACTGACAAAAGACATAAAAAAAGGGCACTTAAAATAAGCTGGAACAAGAATATAACATTTTTATAATCGTGTCTGTTTGTTTTTCTGTCTGTTTGTCTGTTCGTGCATCACTCAAGAACTACTGAACCGTTTGCGATGCGAATTTACTGTTCGATAGCTTAGGTTATGATTTTAAGTGATTTTTACTGGTGTACTTAGGGCCGTATTAATAAACCGACCTCAACTCTGAGAGCGCTATTGAGAGCGATCTCAAGATGCGAATCTAATTAATAAACACATCTTAAGCTGTTGATTGAGATGCCGTAATCAGCTGAGTTAGTGTTTAATAATAAATCAATCTCGACTCTCAAGAGCGCACTTGCGATGTGCTTTGAGATGCAGAATGTTGAGTGTGGTCGATCCGTGACTTGAGAGCGTGATTGCCAGTTGCTAGAATAAAGGATTTCGAAAATATTATGTCATAAGTTGATAATTATAATTATATTAACCATCATTATCAGAATATTTTTATATTCCTCTGGAAATAAACAAATTTATTTGGCATGATTGCGAAAAAATCCGAAGATTTGGTAGATATCAGAACCTGGCGAGGACTCGCTGAAGTCAAAAAGATCCGAAATCGTAACCAAAGGATACGCGCTGGAAATACAGCGCGTAATCAATGAATTTTTATTTTCATAAATTATTGTTATTTGTTGATGAATTGCGTTAAGTTCTTTAATAGATAATGTAACTTTGAAAATATATACATATATGTCTATTATGGCTTACATCCTTTCTACAAAAAAACTAAAGTAAGGTTATGATAATTATGTAAAAAATAAACATTACGTTTAATATAATTGCATTTAATTTAATTCAACTACATCGAAGTAATAATTTTTAACCTTACGTTATATCTTATTTCAGCAAAAACCGAAATTTCACTAAAGAAAATAAATCGTTTATTCGTAGTTCATTCAATCTTGCTCTCAAGTTCTGGTTCGTGACGTAGCATCTTGAGATGCGGCTCTTGAAAGCGACATGATCTGAGGTGCTCTTGAAGTGGCTTTATTAATCAGCGACGATCTTAAGATGCTGATCACAACTTGAGAGCGTATCAGTTGATATCGCACTTGAGAGCTCAACCAAGAGCGATTTATTAATACGGGCCTTAGTATCTCAATCCGATGAGTATGGAAACCGAGCAATCGATAAAAAACTATTTGAGCAATCGATAAAAAGCTACTGAACAAGCATATGGCATTTAAAAAAAAAAAGACATATTTTTGTTCTGTCTGCCTGTTAGTGCTTCACGTTAAAAGTACTGCACCAATTGCAATGTCGTTGTCATTTATGGATAGTTTAGATTTGAATGAAAAAACTAGGGTACTTGGGTTACTTAAGTAGAATCCGAACAATCGATAAAAAAAGATATCTGAACGAAATTTGTTTGATTGTATTTTATAGGTATTTCTGGTCCTGTTTAATATCACATTGTTTGCTATTTCTCAGAAAAATATACACGCGGGCAAAGCCAAGGGCACAGCTAGTAATTAATATACTTTCTTGCATTTTTTTTTTGTTTTTTTTTATTATATAATTTTTATAAGGACAAGAAATTAAATAATGATTCTCTAATTAAAAGTATTGTACCAATTTTCATGAAATTGATGAGAAATAAAATATATATATAAACAAACACACTGTTAGAAGTCGATTAATATAAGAAAAAGATTTTTTCGTCGCTGGACTCCAGTGCCCTATTTCATATAGCGACAAATCATAATAAAACTACAAATGTCAGTCGAATACGCCAAACCTGCGTTTCATATAGCAAACAATCACGACAGGACTGATGATTGTCAGTCATATTGCATTTCACAATGTCAGTCATAGTATCATCATGTAGTGTGATGGGTAAAGCTTCGGCTGTCACAATTGTCACGACAATTCTACAAATCGTGGTAATTTTGAGGCAACCGCCGTTTGATAAAACGTTTTTTTTATTGACATTTGTTAGACAATTGTCGGTTGACTGCCGGTCACTACTATTGTTTATGAAACACATTTAGTAATATTTTGACAATTCATTGAATGAATTGTAAACATTTAGTAATATTTTGACAATTCATTCAATGAATTGTCAAAATATTACTAAATGTGTTTCATAAAACAATAGTAGTGACCGGCAATCAACCGACAATTGTCTAATAAATGTCAATAGAAAAACTTTATATGAAACGGCGGTCACTTAAAAATTACCACGATTAGTAGAATTATCGTGACAATTGTGACAGCTGAAGCTTTACCCATCACAACACTATGACTGGCATTGTGAAATGCAATATGACTGACAATCATCAGTCCTGTCGTGATTGTTTGTTATATGAAACGCAGGTTTGGCATATTCGACTGACATTTGTAGTTTTATTATGATTTGTCGCTTTATGAAATAGGGCATTGGCATACGTGTAAACATAATAGAATAGAATTCATTCAGCTTTATATTAGTAAGAAAAATTAAACTAAAACAACGAGCAACGTTTTGCACCGCGCGCTGTCATTGGTCAACTGTTACTCAGCAACTCTTCGTCTGATCTATACTTACATTTCGTCATAATACCGTAAGTCTGGTTGGCTTAGCGGAGACCGCTTGGACGCCAGTATAAAATACCGGAGCTCAATTGCCAGTGAAGTGTTTACATTTTGCACTTTGAAAAAAAAAAAAACGAAAAAATAATAATAGTTAATTTGGCTAAACGTCTCATTATCGTAATATATGGTGGCCGGCATACTATAAAGAACCCCTCCCCCCCCATTCAACGCCTCGCCAGGCCGCTCGATTGCCACGCCAACAGTCAGCGTTACCCCCGTACCGCACGATTAGATGTACATAGAAAAATAGTAACCTTACATAAGATTAATACTAGTAGTTCTGCGGCAGTAGACCACGCAAGCACAAACTTTTTGCAACAATCTAGCAGTGCACAGTAGCGCCATTTAGTGACCATATTATAAAACTAATATTAACTAGTGGCTCTGTGAGCTGTAGACCTCGTGCGTACAAACAATTTTGCAAAAAAAATAGCGGTGCACAGTATCGCCATCTAGTTACCTTATTGTAAAACTAACATTGATAACCAAGGTGCGATATCAATCCCCTAGTGGGTAAAGGGCTGATTCTATTGGTAGAAACCTAAAAGTGAGGAATTTACTGCATTTTGAGGAGCTATTCTGGTCATCACGCCGAAGATCTTCACCAAATTTTTATGAGACTTAAAGTTACTACCTTTCAAATAAAAAAATAACCATTGGAATCGAATTTAATAACGCGGAGATATTCAGTAGCCCCCTTAACTTAGTAAATAGCCTATACCACGTGTACTCGCGTACCGTTAGGGCTGAAAAAACTATTTGAAAATTCCTATTGGAAAGCACTCGTATCTCCACTATATGCAGTAAATTAATATGCCCACTCACCACTTCATTAATCCAGGCACACCTGCAGCTCCTTGAGGTACGAATTACAGCAGATGTACGTGTCCGTTGCAATACTTACCGGCAGCTCACTTATCTGATAAACGCTTCACCATGCATCCCGCCTTGGAAGGTCACGAGACTTTCAAAAGAGACTATGAGAGCGGGCGCCTGCAGTATATACGAGTGTTTTCCATATGGTTATTAATTTATAATATACGTAAATAATCAATGAAAAATATTCTAACTAATTTTTAGGCATTGACGCTTCACCACCCCTTTTTACCCTTTTTTGGAGGAAATACCAAAAATACCCGACAAATTAAAAAAAAAAACAAAACAATTGCTTAACCTGTATACCACGTTTCGTCTAGATCGGTAGAGAAATGAGACATGTAGAGGAAAACAGACACCCAGAAGGACATACGAAAGCATTTTTGCCCAAGCTGAAACGGAGACGCTTCGCTCGTGCTTCACACTCGCTCGGTCAATAACCAAGTACTACTACTACTAAATTAAATCTTTTCACAATATGAGTATGTCAAGAAAAATGGACGAAATAGTTTTCCAGTAGTTAATGCATAGGTCAAAATCAGGGTGGTGGTCAAGTATTGCATCAAGGTTGCACAGAGACTGACACAGGGAGGACTTGGCTCGGGCTTCAGTGTGAGAACTAGGAACGCAGAAGAACTTATGTCTTCTGTTGGATCTGTGCCGACATAGTTGTCCGGGACAAATAACCTGCACAGTCTTTCATGTAATTCTGAGGAGTCGACGGAGTAATGTTGATCAGAGCACGAATTACACGTTTTTGTACTGACTCGCATTCAAGTTCTATCTCAGAATGCGCCTTCTTTACGCTTTTGTGTTGTAAAGCTCTGCGCTACGCTAACGAAGCGAACGCACAGTCTAACGTAGCAAAATACATATTGCTTGGTTCATTAAAACTTTAATTAAGTTTGTCTCAGGGCCCCAATGTACGTATAATATCAAGTTGGGATAGTAGGTAGACTAGCTATTGAGCCTGACTTGGCCCAGATTTAACGTGTTTCGTCTTCTTTGCATGTAATATTACTAGCTGTGCCCACGGCTTTACCCGCGTGGTAATTTCCATGGCATGAAAGTACCTTATGTGTTATTTCAAGACCTAAAATACCAATTTACCAAAAATAATGATTCATTTAGATCAACATTTATTCAGCCCCTTAGCCGTAAAAAGATTTATAATGATAACTCAGCTTCTATTAATCGGATTGGTACACCAGATTTTAAGTCAAAATCTAAACTACCCAATAGCGAAAACCGCATTTCAATAGGTTTAGTAGTTTTTACGTGATGAGCGAACCACAATCAAGACAGACAGACAAACAAAGCTTTTCTTTGTATAATCACTATTTTTCTGTTATTTAGCTCATAAGTCAATGAGGCAATTTTCAATTATCTTCAATTATCTTCTTTGTACACTATAATTTTATTATCTTTTCTTGGCATGTGATGAGGAGAGAGGAATGTCATGTAACGAGAAGAGTGTTCAAAATAAACGATAATGGTAACAAGCGTAGAGGAACACCATAATAAGTGTAGATGGATTGTGTGAGAGATGACATGTGTTTGAAGGAAGTGAATACTGAGACTGTACTGAACTGTTTATTATGTGTTTGTACAGACTTTTTATTATTACTGCTTTATTATAAGTATATATAGATAGATAGATAGATAGATAGATATAGATATAATACTATTTATGATGTAAATAATTCTAATTGTAAGTATAATATATTTTACTATTTATTATATACTAGTATTCCCATGGCTTTGCCCGCATGGTCATTTCATTAAAAGTAGCCAATACGTGTTAGTGCAGTTCCAAAAATCTTTACTTATAATAAAGCAATATATACGTTAAAGTCCATACAAAGAAGTTAGTTAAAAAAATGGGCTAGGGTACTTAAAATAGGCTACTAAACATGTTTTTTTTTAAATTATGTCTGTCTTTCTGTCTGTACGGTTGTTTGCGTATCACGTAAAAACTATTAAACCGATTGCGATGCGGTTTCCACTGTTGGATAGCTTAAACTGGTCAATCCGATGAGTAGAAGCCGAGAAATCAAATGTTGGTATTTTTGTATTTTACGAGTAAGTCTTGGAATAGTATATAGAGTACTTTTAACCTAGAGAAATGAACACTCGTGTGAAGTCGCGGGTGCAGCTAGTACCTAATAAAGTACAATATACTACTTTTCTTCAAAATTCATTGAGCCGTCAAATAGTTTTTTATCGATCGCTTGGTATATAATAATCGGATAAAGATACCAAGTACTTCAGTTTTTAAGTGAAACGTCTATCCAACAGTGAAAACCACATCGAAATTATTATAGTATTTTTTACGTTATGGGCGAACAAATAAACATACAGACAAACAGACAGATACGAGTTTTTTAAATGTTATGTTTTTGTTCAGTAGATTATTGTACACTAGACTTTTTTTTAAATTTTCTTTGTACAGACTTGTTCGTACTTATTTCTTTATTATAAGTATAGATAGATAGATATAGATAGATTTATTGAAAAATGTGCAAATAATTACTTACATCATCATACTTGTAGTTTAATTAAATATTATGATACACCAGCGTCTCTTGCTGTATTTATAATGACTTCTCCATCGAAATTTTCTTCAGAAGAGATCACTTTTTAGCGATAAGACCGCACATTGTACAGTAAATTTAATAAGTACATAATTATGTAACCAATTTGTAGGTGTACATTTATATAGAGTACAATAAAGAACGATAAAAAGTAATAATATACATAAAAAAAAAGTTAATTACTAAAAGACTATTATACACTAAAGACTATGCAAAGTGAAAAAAAGTTCGAAGACTTAAAATTAGTTACTGAAAAACACTCATTTTTTTAATGAAATATTTTTGTTGTAAAAACTACTAGACCGTATGAAATGCGGTTTTTATTATTAGATAGATTAGGGTTTGACCTAGGATATGAGAAACTAAGAATCTCGATGCAATGACAATAAACCGAGCAATGGATATAAAAAACTATTTGATAGATGAACGAATATTGATAAAATTCGGTATTTTGTACAATATAGGTACATTTATCCAAGAAAAAAATTCTACGCGGGCTAAGCCACGGGCACAGCTAGCAATACATATTATTTTCCAAGGAACACCATTAATTATATTATTCAACCAAGATAATAATTTCAGAGTCTGGGACATGACATCATAAAAACTGTATTACATTAGAATTCTGATTACGAGGACATTTACTTGTAATATAATATTTACTTCAGCAAGCTTGGATTTATAGCCCTTGAAAAATAAACTTGAAAATAAACCTACAATGCTGATACAGTACGCTGAAACTTAAGTACCTATACAGTAAATTTTTATGCTTCATAAAAATGTAGACGGCCGAAGAATACAATAACAGGAATGTGAACTAATAAAAAAATAGTTGACTTTTTCTTTATATTATGTTTGTTTTCTAACAAATGTCGTAGGTATGGGTTGATTTTATGTAGGGGATGGAATATATCAATAACAATGCACAGATATCCGGTGTTGGTCTTAGATTTACGTTTTCAAAACAAGGAGACTATATCTTTTATGTAGTTTTTATCCTATTTAGGGTGAATACTGGTAAAACACAAATAAAAAAGATAACAAATGATTAGTAATTTCAATCGAGAAGAAGTAAGAACAGAAGAGAGTGTTTAGAGTATTGATAGAGAAGATAAGTGTGAGTTTCGTTTGTCAAGATATAACATCGGTGGTGCTGGCAACAGTGCTGAATCATCGGAAACTAAAAACAAAAGATATACATGGTTAATTAGGTATCCCATTTCTAATGTTGACTTGAGTGTTAGTGACTATGTCAGTATACTTATGAGCCATATGATGATGTATCAGGTACTCATTTATGTTTTTTTGTGCTTTATATATATTAAGTATATATTATATTATCATACAATTATTATATTATTTGGATTTACTTAGATGAAATTAGCAAAGTCACCATTTAACCCTCGAACAAGACATAGTTAGTTCGAAAACTAAAACCCGACTACAGTCGGATAAAAAATAGCCTGTGAAAAGTAGAAATGTAATGTTATTTATAAAACTTACATAATTGTATTATTTGTACAGATAGTGTTAGCTAAGCACATTTAAATAATGATATTTAGGTTCTTATTGGACAAAATCATGTTTTAAGTTTCATATAAGCCTGTGAGCTTGAAAAACAAAATAATTATTATATTGCTTGTACTTTTAGTATAAAAACATAGACTATTAGTGTACAAATTGTGTGAATTTTATGTCTTAATAAAGATATTTGAAAATTAATTAGTTAATGGTCAATAATTATTTTTTTGTACCTAAGTTTCACACGCAGATGGTTGTCCAAACAAAATTGGAAGCAGTTCTCTAGTTGTAAATGAGTGAAACCGAAATTAAATGACACGCCCTATTCAATTGGTAGCATAATTTGAACAATGTTATTTATATCTTCGAAGGTGAATAACAACCATATTATTTTAGGGGCCATAATAAATAAGAGCAGCGACAATTCAGGCTGTCTATTTGTTCAGTCCTAATTCAAAGTAACAGAGTTTGCGCTACAGTGGCCGTCTGTTTATATTTGTGTTTGTAATTTACTTGTATGGTCAGCGCCAAGTTGACTGTGTGGATTGAACCTTATTTTAGAGGTTGTAAGGTGAAAGGGTGCTGTAAAATTATTTGTGTACAGAGTGGAACTAAAGTTGATTTTTAGCCCCGAACACTATAAAAGAGGGGTGTTATAAGTTTAGGGTGCGTTTGTATCATTGTATCCGTGTGTCTGTCTGTAACATCGTAGTTCCCAAACGAATGGACCAATTTTGATGCGTTTTTTTTCTGTTTGAAAGTTGACGTAATTGAGACGGTTCATAGCTCAAACGGGGATGAGGATCGTAGCTCCCACACGAATGGACCAATTTTGATGCGGTTTTTTATGTTTGATCGAGATGCTTCTTAGCTATGATGGGGGGCGGGGGGTCGGGGGTTATATAAAATTTAAATTTGTGCTTGTTTTAAGTAAGGTTTACCTTTCCACCAATCCCCACCGGGTCACGTAAAAGACGTCCACTGCTGAACAGGCCACACAGAACTTCTCAATGACCAATTTGCATCCAGTGACCCCCTCTCACGACTTTCACCAGGTCGTTGGTCCGCCTTGTGTCCGTCCAGTGCTCCGCTGGCCACCCTTCGAGAACCTTTCTGCCCCAACGGTTATCGGCACGAGCTCAATTTTCTAATTCTGAGAGCTATGTCGGTAACTTTTTAGGGTTGATAATTATGCTTCTTACAGAGAGTCTCTTTCTATGTGTCGTCCATATATACACAAAGTAGGCTGAAAATATAGATTTTGTTTCTGACTGCATTGTGGCCTTATCCTGTTCATGCATGCTGTGGAATTAATATGCATTAAGGACTCCAATCCAGCAGTGTTTCAATGCCGCGAGATTATTTCTGGGTTAGTAGAATTGTGCGTAGCTATTTTATATTTTATAAAACGTTTAATGCAACGGTTAACGTTAATTATGGTAAAATACAATACAATTTATTAATACAACAATCTACTTCTTTAAGTTTGAGTTTGGCTTCTTATTGATAAAATGAACAACACACCACATGACTATAACTTTCTCAGCTTTATCAACGTAAATAAAGTAGCTTTAGGTGAATTATCATTTTTTTTTTCTCAAATAATAATTAGGTACGTACTAACATTATTCATCTAGTCTATAACTTTTCTACCTGAGGCAATTATAATTAATTGTAATAGTCACTTTGGTAATATCACATTATATCACATTAATAAATGTAAGATGGATTTGGAAAACTAAGTAGTTTTAAATCTCCATTTATATTATTAATGTTATTTAGTAATTTAACGCCACTTAAATGTTTTTTTTGATTGAAATTATATCACTCGTCTTTGTGGAAAAAATGTATGAAAAACAAATAGCATCATCCCAATCTACCGACAACAAAGTATGTAGCCAGCATCAAAAAATATCTTTCGTTTTTTTTTTATTACGGCTTAGGCAATCGTTTGACCACGATTTCACCTGATAGAAAGCGAGGATGCGGTCGAAAGTGTAGAACGCTTGCCTAGTAGATACCATTCATTCTTGACTTGAACACAACTGGGTTATATTTTACACACTGATGAGGGCAAAGCATGCTCTCTAAGTACATTTGTTGATTTCTGCGGCAATACATGCATGTCATGTATTTTGCAGGGCGGCAGATTTGATTGGGTTTTGCACGAGTCGTTGACAATATCACAACTTTGTGGATCCGCAAGGTGTGGGTTCCCCCAGGCCTTCATATAATACTGGATCCTGCAGGATTGCGGGATCTCAGCTTACTAGATTGCAATCCCTACTGTGTATTCCATTGAAATCTCTATTCTTCCGTCAGTCAGTCTAGTTTTGCAACAGCGATGCACGCTGCGCCTAAAACTGAGTGTGGACAGTTGATATGTCGGCCGGATTTGGACAGTTTTTTTTAGGTTAGATAAGCTCTATTGTTTCACGACCGCAACATATAAAACTCTTGATTTTTCAACGGCTGTGAGTGTGTGTGTGGGTTATTTGAAAAGCTTAGTTTCCAAAAGAATAAAAAAAATAGTTTGTGATTAGGCGAATGATATTGATGTTGTGATCCAGTTAAAAGTCAAAGTATTTATTGTAAATAGGCAAAAAAAATAGCACTTTTACAAGTCAAAACTTTCTCATGAACAAAGAAAAACATAAATTATTATAACTAGCTGTGCCCGCGGCTTTACCCACGTGATTATTTCATTTAAAAGTAGCCCATACGTATTATTCCAGGATCAAAAATACCTATAAAGTACATTATACTAAATTCCTTCAAAATTCGTTCAGCCTTCAAATCGATTTTATTAATTGGTCGGCATCTAATCATCGGATTAAGATACCAAGATTTTTTCGTTACTATTGCTTTATTATAAGTATAGATACATACATTAAAATAAAACATGCTAAATTGTCAAAAATTGAGAAAATGATATCCCCGTAGTTTCTTGGTGCTTGGAAGTACCGGTAGAGTCAGAAGGGTATTTATTTTCTTTTCTTGTTTGAGATTTAACATTTCATGGAAATTTCCTTTTTAAACTCAAAGCATACTTAGTTTACCTGATTTTATCTATCTATATCTATGTATCTACTTATAATAAAGCAATAACAACGAAAATGACTGTACAAAGAAGATAATAAAAAGAAAGTCTAGGGTACCTTCACAAAAAAAAAGAATAGAACACTTTTTAAAATCGTATCTGTCTGTTTGTCTGTTTGTTTGTCTGTTGGTTTGTACGCGCATCACGTAAAAACTACGTTACGTACTATAGTTTACGTTATAGATTGATAGTTAACTCTTAAGGTAGTTCCTTTTTCATTCAGCATAAATGTCTACGCGAAGAAAGTCCCGAGCAGCGACTTGAATGTAAAGATGCAATTTTGAATTTAAAGCGGGGTTGTTTTAATCAAAGTACTTAAGAATTTTAATTTAAATGCCTTTGGTGCCATAAGCTTAATTATTATTTTTGGTATCATCTCCAATAACCGGACTTGTGATTACGCCATTTCCCAAAAATATTACTTCGTTAGCGGCATCAAAATAGGTACCAGCTTTTATGGGACGTAATCAGTAGGTATTTTTAGCCCCCGGCGAAAAAAAGAGGGGCGTCTTGAGTTTGAAATGAAATCTGTATGTTTTTATTTGACGGAGAATTTTCCTAATAGCATTTGGTCTTTGTAACATTAAATCAGATATTTTTCTTAAATGTATGTACTCAGTCCATGCAACAGAATTTATCTTTAGCACTAAATATGAAGAGTAAATAAAGAATAAAACATCAAACTAGGCATTATAGAAATAGTCAAAATTCAAACGTGTTTTCCTTGCAACATCGCGGGAGCGGGGCGGCACCGGCAGATATGGGTAGGTATACAAACTTGTCAACGCGCGATTGGCGGAGCACACGTGCCGCAGCCATTAAGCGTTTAAGGGAAATAGATATTAAAAAAAAAAAAAATTTTTAGTCAGTTTTTTAATAGATTACAATGCACCGATTTTAAATAATGGACTAAATACATGCATTTAAGAAAAATTACGAATTCAATGTCACGGTGTATACTACTTATCAATAGGCAAACGACTGTATTACTTGCTAACCACTTTATTTGGAAAGTATTAACAAAAAGTATACTAATCTGGAATAGCAATAATAATAATATAATATTCGGGACAATTCCACACCAAATACCTAGCCCCAAACTAGGATACCCTGTAATATGGGCACTAGATATCGGATAAACATACTTACATACGAATATCAACATCCATGACTCGGAAACAAACATTTCTGCTCATCACACAAATGATTGCACCTTGCAGGATTCGAACCCGCAACCAATAGATTTCGTTCCTAGGACTACTAGCCACTAGACCAACCGGCCGTCAAATATGTATTTACATTGGTACTATGACTAACAAACTTATTTACTTCATATTATACATATTCATTTCATATTTAAATATTCGTATTATATAATTTAAGTATAATGTACCAACTAATGTGAATTGTTACAATTGTACGCTGCCGTTTATTTATTTTACTTCTTACTGTCCATCCAAAGGTTTTCTGGAAGAGATCGCTTTCAGCGATAAGATCGCCCATTGTACTACCATAGTGTTAATTCAATTACAATGTGTATGTTTTCTAACCGGTAATTACAATAAAGTATGTCGTATCGTATCGTATCGTATCGTATTATACAAACTTAATTACTTGAGAACTAAGCAAAATTATATACAAAAGGTATTTAAATAAATTCTGCAAAAATAATTTATATCCCAAAATTTGTCCCAAATAAAGCAAAATATTAATTTCCCGGCAAATGCCCCTCATCGGTCCTGAATACGCTCATGTTAACCAGATTACTTTTTGCTGCATTTGTTTTTATTAAATGGACCAAATTGACGCTTACTGAGCACATTATCTTTTATGATACACTCCTATTAAGAATTTTGAGTTGTAAGTAAAACTCTAAACAGTGAACAAAGCAAAGCATTTTCAGAAGCAGACCAAAAAAAGGTTTTTATAAATTGTTGTTTTATTCGTTGTTATGGTTTGTTGACCAGGTGTTAATTGATTAACTCCCAATCATGGCCAGGTCTTTCCTATTAGTTTTCCATCACCACTGAACCATCGTAGAACCAAAAGTCTTCCATGGCTGCGCCGTCCTAAGCGTGGCCACCAAGGACAAACTCCTATTACAAACCTATTCTACTCGTATATAACGTATTAGCTGTTTCAACAAAAGGGTGAATAAAATATTTAATATTGGGTATATTTTAAGTTCTTAGCTGAATAAAAATAATTTTATATATTTAACAACAAAATGAAGATAAATTAAACATTGTCTGATGCGTCTTATCATAGTTTCCTTTCCCAACAAAAAAGCTTTCCCAGATTTTCTTTTAACCCTTAACTAATAAGGTCGAGGTCAGTGACCTTATTCATCATCATCAATCAGTCTCGTAGAAAAAACCCATTGTTGTTTGAAATAAAAAGAGGTGTTCTACTGTGAGGAGTTAAAAGCGGCATTATATTGTAACATTTTATGCAAATGAAAGGTTTGGCTTTCAGCCTTCCAGCCACTTTACTGGAAAATGTTCCATGGGATGGAGTTACAGTGCAATTACCTAGGGGGTTAGCAGTATCAAAGACCAGTAGGCACTTTGAGACCACCTAACCATTGCAATAGGTAGTTTATTAGACAAAAATAGGTATTTTTAAATAGAAAAAAATAATTGCTTTGACACCTTACCAATTTTTACCGCAAAGGAAAAGAGCAAAAAAGGGTAATTTTTTCACAACGTTCTTTACTTTTTTTATTAGAATTTTGGATCTCATCGATTTACATAAGAAAAAAAATTGAACAATCAAGTATAACTAAAAATAGACCTGAGTAAGCTCGTTCATTAACTTGCACGAATATATCTGAAAATTTTCTAAACGAAAAAATAATTAATATCAATATATAAAACTGAAACGTTGTCTGTTTGTTTGTTTGAGGAGCTTTCACGCGATAACGGCTGGACGGATTTTGATGAAATTTGGAATAAAGTTAGGTCATACCCTAGAATAAAACATAGGATACTTTTAATCCCAGAAAATTGAAAGTTTTTACGGGAAAACTGTAAAACGTTGATTACTCGCTGTAAGGAACGGTTGCCATGGAAACGAAATAACAAGTGTGTCAAAAAACAACAAGAGCATTGGTTCTCTAAGTAAATATATGTCTATGGTTCTGTAACTACCAATGCAAATGTATTGGTTTTTAATATCCTAGAAGAACATAGGGTGTTTTTTTTTTCGCGATAAACAGTAGTCCGCGCGTACGTAGTCGCGGGCGAGAAAGCTAGTACTAATTAAAAAGCGTCAATAAGTAATTCAACGTCAATAATCCTCATCACAGCTTCTTAATGCCCACTGAAACTGAAAATAAAGAACTCAGGCTGCAAAAAAAAACAATCCTGGTCAGCCGGGAAAGTTTAATAATACTTCAAAAAACTTTTCAATAAGCGAACAAAAGATATTCCGTAATTGACACCCGTCATAAAACAAAAATGAGAACTAGCGATAACTTTTGTTCGGAATCACGAAGTCGCAACCGTTTCAAGTGGAGGTCGAACTTTTGACTGCGAGTGACAAACTGAACGCGAAGTTTGTGGGTTCGCGACACACTGTGAGCCGGTGTGTTGTTTGTTCCGTGCGGTCAACAGCTGTGTATGTGGACGGTATCAGCATGCATGCGGTCTACTTGTATACCTACTGTGTCTGTATGGAGCAAGTGTGTGTGGTAATGTTTGCATGTGTGAATTTCAGTTCGTGGATATCCAGGTGTGCAGTGTAATTTATTAAGTAAATTAGGCTTGCCTTACCGCAGTACAAGCAAATATATTGCGCAGTTCGAGATTTTAGATCAACATTTTGCGTCAAAAATACGCACTATTTATGAGGAAATTTGTCTCTAATAGTAAGCCAAAGTTGGTGAAAATTTGAAGCTTTTTTATTAATGCTTTTTTTTTAATAAACTAGTTTGATGTATTATCATCAAAATTTAAATAAGAACTCGTTGTACAACCCGGGTACAATTCAAAAACTGGTCATTAAGCAAATATGTTTATTTGCGGTACAGGGATTCCGTTGGGCGCACACACAATTTCAAATCTCGGCAAGGCTCCCGCACTCACGCGAACGAAACGCTTGCGCGATGCAGAACATTGCCTTGAGCCACTAGCGCCATCTATTGGTTTTACTAGTAACTAAAGACATGTTATAGCATTTTAATTATTATGTTTTCCTAAGTATTGAGACATTATTAACAAACCAAAGCGTGACGCTCACATGATGGTAAGCGCCACATTTAACAATGTACTCGAAGTTCCTTCTACACTCGTACAAACATGGATTTGTAGTAAAATTTTTTGTTGGCCTAGTATTATTGTAATAAGAGATGGTGGCCGAACGATAATATATGCGCCTTGCAGTCCCATGGCACTGGGTTAAATACTCGTACCATTGAATAAGGTATGTGCGGATATGTCATCGCTCTGCGTTTTGGAGGACACGTTAAGCCGTCGGTCTTGGTTGCTTATAATAATTGATAGCAGTTTTGTCACGTCAAAAGCCCATGCGCGACATCAGAGCTCGATACTTCCTCGTTATACAACGCGATTAGGATATACAAATCACGAAGCAAAACGTCGCACTAAAATCAACCAACTCGTACTTAACCCCTTCAAACTCCTCAAAGCTATATTGCCGCAAAACGGCACCACAAAACTTTGAATCCGATCCGATATCGCAACTTGCCCTGCATACATCCGGACTTAACCCTACGTGACCTTGCATACGCCACTCGACTTTGCGGCATTTCCGGCTGGAAGAGACAAGTGGGGTCTACGCGAATAAATAATGCGATTAGGCGAGTTTTTTTAGACCACGGAGTTATCAGTTTTGTTATTAATAATGAATTGAAATTCTTAGATTCTACAAAAGTGCATAAAACATACCATATCTGCCCAAGCTGAAGGCAAGGGTAGATATTAAAGTCGAGTATAAAATGCCGTGTGTGCTAAACGAGTTATACAAATACTTTGATTTTGGTGAATAATAAGACATTTCATAGCTTCTTTTCCCCTATTAATTGTTTAGCTTAATATCCGCCCTATCCGTGGAATAGAGCCACAGTGGTTAGGTTTTTATGTTTTCATTGCATTTTTGGGATCTTATAATGCATATGCATCTATTCACATTGGCAAAAAAATAATTGACCTTATTTTGATTTAAAAAAATATATATTTATGTTTTACGCAAACAGCCACGTAACAATATTTTCCGACGAATACCGCCACTAACGCCAGTGCAACCAAATTTTTCCGTTGAAAACGGCCACTGTCGCCTCAGTGACTATATGTTCCACGCAAATATCTGTGCGGGGAGTCGGCGGAAGAGGTCATAAGCGCGTCGCTGCCATTACTTGGCGGGATTGCTAGGCGTCGGGCATTGGTCGTGGTCCACCTGCTCAGTTCACCTGGGTGGACCACGGGCACTTTTCAAGGCAAAATAATTAAACCAATGAAGAGACATCGTGAACGTGAGTAAACAGATCATTTTTGAACCACACTAGTTAAGAAGTACTTATTTAAATAGAAATTCAGGTCTGACGTCAGCATTAGGAACCTGATTAGGTACCTATTCAGCCCTATCTATAGGCACACACTGAATGACATCAGACTTCATAATGTACAATTAAATAAAACTCCTAGGTACCAACCTAATCCAGGGACTTTAATCTACGTAGGTATCTAACCTGTTCGATGATAAAACACCTAGGTACCTACCTAATCTAGGGACTTTAAAGACCTTTTAAGCAAGGTCTTATCAGCATTTTTGAAAAATGGTACCACCATATACTCCTGTGCCATGCCTCGAGTGTTCTGCACAGTTGACAACGTTGAGTTGGAGTTAAAGAAGACCTGAAACTCCTTGAGAATAGGTTTACCTTTAATAGCTCCGATAAAACTCCGCCTTCACCGGAGGCTTTTCTATTTTATTATCACAAGGCCATTTCCATCTCTTCCAAGCTGACGTCTGGTAGCTCATCAGTATAGAGGTGAATCAACGTGGCTCTTGAATCCTCACAAACAGTATCTGCCCGAGGAGCATGCGAAGCGTATAAGTATCCGTAAAACTCAAAGGTGAGTGATAACCACGAATAGAGTGATGTATTTCGCCATTTATGTTAACACAATATCCATTCCAGTTCAGAAGCTTGAATATATCTTACAGTGTAGAGGTGAACAGTTTCGGAGAAATAACGTCTCCTTGTCTCACCCCTTTTTGCAACTGGATAGAATTCGTGCTCCGATCCTGAAGACGGACAGTCATGGTGGCCTTGCTGTACAAACACTTCAACACTTCGATGTACCGGTAGTCAATCTGGCACTGTTGTAATGACTGTAGCACTGCCTAGGTCTCGACTGAATCAAAGGCTTTCTCGTAGTCCACAAACGCTAGACATAGTGGCCAATTATACTTTTCGGTCTTCTGTATAATCAGCCGGAGCGTAGGGTGTGGTCTACAGTGCCGGAATCCAGCTTGTTCGGGAGGCTGAAAAACGTCAAACTTACGAGCGAGACCATTTGTAACTACTCTTGAAAACAGCTTATAGACGTGTCTCTGCAGCGAAATGGGCCTATAATTCTTCAAAAGGGTGTTATCACCTTTCTTAAAGAGCAACACTACTACGCTCCTATGCCACGCCTCTGGCGTAGTACCCTCGAGGATGACGGAGTTCAACAGCCTCTGAAGGACTTTTAGTACCGGTGTTCTACCCACTTTCAGTAGCTCTTTCGTTACTCCGTCCTCCCCTGGTGCCTTGTTGCTTTTAAGCTGTTTGAGAGCCATTCTGATCTCGTATAGGCCAGTCCGGAATATCTTCGGTATAGTGTCGGGTCAAAAGGGTTTTTGCATCTCTAGTCGTGCTAAGAGGAGTATGCGATGAGGTGTATAATTGCCCATATAACTTCTCGAGCTCACTCAAAATCTCTGGCTTCAACGAGATGATGCTGCCACTGTCCGCCTTCAGCTTCGCAAACAGGCTCAATAGACATATCTCTTGCAAACATTTTGGAGCCCTTGTTCCGCTCTATTGCGTTCTTAATACAATTAGTATTATAGGAAAGCAAATCATGTCACATCGACTTGGAGATCTGTTTATTAAGCAAACTGTAACTTGAAATATCCAATGAAGACTGCAGCCTCATCTCGCCTCGTTCTGCCATATGTTTAAGTGTATGCTCAGAGAGTTTCTGTATTTTATTTTTGCGATCGGTTTTATAGAACTCCGACCCAACCGCGTGAACAATTTCCACCAGCCCGTTATTTAGTTCATCCACTGTATCGCATTCGGTAAGGATTTGGAAGCGAGTTTGGAGCTCCAACTGAAAGCTCTTGAGGTTTTGGATTTGGGCAGGACTTGGGCAAAGACTAGATCTCATCAAATGAGACCTTTTCAGCTTTACGTTGATATTCAATGAGCCTCTTACCATGCGGTGCTCACTGCTGGTCTTAACCCTGTCGATCACAGAGACATAATTGAATATATACCTATTGGTCGTCAAAATGAAATCTAACTCGTTTTTATGACCGCCGGGGTGCAGCCACGTCCATTTCCTGGACGAGCGCTTCTTGATTAATTATAAAGAGTCCCTCCTTCTCCATAAAGTCGGCCAATCACTGACCCCTTTGGTTCCGCTGTCCAAATCCAAACTGCCCCACTTTCAGTTTATCGCCATTCCTCATGCCCAGCTGTGCGTTGAAGTCCCCAATCACCACTGTGAAGTGTGTTTTCCCCCCGTTTGTATCTAACTCTAATAACGCCGTGAATCGGAGCTAAAAGAGGCGGTTGGTCTTTTAGCTCGGGCCCCAGGAAGGTCAGAGTTAAAATCGCTTCCACTGATCTTCTCTTCTGTTTCTGCACCGACCTGGGGTCTGCAGCGCCGGCCTCTGGCCTCTCCACACATAAGGTATGCCACTCTGCTCGAAACGCTTTCGATCTTCACAATGTTGTTGACGTCAATGTTGACAATGTTCTTGTGGACGAGAAACCCGATACTGTGTTGATACTGCTGGTCGCCCACCCGGTAATAGAGTAAGTTGCCGGAATTGAGGGTTATCGTATCCTCTCCTCTCCTCGGACTTCTGATAACAGTCCCGTCTTTGCGGTGTGTTTATCATATATTTGGGGGGGGGGGGGGGGGGGAGGTTACCATAGTCACCACGCTTGGCAGGTGGATTAGTGACCTCAGTGCTACAATCATGTTACTCGGAGGACGCTGCTGCCCATCTTACGGTGTGTATTCCCTTGGTCGCCTCTTACGACATCCACGGGAGGATTGGGAGGGGTGCTAATCTAAGCCGAGGCCACGACGGCACATAAAACTTGTAGAAATATAATATAATATTGTAATATACTTCCGGCTCATATCATATTTTTATAAATGTTCACTTTTGCCATATAGTAAAAAAAAAACCTCAGAAATACTTAATAGTTAATTTTAAGTAATTATTTTGTAGATTTTGAATATTGTATAGTTTATCTTATATATTTTAATCATATTGCATTATCGATTTATAAGGTATGATGACACGAATAATGATTCAATATTAATTACATCATTGCTCCTGCATAACCGCGTTTGCTATACGTATGGAGTTTTAATTAAAAGTTACCTTTTAATAAATAATGTTTTACTTTCTTTGCTGAAAATGAATGGTGACTTTTTGCTTTGATAACAAATCATAAGGACATAAATCTTATGGCTAAAATAAATCATACGTTTTAACCATTTCAAAACCTTACACTTATAAAATATCTGTGTGTCTGTTAGGAATAGTTGCTTAATAAAATAAATTGTTCTTAATGTTTCCTGATAACAACTATCTTATTGTGAATATGTAACATCTATTTTATGTAACATGGTCATAAAAATATTTCCTATTTACAAGGGTAATATGCAAGAGTAACATATTTTTTTATTTGTCATTATCAATACTGTAAGGTATCTAATACGAGCCCCTAGGAAACAAAAGCTATTTTTTGTTGTTGAACAAAACATTGCAATCTAATCTTAAAAACGATAAATACGATAAATAATGTGACGTGCTAAAATATTTACACAAACGCAAAATAGAGGTTAACATTGTCAAAAACAAATGGGAACCTATAAATATTCAAATTGATTACCTGTCAAAGGAACATGTAACGTAGACCATAATTTAAAATAATATCAAACAGGACAAAGTAACACAAACACTCAAACGATAATAAATAAATAATTTAATGGCAAAACTTCAAATGATATCTGATTTAGTATAGTTTTAAAAACACTTGAAACCATTCGAAAAGTTAAGTAAGTTTTTGCGTATCTTTCAAAGCCGTGGGAAAGGAACAACAGATTTAAGACAGGAACGCATCAAGGAGAACAAAGTAAATAGCGAATAAATGTTATTTGTAAAAAAAACATAAAACCAATAATACATTAGATATTTTAAAACATACTTAATAATTACTGATTATAAAATAATCCATAATAGTTACTTTTAAATGAATGATTATATTGTTCAGAATATTAATTTATATATGTATTATGTACTTTCTAAAATAATATAATCAAAAGTACCATCATCGGACTTATCGCCAACGATAGAATTACTACCAGAAAACCTTAGAGTGAAGAAGATAATAGACTAATTATCTTTTGTATAGTATTATAATAAACTATCAAATTAACTAACTACCAAAATACTTAAAAAACCAAATTAAAATAACAATACATGATATAGTAAACTCTATATAAAATATCTCTATTATTCATTAAAAATGATAACTTAATGCGACCCTGTATGCCCAACACAAGTCAATATAAAAAGGGCAAACCTGGATGACAGAAGCCATAACAGTTTAGAACGTGACGCGGTCTCCATATTAAAAAGAGACAAATACGACTGATTTAAATAATTTATAATTCGCGATTATTTACTATTAAAATAAAGTTTTAAAGTATAGTTTTTTCAACATACGTGTCCAATATGTAAAGCGAATTTAGTTGCAGTGGTTCACAGTGCAGTGAGTGGGGCCGTGCCTACATGCAGAAATTAAAAGCTAAGTAGAAAACTTGGTGTTGGTCGATTTTCTGAATAAACTCTTATTTTCTAGAATACATAACTAAGTATATACTTGGGGCTGTCGTGATTCTGAATAAAACTCTCATGTTTTAAATTACAATAACTAAGTATTAAGCTGATACTTATTTACTTAGTGCATAGGTTTAAGATGATTTACCCTTTAAATTCAACATATAATTAACTAGAAGATAGATTCAGAGTTTGCAATTCCTAAACAGTTAACCTTATTTAAATTATATATAACAACTGAGTACATAAACGATGACTGTTTATATACTCAGCATAATTAAAAAATTCTAAACTTAACTGATTTAACCTAAGTATCTAAGCTTAAGGCTATGTTACTTTGTGTATGATGATTTTAAATGAATCGCTAATTAAAATTCAATTACAACTAAGTCTATAATCGATGACTGTTTTATACTCAGGATATACAATTTTCAACTGAACTAATTTAACTAAGAGTATAAATCTTACTGTTGATGGATCTAGACATTGTACTATATGTTAAACTTCAATCGCTATTAAGTAATAGAACTAAAAACTCATGAACTGATTTTATGTAACTATAACTAAGTAAATAATTTTCAAGCTGCTTATTTATAAGAAGAACAGATCTAAGAAGAGTTGATTATTTATTGAACGAGTGGATTCCATATTTTTATAGAGTACGGATAACCTGAACTGATTTCGTATATTATTGAAATATACAACAAGTATAAGTAAGTATATAGTAAGTAGTAGTATAGTTGTGAATACTGGGAGGGGAAGTCTAATGGAAATGGTTGATGATGTTTATATCTATTTATTGATGTGGATCTTATTATAATGTAAATGACAAGTTATTTACATACAGTGAAACTCTTATGTATTATAAATTGACAAAACCTTATATACTACAAGTTTTGACGAAGTGATTATTTGCGAATTTACGAACGATGACACATATTATACAAAAGTATACAGAGAAATTATTATGTATTATAAATTGACAAAACCTTATATACTATATGATTTGACAATGTAGTTATTTCTGATTACTGACAATGACATATATTATATTATGCTAAAGTATTACTTTGTTCGTCTTTGTTTGTTCAGATATATTAAAGAGGAAAGTTATATACTTACCTATAATAATAAATAATTTGATTGAAATACTTTGTTCCTATGAGAGACATAACGAATGCATAACCTCTTTGTTTTGGTACAAAGATGTATAAATTCACATAATTTATAGACAATTACTACGGAGGTAATTGTTATTATTTCATAATTTAATGAAGTAGCTGAGAGAAGGGAGATTGTTTCATCCTGAGACACACTAAATAGCCCATGCGAGCGTTACATCATATACATATTATCGTGGAAAACACGCAACATGGGATTAACATTAAAACAACATTTAAAATGCTTGAGAATTCTGAAAGATTTGGTTCTTATTTATGTTAGGAAGAAATTATCTTCCTTATGGACTCTTGGCAGCCTTGTAAATATAAATAATGTTTAAAATAAGAAGAAATCACCTTCCTTTGTTACTCTTGGCCTCCTGATAAATATAAATAATGATTTAACTTCACTCTGAGGAATTACATAAAAGTATGTCCAGCCGGCAGGCTTTGGACTAGACAGTGATACCGAATATTCAGTTTAATGGATATTAAAGTAGCCTAGTAATAGCCGTCAAGTGGCTGCACCGTTTGGACTCAAGTCTAGTTCTTACTTGTTGGGTTGAGAATGGTTCATGAATCTAACCGGAACTGGACATACAGTTCCAAGACAGACAAAATCTTGTGAATTTCCCGAAACAGACAAAATATGTCATTACACCAAAACAAATCATAAATAACGCTTTATTTAACCTTCAAGTTTGTCTTTCATATGAATGTTCAATACATAAAATAAAGTTACTCATTTACAAAAGATTAACAATGACCAAGGAAGTGAATTATAAACACTAATAAATATTATGAAAACATGTTTTATACTCAAATACTACAAACCATATATTCATATTTCTTAAACCATCTGAAGAAGATAAATACAAAACTATTACCTTTTATATAAACAACAATCTATTTTATTAGGATAAGGAATTTATTTAGAAACCGCTCAGCAATTTTTCATATTCCAACAGAAGTCGGAGGTCTAATCCTTCACCCTGCAAGAGAGAGTTACAACGCATCTTCAAACATCGTGTGAAGTCAACATCCAAGTTAGTCGCTTTTCACATTTTCTTACACAATTTCTATATTTTCCTAAATGTTTATTTTACATGTTTTCTCTTTTAAAACAGCTCAACCAAAAATATAACAGAACTACCTTTAACCAAATACGTTAATTTTCAGTAAACTGTTCATTTAACTTAGATGATCACATAAGCCATTTAAATATTAAACTTCTATAAGCAATTATGATTATAACATTTCAATAAACTTCAATTATATGAGTAATCTAGACGATCACATAAAAACTTTACATCTATTCTTTAAATCAGCAAATTTAATAGCAGCGTTTCACGGAACTTCACTTCCGTAGTAAAATATGAATTATTCAATAGCATTTTTACTTAGGCTAGGAGACCAGAACCTTACAATACAGTAAAGTAATATTGAGTCGATTGGTTTTTTCATTGCATGTTACCGTAACATTTTTCTACCTATAAAATTGGGGTAAACCTTCAGTAGCCACCTATTTGTTGCATCTTATAAACAATATTTCCTTATTTTAACTTTAATATCCCTATTAAAATAAAATACAATGATAATTATTTGTTTATCAGTATACTTACTCAAAGTAAATCAATAGTATATAAATCAGTCCGTTCACAAAAGAAAAAAAAGTTATTTTCTTTAATTTTGTGTACGGAAATATGCTCAAACACTTGCTCGTTAAAAGCCACTACTATTTCCGTTGAAAAAAGTACTAACGTCTTTTAAATTTACGCGTGCTAGTTAGTCATTTTCCATATAATAAAGCCTTTATGGCGATTATGTTCATGTAAATACGCTAAAATTCCGCGGAATACAGTCTTAAGGGACAAAAACTAAAAACTAACTAAAGGAATAAAAAATATATCACTGTATGCTCGTTATATCACCTAATCGTTAAGGATACTATAAAACATACATTGTCTATGAAATTTAAGAGAAAATTAGAAAAAAACCTCCCCCTGAAAACCTGTGGTTTTGCAATAGTGGCTCTTTGCGGCGGATAGGGCGAATAATGTAGAATTACTTTATTATTATTATTATTATTATTATTTTGTTTTACCCTTTCTTGAGTTTCTTTTAATTTACTTAAATTTGGTTCATCGATCACTGAGACTCAAGATACAGGCTCCGGCCTAGTTTGAGACTCGCTATTTACTTAGTATTTTTATTCAAAATTGTTTAGCTGTGTGTTTATAATGTGTACCTAATAGAGTAAGTGATCTTATGGAATAAACATTTATTATTATTATTATTATTATTTGATTTTAACATAGATTGCGAGTAATTTAAACAATCATATTGTAAATATTTACTCGTTTCCCACTTATCCAATGCATAAAATTGTCATACGTTTTTATATAAATACTAGTTGTGCCACGGCTTTGCCCGCGTGGTTATTTCATTTAAAAGTTGCCAAATAGGTTATTATCGATTGCTCGGTATATAATGACTGGATTAAGATATTAAGTACCCCAGTTTTTAAGTCAAACTCTAAGCTATGCAAAAGTGAAAACCGCATTGCAATCTGTTAAGTAGTTTTTACGTAATGTGCCAACAAACATACAGACAAACAAACAGACAAACAGACAGACGCGATTTAAAAAAAGTTCTATTCCTGTTCAGTAGTTTATTTTAATATTTTTTTTTTAATTACCTGTTATTTCTGTACAGACTTTTTCGTTCCTATTTCTTTATTATAAGTTTAGATATTTGCCTAGATTTTGACGGTAGTATCCGCTGAACTACTTTCTTTGCGTTTCTTTCCATGAATGTGATAGGAGTAACTTTCAGTACCTAATAATGGAAAATTCAATAACCAAACATTAAAAATACTGCTTAGAAAAAAGGGATGTATGTGTTATTATATGTAATATGTGCTTATTTACCAATTAAAACATTGTACATGTAACATTAGGCTAGAGTCAGAGAGCACAAAGAAGAACACTTATATGAGCAAGAGCATAAAACGCATTTCTAGTCCGCTTACACATATTATAAACAAGAACTGTACAAGCAAAGACGTGAAAAGAGTTTAAACAGCAGCAATGTAAGGTTTGATTCATGTTTTTTTTTTTAAATTAATTACCACACTTTTAATGAGGCTACAACTTTTTCATTTTAAACATTTTCCAAGATGTACAGGATTGTGCTAAGTAACAAACTCAATGTTATTACTTTACAGATTGCTTTAAAATATTAATGTATAAGCAATCTTCAATCTAAATTTCATCAAAATCCGTTTAGCCGTTTGAGCATGAAGAGTGATGATGATGATGATGATAAAAAGTATCATATGTGTTATACCCGGGATTAAGCTATCTCCATTCCAAATTTCATCAAAATCCGTCTAGCCGTTATCGCTTGAAAGCTCCCCAAACAAACAAACAAACAAACAAACAAACAGACAAAGTTTCATCTGTATTTTAATGCGGTTTTCACCACCAGTTGGATTATTTTTCACGGCAGTTTTATATACAGGATGTTTGGCGCAACGTTGAACATACAGAAATGAGAGATAGTGGGGTCATCTGCTACCTACTCAGCCACAAAGATTTGACCTAGGCCGCAAATTTAGGTTTCTCTTATCATTTTTCATTTCAAATGACCGTTTAGGGTCTATAACGATTTTAAATTGGTAAGCAACCATTCTCACTAATTCTTATAAATATAAACTTAAAAGTTGAAAATATAATTAATTATTATAAAAACAAAAAAAAACGATTACGAACAAAACTAAAAAGAGGCGAACAAGCTTTAGATTTTGAAATATAAGATGCAGTCGGAGGCATGAAGGCTCGCCAGGTGATCCTGTGAAAGTAGAAATGAAATGCATGATGCCTCCGACTGCATCTCATATTTCAATATCAAAAATCTAAAGCTTATTTTCTTCTTTTTAGTTTTGTTTGCAGTCGGGTTTTTTATTAGTTATAATAATGCATTTTATTAGCTTTAATAAATGTATAGTGATATGTAATAAACAAATAAAACTTAGGGGTACATATTATTATTACATTACATTTTACTTTCTATTAACACAATAAACAATAGCGTAGTCCATTAGATAAGTACCAACCACAGTACATAGCTTGCCATAGGCCTTGGCCATATACATATCATTCCGAAAGTCGAATAGATTTCCCTACTTATGAGGTTGAACAATTTATTGTTGGCATATTGAATGTAAAGCAGATTCGTACCGCAAGCACACGGCAGGCTTTGCAAAAATGGAAGAAAACTAAAATAGAGCTTTAAATAAAATAGGTCAGTCGTACGATCTTGCTTACCGGCCCTGCTACGTGCGGTACTGGTGAAGTTAATACTAGAATTAGCAAATAGACATTCAGCGGTTTTGTACTGGCTCCGTGCATCCCAACTACAAATGTTCTATACGTGTATCTCTTTTACCCGACTACGACGAAGCAAGGGAAGGGTTAAGAGTTTAACAGTCTATGTATGTATGTATGTAGATGTTCCGCCACAGCTTCGCCTCTATTGGTCCGATATTGTCAAGCGCGGAATCAATCGATTCGTCTTAAGGTATAGAGTATCACAGACTATTTTTTACACGACTACAGCGAAGCAGAGGAAGAGTTATGTGCTCGAACTAACTTGGTCCGATTTTAACAAGCAAGTAATCAGTCGATTCGTCTTCATCACAAGAGTGTCATAAGCTATATTATACCAGACGGACGGCTTTAAATTTTTGAACATATGTCTTGTTATCTCCAAAGAAGAGATGCATCACAAATATTTGCTTTAACTGAGTGCTAAGTTTAATCTATTGGGACTATGGGTAATATAGAATAAACCATAGACGAAACTAAGGTTTTTATACAATTATTTATTCTGTGATTAACGTCAGGAGATGAAACAATGTCAATTTAAGTTCCATGAATGCATGGTTCCATGGTGGGGCGCTTTGAATCAGCACAAATGAAAGTACCGCCCAGCATATCCATAGAGATCAGTGATTGGGACACAAAAAATATTCAATAGCGAAAAAAAATTGTACACAGCAATCCTATCGTCTGCTACTTTAAATAACTTGGTTGGAGCGTGACTTGGCATTCAAAGGTTGAAATATTTTATCGCTGAATATTGAAGATTTAATAATTCAAAGGCCTAAGAGCTTTTTGGAATCGTCACTGAAGCATATTTTAAATACTTTTATTGATTATTATTGTTTTAAAACGCTGAATGGCTTTTAACGAACGTGATATGGAAAAGTCAAACGCTGAATTTACCATTTCAAAACAAAATTGAAATAAAAGTTTAAACGAACAGTTTTAAAGCTACGCTACAGCACTATTAAGCTATACAGGGGCCGCGGAGTGTCCTTAATTCCACTGTCTTCAAGTCAAGACTGACAGCAGCAGTTACAACTTAAATCACATGCTTGCAAAAAAGCGAGTTACTTTACCATCCGTTGCAGCGTTTGCTTCTTTACTTTTGATGCGCTCTTGTCTAGATGCAGCGTTGTGTAACTTTTCAGGCGATATTTGTGCGAGTAATTTATGCAGGAAAAATAAACATGATACGGAGAGCCCTGACTTGAAAGCAGCTAACACGTATGCATTGTTGAGGCTTAAACATCGGAACTATCTGGGCTGTCCAGTAGGAAATTATGTAGATGCCCGACACGCAAACCTTCGGTTGTGTGGAGGCTTATCCAAATTACTTTAGACCGCTTGGCCCGTTGCCAGATAATGTGAAGTTGCAGTTTCGAGATAACTGCACTGATTTGAATGAGTTCTGCATCGGTCGTGTTGTCTTATTGTTTTTATAGGATTATGTTTTCGCTTGTTAGATTTTTACAGGCATTTTATGTGTGAAATCAGTTCTTTATAACTGTTAAACATTCTGCCAAAACAAATTAATTAACGTGCTCGTATATCTAAGTAATAGTGTGCTATTTTCACTCCCTTTAAATATTTGGATTGCTTTGGAACTTGATATTTCGGCAAAAGAAGATAATAGTGCAATGTAAGTCTTATGCTAATTATGTCTCACGTTTACACATTCATTGCAGTGAAGTGTCTGTATTGCATAGTATGTATGGCGCTATCCTCTGGTGTTAGTTTGTCTGGTTGCCCAAGAGCCTCCAACAAGGCTTAATGACTGCCATCAAAGTCATATCATACAATCTAAAATTTGATTTCATACGTCACATTGTAAGGAACCAGGACCGACGGCTTAAAAAGCCTTCCGAGTATAGGTACTTGGTCAATTATTTATTCTTTGTCTGAGTTTTAAGTGGTGGTAAAAACACAGACGACTGAATCAAAGTAATTGATACAAAGCCGCGTATTGAACTCAGCATCGTTGGATTGCAAAGAGCATTATTACCTAATGACCACCGTCGCTAGTGTAAATTAAACTTGGGGCAAACGTCCTGGCTCACTAGCTTGCCTCTTCGGTTTAGCTGAATAAAGAAAAACATTATTCTATTGATCTCTAAAAAGTTAAAATAACTTGACAGCTAGATTGCAATTTTGCTGTCTAGACGAGTAGGTATAATAATACTGTCAAAACATTCGTCTTTAATAGCACTCGATGAAAAATTTTAACTTGATATTTTATCAACTTTCAATTCATTTTTTGTTGACACAAACTAATGAGAAATTGTAAATGTTATACCTACGAGTATTACAACGATAGTTCATTCAACTAAGTACTATGTAATTATTGTTTTTACGAGTTTCAATAGGTATCTAATCAAATGGCTAGACTTTTGATGACCTTACGAAAGCAATTTTAAACCTTCAAACGTATGTTTTACGAAGCTATTTATTAAATTTGAGAACTAATGTCATACACGTTAATTACGTTGATTATTTCAACTGTAGAAATATCTTGTATTCCTCTAATTTGACTCATACCTGGTAACCTAATACTGTATTTTCAAATATTATGATATAAAAAACTTGGCTTGTGCCTTAACTTATTAGAGAGAAATAGAAGTGTGACAAAAATACTCATAAGAGTATTTTGAAATAAATTTCTTGACAACTTATAGATTATCATTTTTAAGCCATGGCAGAGGCCCTCAGGCTGCCTGACAAACTCTAACACCAGAGGCCAGAGCCTCACATGAAAAGCAAGCAAGTATGGTACTTACAAATCCCATTTGCACAAGATGGGCCGAGCCTGTTGTTTTCGTGTTGATCAACTAAATTGACTTTCACAGAACATGCTGACATACAATGTCACCTACATCTGATGTATATTCCACCACAGAGGATACCATTGGTAGGTATGCATTCTCCGGTTTAGCAGATAAACAGTTCTAAGACGTTTTTTTTCTGTTTTTATGTTACTACATAACATTTTACTATAAATATTTTCAAATCTAGCGAAAAGGTCCTAAATGTGGTAAAAAGTGCATGCGATTTATACTCCCGCCACAACGGGCAAGGAAAGTAGTTCAAAAGATATATTAACCACCTATGAAAATGCAGGAGAATGGGGAGCAGGTATGCATCACGGGACTTGATTTAGGGGTCCAGGACTAAGGTAAAAGTTATTGGGAACCTGTGAGTGACGTTGGGAGTTTTGACGTAATTAATGTTGACAATAAATCCATGACTTTTTACCAGGCGGCGCAACGCAAAAGCCGGGTAATGTGGTTATCATCATATATATGTATGGTCTTTTGTGGCACTATAAATACCAAACGCGTGGACCTATTCTGATGACTCTTACTGCAGTCGATTTGTCTTACAGATCGACTAATTTCTTTGAGAACTGAAAGGTGGCGTGAGTGTTTCAGTAAATCGATAAGTATACCAATCAAAAATAGGAAAAATACTGAAAATGTGAACCTCATTCGTGGTGGCTGTAGTTATTTTTTCGCCATTTCGCAAATAAGTTGGTGCATCTGTAATCTTGCGAGTATTACTAAAGACATGACAGTAATCAGTAATCAAAATTCAAAATGGGGACAACCAGACGACATATTGTGAAAAAGAGAAAAATATTAGCCGACGAAGTATATTTCGTGGGGTGTCATTAAATAGGTATTTGAAAACCATCTCTAAGTTTTTCATATTATCATTTTTCATTTCGAATGACCATTTAGAATCCATAACGATTTAAAGTTAGTTAGCAACCATTCTCACTTTTTATGCCTCATTTTAGTTTTGTTCGCAGTCTGTTTCTTAAGCACTTTCGATTATGTATTGTTCGTCTACTTTTTAATTTTAAAGACTGCGCTAAGCGCTATGATCTGATCTGTCAACATCAAAGAAGTTTTTTGGGTGAATTTCGCGACGGATAGAGCCTGATGAAGGCACCGTGTCAAACAATGTTCAAAGGCCTGATTTGATCACAAAGTGTCACCTCACTTGTTCATTACTAAATATAATAATAACCGTTACTTTGTGTACTTATTGCGGCATTGGTAAAGCATACATATTCGTTAGAGTTTGGAGGTTTTCTACTACAGCGTCAGTCTATATTTTCTATATAAAAGCTGGACAGTCAACATACATTATTACTTATTAAAACCTATAGACCTTTTAAGGCTTACATAGCTTTCATCTTAGAGCTAAATCCACAAAACATATTGCCTTCATATAAATATTAGAAAATGAAACATGACTCGTTTATTTAGTAATATTGTTGGTTATAGAGATTTTTAGTCGTATTCTGGAATAAATACTAATTTCATTGTTACCTAGATACAATTATTTACATCTTACATAAAAGTTGAATGATCAATGACTGCTATAAATTTAAGGAAAGTAGTCTGGACCATTCCCCATAAGCAGATTCATTCACTGTTTTATTATTAAGACATATCATCATTTACTCAGTCTCAGTTGTTATAATTTTGTTTTTTGTTTTGTTTGTTTTTGTTTATTTTAAGCAAATAAATTAATTTGAATTTAATTGAAACGGAAGGCAGCTATGGCGTTGTGGTAGGAAGATTACGATTAAAACAAAATAGATTTGTTAGTTAGAGCCTTGTAGTTACTAATTAGGCTTTGTACAAGTTATAATAAAGCAAATTAGTAATAGAAATTCTCGTCAATATTCGACGCAACTTTTATTTATGGTCAGGTATCGTCCTAGAAAATCCCTTCTCCCAAATTAATAAGTCTAGGTTTGGGACATAAAGTAATAAAAAGCACTGGTAAGGCATTTTGTTATAAAATACAGGTAATGTCTGAAATACTTAAGGGAAGTCCACATTACCATTTTATTTTCATATTGCTAGCTTGCATAGTTTTTTATTTGTTATGGTATCCGTGGTACTCCATAAAGTTATGAAAAATTACGAGTACAATCATGGAATAAGATGTGTGTCAAATATAAGACCTTTATAAGACCTTTTCAAACATATAAGACACTAGCTTTCCCGCCTGCGACTTCGTACGCGTGGACTACAGTTTATCGCGAAATAAAGCATTTTATTTTCTTATAGGATATTAAAAACCAATGCAAAAGTTGGTATAGCACCAATGCTCTTGATGTTTTATGACAGGCTTGTTATTTCGTTTCTATGTTTGCCATTCTGTGATGGCAACCGTTCCTTACAGTGAGTAATCAACATTTTCCAGTTTTCCCGTGGAAACTTCCAATTTTCCGGGATATAAGTATTTTATATTTTATTCTAGGGTATAAGCTATCTCCATTTTAAATTTCATCATAATCCGTCCAGCTGTTATCGCGTGAAAGCTTCCCAAACAAACAAACAAACAAACAAACAAACAAACAGATAGACAGACAAAGTATTACTTTTATATATTGATATGGATGGATTGATGGTAAATAAGTAGATTGAAAAACAAAAAGTTTATTTTTAAATAGATTAAAAAAAAAACTGTTATGTCATGGTGAAACTTAGAATGTGCTATCACAATTAAGTGCGTATACAACATTTCGTGTCTGTGCTTTTAACAATTAAGGAGTTCCTTAGTTAGGACCCAACTCTGAGTGCAGCAACTATGTCATAGTAAAACTCAAAACGGCTTTCATATTAAAATGCGTACACAAACTTTCGTGTCTGTGCTCTTGAACGTTGAAGAGTTCCTTTATCTGGAGACCATGTCATGGTAAAATTTAAAAACATTTATCATAATTAAATGCGGACACAAAATTTCGTGTCTATGCTGTTAACCGTTGAAGAGTTCCTTTATCTGGAGTTATATTTAACAAAAACAATTGTCGCATTTAAAAAAATATGTGAACACCTAAAACTACCGGAAAAGTTAATTTCATACTTCAAAACTACGAGCAAAGTTATAGTTATTGTGCTTGTATTTTTAATCTTCGGTCCAGAAAAGTAGAAAGAGCTGCGTTACATATATTTTTCATTAAAATAGAATCATAGTTAGATATAATAATTAAGCATGCTTGCTTATTGTGAGAGCTAGTATTGGCCTCTGGTGTCAGAGTTTGTCAGACCGCCCGATGATATCTGACATGACCTAACGACTGCAGTCTGGACCGATATCTTAACATGCCCTCCGAAGCACGGATCGATGGAATATCATGGAAAAAAATACTATGATAACAGGAAAAAGTATGTAGCAGCATGTGTAAATGGCGTTATTATTTCCGTTATTCGCCTACATTTTTTCCTCAATATAACCTACCACAAAAGAAATAAAAGAATGGTATACATACACCGGTAGACAGTATATCTTCAAGAAAATACGTCTGCGATATCACTCGGAAACATTTTATAGCCCTATTACGTAATGGGGTCCAACAATATTTTATTCTAATACATAAATGTCCGGTGACTGAGTTACTTTCGGCTTTTTTTGTAATATTGAAAGATAAACATTACCTTAATCGGGGTTGGTTTTTATGGTTAGTCAGGAGTCTAGAATAATGTTTATATTGAAAAGAAGCCTCATTTTATTCTTAAAAATACTTTGTCGTATGATTCTAAGGCCTTGAATACTTGAACCAAAATCTAATGTTGTAAAAATAAAAGTAGAAAAAACAGTACCAGCATAAATTTATCTGTTTTTTTTTTGTTGTAAAAATAGGTCCATCAATTTGATAATCACTGACGCATGCATCATTTTATTATTTTCTTGAGTGTACTTATTGCATATGACATCACAATAGGAGCTTATGGATATTTTAGTCCTCGTGCTCCTACCAGTAGGTAAACCCAGTAGGAGCTTGTGGAAACGCTCCATCTTACTTAGTATCTACTACTTATGCATTTTTTTTTATCAGCCCATATCGTTCTACTGCTGGGCAAAGGCCTCTCTCTCGCCTTCCAATTTTTCCGGTATATTGCTTTAGTTCGCCATTCTTTCCCATATGCGTCAAGTTCGTCTCGCCACTGTTGTCTAGGCCGGCCACGCTGTCGCTTTACGCCTTGCGGGACCCATTCCGTGATGGATTTAGCCTACAGCTCACAGCTGACACTTAGGCCAATATTTAAAAAAAGTAGATAATCATAGAAAAAAACTTAAAGTCATGCGAAAGTTTTGTGCATATTCTCCAACTCTTTCATTTGTATTATCATCATCATCATCATCATCAGCAGCAGCCCGTATCGGTCCACTGCTGGACATAGGCTTCTCCCAAAGCACGCCACTGAGCCTGATTTTTGGTTCTTCTGTTCCAACTGCTGCCAGCCATTTTGCGTATATCGTCGCTCCACGACGGGTGCCCTACACCACGTTTACCGAGTCGCGGTCTCCAGTCTAGAACACGTCTGCCCCAACGGTTATCAGTCCTTCAACAGATATGACCAGCCCACTGCCACTTCAGCTTACTAATCCTAAGGGCTATGTCGACAACTTTGGTTCCCTGGCGGATCACCTCATCCGGATACGATCTTTTAGAGAAACTCCGAGCATAGCCCTTTCCATAGCCCGCTGAGCGACCTTAAAATGGTGGACTAGTCGTACCGTGTGTCATTTGTATGTTTGGTATTAATTATTATGATAATCTACACGTATAATAAAGCAATAGGAACGAAATAGTCTGTACAAAGAAGATAATTTAAAAAAAAATGGTCTAGTGTACTTAAAATAAGCGACTGAACATGAATACGAGTATAACATTTTTTAAATTCGTTTCTGTATGTTCGCGCATAATGTAAAAACTACTGGACCGATTTCGATGTGGTTTTCACTGTTAGATAGCTTAGGGTTTGACTTAAAAACTGTTGAGTAGAAATCAAGCAATCGATAAAACTTTTTATCGGCTGAAGGAATTTTGATCAAATGTTGGTACATTGGTATTTTAAGTCTTGTACATAGAGAACTTTTTACCTAGAGAAATGACCACGCGTGCGAAGCCGCGGGTACAGCTAGTATAAACATATAGCATCATTATCGAAAGAAGCTACCAGCATCAAGAGTTTGTAATGATCTTGTCTATCCTGAATTTGTGCTATTTATTTGTATTTTTTCCCAAAGTACCTACCATTAATATGTAAAACATTGCTAGGTACCTAGTTATTAGCAATTTTTATTATTATATCAACTCAAAATATTGTAATACTCGTAAAACAATATTTTGGCACTAGCTGTGGCCGCGGCTTTGCTAGCGTGGTTATTTCATTTAAAAGTAGCCCATACGTGTTATTCCAGGACCAATAACTACATTTCTTTAAAATTCGTTCAGCCGTCAAATAGTTTTTATCGATTGCTCGGCATCTAATCATTGGGTTAAGATAGGAAGTACATCAGTTTTTTATTCGAACCCTATTCTATCCAACAGTGAAAAACGCAATGTTTATATTCTGCATTAGCTTATTTGAAGTCTCTAGACCATTTTTTTTAATTATCTTCTTTTTACAGACTTTTTCGTTCTTATTGCTTTATTATAATAAAAAAGTATATACAGATATATAATATTGCTTTTTTTACAGCGCTAGAGATAAAAAAAAGCAATATTATAAACGAAGCCAAACTGAGATCGCCCACAATTTTAATCGGTACCCGAAAAATTATCCGAGCAAGTAATTGAATTTGGTCAGGATTAACATCACAATCCTGTCCTTATAATTTGACGAGTTTGATTTAGATGAAAAACAAATTAGGAACGGTTGTTCTTATCCCTTTCAATTTGACATTTTTGGTTAGCTTTTTACTTTTTGTACGATGAAGTTCCAAAACGGGCTTATTGTTTTTAATCATTGCTGTGTTTTTATGCAACTAAAATAGTTATTTTATCTTTTATCATATATCTTATGATATTTATAGCTGCTGTTATCATAAAAAGTATCATACTGTGTGTGTCATTTTTCCTGAATGAAATCTCATTTGAAAGTATAACACATTTTGACATCCATTTTATACGATTTTAGCTGTGGTAACATAACTAAAGTTGATGTTCAAAATGTAAAGTTCTATTTATTATAAAGGAAACCTTTGTAAAAAACAGTACACTTAAAAAACAAATTATATCCAGAATCCGCTCAAACAAATCGTTACGCCTTTTTCGATGTTCATAAAAGTTCTCAAATCGAGTAGTAAACCCCAAAGTTTAGTACGAGGCTCGAAGGCCTCGCCACTTGGCTTCGCGGAAACTGCCAGCGTCAAGACGGCCCAGTATGAAACCGCCCAAACTTCGCCCATTGCCGAACACTTTAATACGAGTTTCGTGGTGTTTCGGAACGTTATCGTTATAAAATCGACGTCATGTTTTCCGTCTTGCCCAAATCTCGGAAACTCAATTACGAATTTACTTCTTTGCCTCAAAAATTGAACATCAAAAAAGGATCGACGTTTAATTAAACAGAAAACCGCAATAGCAGAAAAAGATCCAGTTGTATCAACTAAAACAGTAGGCAATGAACGTGAAAGTACGATAGCAACTAATGATGTTTCGTTTAACGACAACAATAAAAATACAAATAGCCCTAGCGGCCATTCAGACGAAAATTGACTAAACACGGCACGTGGTCCCCACTCGGGAGGGAAATAGCTGTGTGAGGATACAAAACATTTGATATTGTCCCTCCCCTACCCCTATCTATTGCGTAGGGTTCAGTCGTACGGGCCGCTCCGGCGTGAGCAGACGTCCTTTTCGGAAATTTAAACTTTCTGTTACGTCACGATATAGCCTAAGGGTGAAATTACGAGTGTCCCTTTTGGGTGAATTGTTCGGTGGTATGGTGGTTCAATGATTTGGTGAGATGGTGCGAAAGCGTGGAGTGAGGCGTGTTGCCTTCACGCACATGTGCGTTACGCTGCTGTGGTTCTTCACTTGTTTCAACGGTAAGTTCTGTTTTAAATATCGAATAAGGATTGGAACGTTGCGGTTCGGTGGTCTTGACCGTTGGAAACGGTGGATCGTTTCGATCTGTTCCCTTCTGTTGTGTTTTACGTACTTCCTGTAAAATTGTTTTGTTTTTATTTTAAACTAAAGATGGACTAAATAATTGGATGGATTAAATAAGACTATCTTTTTTTAACTTTAAAACATAGGTTTTTTAAACTTCCTTTTAGTTATATTATACATGAAGGTATATTATGTAAGTATAGTAATAGTATTTATATGATTGTTAGGAATCTCTTAGTTTTTCCAAATTAAATAGACACTATTCCGCATTAAAAACATAACAATACACCGAGGTTAACTGGAAGATAATGCTTGCTAGCATTAAGTTCGCCTATATACCTATCTTATGTGTGCAATAAAGAATTTTCTATCTATCTATCTATTAGTAAAATATTTCTGGGATATGGAGAAATCTTTTAGCATTTCTCTAGGACAGTTTAATTAAAGAAGAAAGCAAATAATTAATCTCAATTTCACCCCTCTACACATACTAAAATGTATTTCTTTACTCTAAAATTAAGAAGTCAAAATAATATTATATTGTATCCAAATAATATTATATTCAAAAAGCTTTTAAAATCGACAGAGAACTGTTGTGCATTTTACAACAGCCGTTCGCAAAAACGAACGATTCTCTCAAATAGTGGTACAGTTTTTTGCAAATTAAATGATTACAAGGTTATTTTTATGTGCAGTATCAACATTTTTACTTATTTCAATGGGTTACGTAATTTTTCGGACAGTTCATTTATTTATAGATAAAATGGTTCATATAACTTTTATTTGTTGATTTTGTAAACAAGTGTACAATGAGGCATTTCCTATTCTATATACCTATCTATCACTCTGATCGAAACATAGTAAGATTTTAAAATTATAGCAGTAATTATTCATTTTCAATTTTCTTCAGCCTAATGTGACCCTTTTATTAAGTGCAGACTTCGCGATTGTAGCATAACGGTTCAATAGTGCAACTTAGAATCCAATGATACCGGGTTCGGTCCTAGGCTAGGCGCACCAATTACTGTGTGAGTATCCATCGCTCCCTGCTTCCTAGGGCACGTTAAGCTGTCAATCCCGGCTGTTATTGATTAATAGCAGTCGTTAAGCCATGTCAGATTCCCTCGGGTGGCCTGACAAACTCTGACACTAGAAGCCTGCACTACCTCATACGACCAACAAACAAACCTCACATTCCACCATGGCTTAAGTTGGCACAGACTTCAGCCACGTTGGCCAAAGCATCATATTAAGATTAAGTAGGTACTTATAGCACGAAGCTATAGGTACCTATCTATCTTTTTTTAAAGAAAAACGTTTTAATATCAAAATATTTTTAATGTCAGCTTAAGTCCTTTATGACGCAGAGACTGAGCAAAAAAAAAGAAACCCATTGCATAGCAGTCTTCACAAGTCTCTATCACTATATACCCGAACGAACCGAAGAAAGTTCCAACAGCATGTATATGTAAAATTCAAAAGTTCGTTATCGCTTGAATGAAAACAGCTGCTAAAACATAATCAACCAAACAAGCAAACGACTTGAAAGATACTAAACTCGAAACATCGTTAACAGGTCGGGCGATATGTCTTTGGAACTACTAGCGAAGTACATTAATTCAGTGATGCGTACCACGCACAAAACATCAGTTGGTTAATCTAGGTACCCGTGTAAAATATGACTTTAGTTTAAATATGGCTGCGTTTATGACAAGACATAGGTGTGATTTTTTAATAAACTTCAGAAAGGAGGTTTAAAAAAATACTTCAGGGTAGTTTCCAAGGTTTCTGAACAGACTGGAATGATTATTTTTTATTTACAAGGGTAAAAATAAACCTTCAGTGAGGTCCCATATCAATTTCATGAAAATCGGTTCAGTAATTTTAGTAAATCCATTTGAATTATATATTTCTAAACAATGAATTGATTAACAACTAAAAATTTAAAATTTACTTCATACAAACTTTAACATCTCTTTTCACCCTTTTGCACTTTTATTAGTGGGATGCATCTTCTCAATAAGTCAGCCCGGGCATCTTGCACGGCATCGCAAATGCCATCATTTGCAATGACACGTTGCAACACTTGCCACCAAACTTCTGCATTTTTTTTTAATTTATTCAAACATTTTGAATATTTTCACTAGCAGTGGAAACAAGAAAAAAAATTGCAACATGTTAGACAGGTAATAGAAATATAAGGTTTGAATGAAATAATAGACTCCAAAAATAACAACTACTATACCAATTTTGGTGAAAATAAATGAGAACCTCCTCCTTTGGGAAGTTGATTAATTAAATAGGACATGTATAGCCGATGGTAGCTCAACGGTTCAATAGTGCAACTTAGAATCCAACGATACAGGGTTCGGTCCTAGGCTCCGCATCAATGACTCTTCTATGTTAGGTGCTGGTTTCCATCGACCCGTGCTTCGGAGGGCAAACTGTCGGACCGGCTGTTATTGATTTATAGCAGTCGTTAAGCCATGTCAGAGGCCCTCGGATGGCCTGACTAACACTGACACCAGAGGCCAGCACTACCTTATACGACTAGCAAGCCACCAACCAACTAGTTAATTGCACAACAGTAAAAAATTGTGGTGGCTGAACGGTAATATTATTTAAAATCCAACGATACCGGGTCCGATCCTCGGCCCTGCATCAGTGAAAAAGTTATGTGTGGACTTGCCATCCGTGCTTTGGTGGGTAAGCCAATGTTGGTCCCAGTTGCTAACAATAGATGGCAGTCGTTAAGTCAGAAGCCTATGAGCAGCCTGACAAACTCTGACACCAGAGGTCAACACTACCTCATACATCATGATCATCACCAACCTATGCTACCTATGCACGCTACTGTGCTCAGTCTTCAGCTACTCAAACTCGTGTCGTTAAAAATTCAAACATTGTTATATAAGATTAAATATTTTCTCTCTCACATAAAAGTTAATGAGTAGTCAAATAAACTAGAAGTAGAAAAAAAAAAATAAAAAAAAAAAAAAAAAAAACATGGAGCAAATACATTCATATTCATAAATTACAATATTTTACACAAGAAACTAAATAGCATGTTACTTGGAAATGATACACAAAAAATATTTCAAAGGTGTCTTTAACATGATTGCTTACTTTCGTTTAAAAAGGTATAGTTACTGGCTAATAATAGTTTTAGTTATAATGGGCAGTAGTGCTATATCTAGTTTAGGTATGGGAGTTATAATAGTTTCTGTCACCTTTCAATATCCCCTACATCTATGACTTTTTTAATACAAAATTATTACACAACATTATATTTAACCAGTAATTTACCCTCTATAAATTAATTATGACTTAAAGATACCTTGTCAGCTGACTCTTGCAGAAAAAAACAATCACTACAACAAAAATATTAATCTATCTATCTATACACTATCTATCTATAAATATAATAAGGCAATAATAATAAAAAACTCTGTACAAAGAAGATAATAAAAAAAAATATGTAAAGGTTGCTTGAAATAAGAGACTGTTTTTTTTTAAATTTAATTCGTGTCTGTTTGTCTGTTAGTTAGTTTGTTTGTTTGTCTGTATGTTTGTTCGCGCATCACGAAAAACTACTGGACCAATTGTAATGCGGTTTTCACTGTTGGATAGCTTAGTGTTTGACTTAAAAACTGCGGTACTTAATATCTCAATCCAATAATTAGATGTCGAGCAATCGATAAAACTATTTGACGGCCAAAGGAGTATCGAGCAAATGTTGGTATATTGGTAGTTTAAGTCCTGGAATAGCACATGAGTTCTTTTAATGTAGAGAAAAAACACGGGTGCGAAGCCGCGGGCACAGCTAGTACTTATAATAAAGCAATACGAACGGAAAAGTATGTACAATGAAGATAATAATAAAAATGTAGCATAGAAAAGATCATTTTCTTAAATCGTGTCTGTCTGTTTGCCTGTTAGTTTGTTTGTTTGTTTGTCTGTATGTTTGTGCGTGCATCACGTAAAACTACTGTAACGATTGCGATGCAGTTTTCATTGTTGGATAGCTTAGGGTTTGACCTAAAAACTGGGGTTCTTGGTATCTTGGTATGGTAATCCGATGATTAGACACTGAGCAATCGATAAATAAACAATTTGACGACTAAACAAATTTTGAAGAAATTTAGTATGTTGTACATTTTAGGTACTATTGGGCCTTGAATAACACGTATCGGCTACTTTTAAATGAAATGACCACGCGGGCAAAGCCGTGGCGAGAATAGCGAGTACTTATAATAAAGCAATAAGAACGAAAAAGTCAGCACAAAGAAGAGAATTACAAAAATGGTCTTGGGTTCTTCAAATAAGCTAATAAAAGAGAATGTAATATTTTTTTAAATCGTGTCTCGCTGTTGTTTGTTTGTTTGTTTGTTTGTCTGAATGTTTGTACGCGCATCATGTAAAAACTACTGAACCGATTGCGTTGAGGTTTTTACTGTTGGATAGCTTAGGGTTTGACTTTAAAACTGATGTATATCTCAATCCAATGAGTAGAAGCAGAGCAATCGATAAAAAACTTTTTCTCGACTGAAGGAATTTCGATCAAATGTTGGTGTTTAGGTCTTGGAACAGCACATAAGGTACTTTTAACCTAGAAAAATAAACAGGCGCGCAAAGCCGCGGGCACAGGTAGTGGTAGATAAAAATAATGAAATTGTACTCTAAAAGTTCAAACGAATTATTATTTTAAACAAAAAGCTTAGAAATATCGAAAATATGTACATTCAAATTGTCTTATTCAACTGATCACTTTAGTATAGAGCTAATTAAAAAAAAAACTTAACTGAGTTATGATATCAATACTATTTATTACTATTGTGATATCAATATAATTACTTTTTAGATACCTCGTATAGAACGAGTCATTTTCATTATCAACATACGTCTATTTTACAAAGCTATTTATTCCCTTCCGTCCTTGAACTTTCTGTAAAGGCTGTTCCATCAAATAGTATTTTTTGCAGTAACAAAAAGTCTTTCAATCTAAATTACTTCAAAAAGACCTAAAATATTGACAACTGAAAACGATAGAGGGGAAAAAGTCTTAAAAAAGTAACAGACTACCTTGACCTTTGCAAGAATGGCAGTCACGTTTCAATTAAAAAGACATTATTCTTTTTACTGTCTTTTATTATGAGAAAAGGATGTCTAGATATCTGAAGTTAAACCAGAAGTGGAGCGTCTATGTAATAGCTTTCTTTTGTCATAGCCAAGTTTCTGAGCTATTTAACCTACTGTGCTGCTACTTTTTATATTGTGTTTATCAATCTAAGTATGCATGCATATCTACTCCTTTGTGGCGCTCTAGAGACCATCTCGTAGGCCCATTTTGATGATTCTTACGTCAATAGATTTGTCTTAATCTTGCAAGCATCACATGTCAGTAATCAAAATTCAATATGGCGACAACCAGACGCAAAATTGTGAAAAATAAAAAATTATAGTAGACGAACAATGTTAGGGTATTATTGAATAGGTATTTGAAAATCATCTTTAGGTTTTTTATAATTTTTCATTTTGAGATACCATTTTTTTAATTTTTATGAATTTAGGATCAATAAAGATTTAAAGTTGGTTAGCAAGCATTCTCTCTTAAATTTTTGCCTGTTTTTAATCGACGTCTAAAAGGTGCTCAATTTGCTCTAGTTTTCTGTACTTTTTTTTTACTTTTGTTCTCTGTCGTGTTATTTAGCGCTTTTGATTGATGTACTGTTATTAATATAATTATTATATTAATTTGTTTTTGTGGCCGACATCAAGATGATGTTCCGCCAAACGGAAATTCATCCGGACGATCGTCGCTATCAGCTGATCCTCTGGCGAGAAAACCCACAGGATCCTATGATTATATATGAGCTCAACACGAACACTTACGGACTGAGATCCAGTCCCTTTTTGGCGATACGTTCACTTCGGGAGCTGGCGGACCGAGAGCGTTTGACCTTTCCTCGGGCGTCCCCCTTACTGAAAGAAGACATCTACGTTGATGACATATGTTCTGGAGCCGCCACCGAAGAAGAAGCAGTTCTGCTGCGCGATGAACTGATTGGAATTTTTGCTTCTGCAGGTTACGAGTTGCGGAAATGGTTGTCCAACTCACCTACTCTTTTGAAGGGTCTTCCAGACGACTATCAGCAGACTATCAGCAGGACCTCACATGTTCGAGAACGCTGATAGTCCTAACATGATAGCTGTTTTTGGTGTTCAGTACCGACCAGTCCAGGACATCTTCACGTATAACGTCGATTTGTCGAGTGCCCACGACTTGGACAAAACGACTGGTGCTCTCTACCGTCGCAAGGACGTTTGACCCCAACGGTTGAATCTGTCCTGTGGTATTCTGGGCGAAATGCTTCTTACAGAAGCTTTGGACTGCAGGATATAGTTGGGACGAACCTCTTCGGGGAACTCTTGTAGAAGATTGGGTGTAATTTGTATCTTCACTTCCCGCGATCAATGAGGTATCGTTACCGCGCTCTATACTTCCGCCGGGGATGTATAAGGCTACGCTTCACGGATTCGCTGACGCCTCGGAGCGGGGATACGCGGCCGTGGTCTATCTACGCACTGTCAGTGCGACGGGTCAGGTGAAAGTTTCCCTGATCATGGCTAAGAGCAAGGTCGCTCCCTTACGAACGGCGTTGACCATCCCGAAATTGGAGTTGTCGGGGGCAGCTCTTCTTGCGCGCCTACTCAACCACGTGATCAAAACTTTGGGCCGTACCGTGAACATCACCACTACCTACGCTTGGACCGACAGCCAGATTGTTCTCTGTTGGTTGAGAACCTCGGTCCACACCTTGGAGGTATTCGTAGCTAATCGAGTCTCCCAGATTCAAAACTCGGAGACTCCACTTACTTGGAGACATGTGCCGGGCGAACTTACACCAGTGGACTGTGCATCACGAGGTTGCTTAGCCCCGGACTTGACTGAGCATCCGCTTTGGTGGGGACCAGAGTGGCTGAGTCGCCCAGAATTGGACTGGCCTAGGACGCCAGTACTAAACGCCGTACATTTGCCTGGGTTGCGAACTCTCGCTATTGAGAAAGGAGAACCTGTGTTCGACCCAGATGTTTTGTTGAATCGCTACAGCTCCCTAGACAAACTGTTGAACGTCACCGCTTGGATTAAGCGCTTCAGTTATAATTGTCGGCATCCGCAAACTAAACGTTTGTCACGAGGTCCTTCTCTTCAGGAACGGAAGGATGCTCTCCTTCATTGGGTATGCACAGTACAAACCATACATTTTGAGAAGGAGATTGAGATTTTGAAGACAGGGAAAGCAAAGCTGTCTGGAGCAATTAGTAAGTTGAACCTCTTTTTGGATGACTCGGGTCTCTTACGTGTTGGGGGGCGTCTGAGGAACGCCAACCTTCCTTAGGGTGTTCGTCACCCTCTTTTATTGCCTAAGGAAGGTAATTTTATACAATTGTTGGTGACTGATCGTCACAAACAGAACTAACACGCCGGTTGTAATGCCTTGCTGGCCATTTTGCAGCGTGAGTTTTGGATATTGTCGGCCCGAAGAACGATTCAAAGCATAGTCTTCCGCTGCATGCCTTGCTATCGGCTTAAAGCCTCCACCATGCAGCCAATGATGGGTGACTTGTCCGCCGATCGTGTCACGGAGACAAGACCATTTGCAGGCGTCGGAACGGATTTTGCAGGTCCCTTTTTGGTCAAGACGTCACCACTAAGAAACAGCAAGGTAGTCAAGGTCTACTTGTGTGTTTTCGTCTGTCTGTCAACTAAGGCAGTGCGCTTGGAGTTGGTCTCGTCACTCTCTACTGAAGCTTTCGTTGCCACCTTGGATAGATTTGTCTCTCGACGAGGATTACCGTCGTTAATACGGTCAGATTGTGGTACAAATTACAAAGGCACGAGCAATTATTTAGCTGAGGTAGGCAACATCTTAGAGAAAAATAAAATTGGTATTGAACGTAATTTATCTCACCGTGTGATAACCTGGCTGTTTGATCCGCCAGCTTGTCCGCACTGGGGAGGCATTTTTGAAGCAGTTGTGAAGTCGAGCAAAACACACTTGCGGCGAGTTATTGGAGAAACTATACTTACATTTGAGGAACTCGCAACTGTGTTTTGTAAGATTGAGGCCGTACTTAATTCGCGTCCCTTGAGCCTTGTATCGTCTGACGCCAATGACTTGGAAGCCCTTACGGCAGGCCACCTATTAATTGGTCAGCCACTTGTCGCCCTGCCTGAGTACCTTTACTTTCGCGGTTTGAGTTGGTCCAACAGCTCACTCAGAGCTTTCGGAAACGTTGGAGTTTGGAATATTTGCATATTCTCCAGCAGCGCATCAAGTGGACTGACAAAACCAATCCGCCGAGAATAGGAGATCTCGTACTGATTAAGGATGCCAACCTACCGCCACTGCGATGGCGTCGGGGGCGCATCCTTAATCTGGTAACTGGCACCGATGGTGTGCCCCGATTTGCTGAGGTCCGGGTGGAAGATTCTGTCATGAAAAGAGCGGTGGCCACATTGTCACGATTGCCAATTGAATAGCGGACAGGTAGTGCCTGTCCGAGGCGGGTAGATGTTTACTCCCATCAGGAGTCATTTTGCAATACTACTGTCTTTGGTTCGTTGTATACGTCAAGCATCAACCGACAGCTGTCTGTCAAAAAGACCGCGTGGTGATTCTGACGTAAAAAGTGTTCGAGAATGGAGGTCACGGTCGTAACCTAGAACTTGAACAACCTTGACCTAATTTTGGCTGAACTCATTGTAAAAGAGTTTTAGTGTGTCTATATGTGAACTATTGTGTTTGGGGGACCAATCGGGAATCAACCCGCATATTGTGTGGTCTCAAGAACTGAAAATTGAAACCGTGAGTCCAGAGCGTTGTATGGCAGTGCGGGAAGCCATTCCCTTGGTGTGATTTGTGCCCCCCTTGTGACGTAATACCAGAGAGCTCTCGATAGGTAAGGTCACGTCAGGGTTCCACTACAAGACCTCCGGTTGAGGTATCGCCGGGCGTCGCCGGTCACGGGAGTCGGGCTTCGCCCATTCCATTCTGGACAATAGTAAGGTAACCCGTTTGTATCTAACTCTAATAACGCCATGAATCGGAGCTAAAAGAGGCGGTTGGTCTTTTAGCTCGGGCCCCAGGAAGGTCAGAGTTAAAATCGCTTCCACTGATCTTCTCTTCTGTTTCTGCACCGACCTGGGGTCTGCAGCGCCGGCCTCTGGCCTCTCCACACATAAGGTATGCCACTCTGCTCGAAACGCTTTCGATCTTCACAATGTTGTTGACGTCAATGTTGACAATGTTCTTGTGGACGAGAAACCCGATACTGTGTTGATACTGCTGGTCGCCCACCCGGTAATAGAGTAAGTTGCCGGAATTGAGGGTTATCGTATCCTCTCCTCTCCTCGGACTTCTGATAACAGTCCCGTCTTTGCGGTGTGGTTATCATATATTTGGGGGGGGGGGGGGGGGGGGGGAGGTTACCATAGTCACCACGCTTGGCAGGTGGATTAGTGACCTCAGTGCTACAATCATGTTACTCGGAGGACGCTGCTGCCCATCTTACGGTGTGTATTCCCTTGGTCGCCTCTTACGACATCCACGGGAGGATTGGGAGGGGTCCTAATCTAAGCCAAGACCACAACGGCACATAAAACTTAATATAACATTGTAATATACTTCTGGCTCATATCATATTTTTATAAATGTTCAATTGTGCCATATAGTAAAAAAAACCTCAGAAATACTTAATAGTTAATTTTAAGTAAGTTAGATTTTGAATATTGTATAGTTTATCTTATATATTTTAATCATATTGCATTTGAATATCAATTTATAAGATATGATGACACGAATAATGATTCAATATTAATTAAATTATTGCTCCTGCATAACCGCGTTTGCTATACGTATGGAATTTTAATTAAAAGTTACCTTTTAATAAATAATGTTTTACTTTCTTTGCTGAAAATGAATGGTGACTTTTTGCTTTGATAATAAATCATACGGACATAAATCATACGGCTAAAATAAATCATACGTTTTTACCATTTCTAAACCTAATAGTGTGTCTGTTTGGAGTAGTTGCTTAATAAAATATATTTTTTCTTGTTGTTTCCTGATAACAACTATCATATTATGATCTATTTTATGTAACATGGTCATATAGACATTTCCTATATACAATGGTAACATGCAAGAGTACCATGTCATTTTTTTATTTGTCATTTCCAATACAGTAAAGTAATATGTTGAGTCCATTGGTTTTTTTCATTGCATGTTACACTAACATTTTTCTACCTATAAAATTGGGGTTAAACCTTCAGCTATTTGTTGTATATTATAAACAATATGTACAATCCTAATTTTAACTTTAATATCCCTATTAAAATAAAATACAATGATAATTATTTGTTTATCAGTATACTTACTGAAACTAAATCAATATTATAAAAATCAGTCCGTTCATAGAAGAAAAAAAACTTTTTTTCTTTAATTTTGTGTACGGAAATATGCCATTTAACTTAAAATTTTGCTCGTAAAAAGCCACCACGTTGCTATTTCCGTCGAAAAAAGTCCTAACGGCTTTTAAATTTACGCGTGCTAGTCATTTTCCGTAGAATAAAGCCCTTATGGCGATTGAGTTCATGTAAATACGCTAAAGTTCCGCGGAATACAGTCTTAAGGGACAAAATATATATAAAAACTGATGATATTAAATAAACATACATTCTCTAAGAAATTTAAGAGAAAATTAGAAAAAACCTCCCCCTGAAAACCTGTGGTTTTGCAATAGTGGCTCTTTACGACGGATAGGGCGACATGTCTTGGCCAAAGATCAAACCGGGTGTCATTGAAATGCAAAGTGGACAAATTACCCCACCACCATTGCTCAGTATTTATGTACATGAGTGAGCATTCAGGAGGTTGTGGATGAACATAAATATTTATTCTTAGTAGTAAGACAATCTAGGAGACAATCGAATATTGGTTTAGAATCACATTTCTGAAGCAATTGTTAGTTGTGAAGTCATGCGTCTAGTCGTTGAAGCTAAAGGAAATCCTTTTTAAGAATAGCTGTGGTGGCTGCTACTTCTAGAATAGAACAAAATTATAGCACAGATACTAAAAATAATGTTATTGTAATTTTATGTTTCGAAATACGAGTAATAGTACTACGCTTCTAGGCCAAATGTCCGGCGTGCCGCGTTTACATTTTCAGCCTTGTCATGAACCCAAGGTTACATTTTCCCAGTACCTACTCCCCTGCCACCTCCCCTACACTCTGCCACCCGCTACCCGCAATATGCACTGAAGTGCCTGCGTAACAAGGTTGAATATCGCGAGCGCTGTTTGAACACACAATTTAGCTCGGAACTAAATGACGTATGTCTCAAAAGTTATTTATATTGTTTGCAGGCTAATAATTTAGTTAGGTCAATTTTGTATAAGCATTAGATAATAAACTATAATTTCTTGCTGTGAGATTTATTTTAGAGATAAAACTTAAACCGTTGAGTAGAAAAATGAAAATATTATCGAAAATAACGTAGTTTTTGATAAGAAGATACATCTTCTTACACATCGATACATCGAATGAAATTCTGTTAATCATGTTTTTGTCTAAGTCTTAGATAGACAAAGAACTCAAAAACATATATGTTAAGTTTCACATTTATCAGGTTTGTGGTTAACCCAGCATATTTATGGAAAAAAAACCTTAAAAAGCAGAGTCTGGTCACTGGTCTTAAGCTAATCAATTTTTGTTTTTGTTTGCCTGTGCTGTCTCACGGCTGGGCAAATGCTTGCCCTAAGTCCTTTCAAATATAATAAATTATATATATATATCTGTCCTCTATCTATCTAAGAGTATATCTATATCTATCTATACTTATAATAAAGCAGTAAGTAACAAAAGTCTGTAGAATGAAGATGGCCAAACAATTTTTCAAGGAATCTTAAATAAGATAAAAAATACTGGACCGATTGAAATGCAGTTTTCACTATTGTATAACTTAGGCTTTGATTTAAAATCTAGTTTACTTCGTTTCTCAATCCAATGAGAAGAAGACAGGAAAATTAAAAATACTGTAATTTGACTGCTAAAGGAATTTTGGTATTTTGTACAAGGTACAAAAATACCAAATAAAGTATCAGGACAATTCATACCAATTACCTAGCTTCAAAATAGGATACCTACCTTGTACTAAGTGTACTAGACAACGCATAAACATACAGAGATACGAATATACACAAAACAAACAACTCGGAAACAAACATTTCTGCTCATCAAACCTGTTTGCATGTTTGCACCTGATGTTTGCACCTTGCGGGAGTTGATCCTGGGACCGTTGGTTGACTTCACAGTCAGGGTCACTAGTCACTAGGCCAACCGGTCGTCTTTTTCATGCGCCGTCTCAAGCCAGCCTCAGGTCATCACGCCACCTCTATTTGGGCCGGCTTCTGCGGCGTCGCTATCTTCAGGCACTCCATTTATGTAACTAACTTTGCCCATACATTTATAAGCCCAACTCATTAGAAAAGAACTCAAAATTCATAGCAGCCTTTTAAATCCAAATAGATTTTATCCTAACCTGATTTAAAATGTGCAGAACCGATACCCGAAAATGACAGTCAGCCAAATCGGCAGTCAGCAAAATCGACGGCTCTATACATTGTTTCTTACGATCGTCCTTGAACCCGGTAAGGACGAAGTGACGATCACACCCGTCAAATGTACCATGAAATCTACAACGATCCCGTCTCAATCTTTATGGCGGTTCGGTTAAACTACAGGATAGATAAGAATACGACGCGGACCGTACTATAAGGTTTTAAATTAATTTGTGAGGTTCGGTTTGGAGTGTTTATAGACTTATTGTGTAGAAAACAATTCAAAGTCAACTATTCTTTGCGTATGGGTGCCAAATACACAGGAAAAACAAGTATCTGAATCCCGTATCACCTTTCCATTACGGTACGACTACACGATCGGCAAAGCGCAATCCTTTTATAATTGAAATACCTCGCATAAGAACGAAGCGTTACGCTACTTCATTTATAATAAGAACTTATTAAGGAGTGGAATACTCTGCCCTCGTCAGTGTTTCCGGTAAAATATAACCCTGGTGTGTTCAAGTCAAGAGTGAATAGGTATCTACTAGGCAAACGTGCTACACCTTCGACCACATCATTGCTTTCCATCAGGTGAGATCGTGATCAAACGGTAGCCTAGACCAAACCAAAAAAAAAAAAACATCATGAAAAAACACGACTGTGCCCTGCCGAAAAACAAGCCAAAAAGTTTTTATGCCAATGAATGATATATTGCTGGAATCTGCTCATTCAATTTGATACCCATAATGTAAAATACATAGTATTTTTTTCGCATTTGAGAATATATATATATTCGGGACAATTCCACACCAATTACCTAGCTCCAAACTAGGATACCCTGTAATATGGGCACTAAATAACGGATAAACCTACATAAATACGAATATCGACATCCATGACTCGTAAACAAACATTTCTGCTTTTTGTAGGATTCGAACCCGCGACCGTTTGATTTCGTTCCTAAGGTTACTAGCCACACTGCCGAAAAAATCGTTTTATTTTTAAATAAAAATATAGCCTATGTTACTCGGGATGATGTAAAGATTCTAACGATACCCCATACATCTAAATCTGTTCAGTTATTTTAAAGTTATTTTTACATACATGAACCCTGAACACATTACACTCCTGTTTTGGGTAGTCGTGCAATAAAGAAAATGTAGAGTGCCTTATCCCGCTCGTTACCATGATTTAACTACAATATTTTTCTGCAAGTCTGCCTGTGGAAGTACCACAATGTTTGCAGGTTCAAAGGGCAATGTTTTAACGAAATTACTGGGCTAATGAGACTCAACAAAGTACTAGGTGACAATGCAATTCTTACGGGCCACTGTTGTTTATGAGAAGTTTAACTGGTTATACACTAGTTGCGACTTTTGACTGCACCAGCATTTTTTTCTGAGATTCAAGTAGCTTGTTATCTTTTCACTTATATATCAAAACGGATTACAAATTTACATTTACTATTTAACTAGAATGATAAATAAATAATGTCGTTTATTAGGTCCTTCTAAACAATCTCCAATAAATTGATCAACCATCCTACTAAATAAGAGCGTATACCAGTGTCCATCTTAGCATAATGCCGGTCGGCAGAAGCCGATATGTTTGTTTTGGGTTGGGGCCGGAAGACGGACTAGCTTCCGGCGGGATGATAACGCCATCTATGTATCACAGGTTCAAACAATGCAAAGCAGTTTGTTTCGTTTTTGAGTTTATATCTCAGTTGAATTCAGTGTGACAATTTAACAGAGCTGCACGTTATACATCTCTATTTAGTGACGTCCGACATATTGTATTTAGAATGACGTCACTTTACGCTCATCAAGCCCTTTCATTTGTTATCCATATCATAGGGATTACTATTGTATTGTATTCTACCTTGTGCTTTTAATAATTTGATTCCGTGATTCGGAGGGCACGCAAACAATAAATTGATAGCAGTTGTTAAGCATCGTCCTATAGGCCCTCGGGCAGACCGATAAACTTTGTAATCAGAGGTCGGCACTGCCTCATTCGACAAACGATGTAATAATAATTATATAGTACCACGAGCTACCATTTGGTACCATGAGCTACTACATTGTAGCCAAGCGGTTTACTAGTTTGACTTAGAGGTAGGTCTTGTCGTATAAAGGTAGTTTCTGGCCTCTGGTGTAAGAAATTGTCAGGCCGCCCGTGGGCTTCTAACTCGGCTTAGCGACTGCTATTAATCAATAAAAGCCAGGACCGACGGCTTGACGTGCCTTCCAAAGCACGGAACAATGGGGATCATCCAACTGCTGCAGCTTGAAGCAGTCAGCAACGACCAGGTTGTTTTATTATAATCATCATTAGCCTATACTAGTCCACTGGTGGACTTAGGCCTCTCCTAGTAAACGCCTCTGAGCATGAACCACATATCGCTGCATCCAGTTTCTGCCAGCTGCTTTTCTCTACCTGGCCACAGTACGCCCTACACTACGTTTGCCTAATCACGGTCTCCTCCCAGAAACTTTTTATTTATTTAGGCAGCGCTAATTGCGTTCAATCTGTATAATCTAGCAAACGCAACAGCTACACAAATTTAATATTCTGTATTAGAACAACAAATAAGTGAAATAACATCACACCCTTCAACAAAGACACTCAAATCACCCGTTTCGTGTAGAAAATATTTTCCTCCATAAAACTTATCTCCTCTATAATTTTATTTTCTTCGTATACGCCACTTATCTTGGAACATAAATCAGTTTACTCGGGCAGTAAAAAAAGTATCTTCACTTAATTTCGCGAGTAGATATATCTATGTTTAAGACATTTTGAGATTTACTGGCGCTAACGTTCCCATCGTTTGTGATATGAATCTAGTTACTTACTGAAGACACTGTCTTATAAATTATGTGAAGAATGAAAATAATATTATGACCTTAATATTTTGGGTTTGTAATATTTTGAAACATGAAGGGATCTTTAGAGGACTGAAATAATTTGCAACCACTTTAGTAGTGTTATTGTCAAAAGCATCGACAATATAGCCTACTCTGACTTAATATGATTGGCAATATAAAATTTACTGTCAATAATGCTGCGCGTGTGCGGTTGGCCCTAAAATAACATCGTTTCGTTAAACACGCAAAGAAAAAACAAATAGTAGATCCACCAAAATAATATCCCCTAAAATAAATGAAATAACGTTTAAGACCGACGTAACAATCCGCATTTTTACGACATGCCTAGTTTTAACCTTCGTAATGTTGCCAGTAAAACCTACACCGTATTGTTTTTTCGCCAGAAAAAATGATATCTTGCCTTATGAATATTTAAGAGAACAGGATATGGGTAGAATTTTTTGGGTATAAAAAACTGTCGAGCGATCCAGGTGAAATGGCACACATAAAATGTTTTGTGACTTTTGCCTTTCGCAATGAGGTGTGCTTTATACCGCTCGAAATACAAAGCTGACACTTTTTCTTGCGTATTACCCCCGGTTTGTTCTCTTGGGTGTGTTTTAAAGTTTATAAAAGTGAAAAGGGTGAATTAGTCTATTTTATTTAAGACTGCAGACTTTTGTTAGAGTTTCGTACTTATATGGTTGCGTATAAAGTCGTGATTTCGAAAGTTTAAAAAGTTGGAGCTTTTTGTGAAAGGTATTCTAGATAATAATAGTCCTTGCAAGATATCATAATCTAAAGTTATATATTAAGCAGTTAATTACAATCAGTCTGTACAAAAAAGGTAATTAAAAAAAAATGGCCTAGATGACTAACAATATAAGCTACAGACCAATAAAATAACGTTCTGTCTAGTAACGAACTGTCGGTTAGATTTTGACTTAATATCTCGTGTACTTTATGGCGCAGTCCAATGAGTATATAAAGAGCAATAGTTAAAAAAATATTGACGGCTGAAGGAACTGTAATCTAATTTGGTATATTGGTGTTTTAGGTCCTGGAATAACTCAAAATATGGACTTTTAACCCACACAAATAACCAAACGGTCTATGCCACGGGTACAGCTAGTTGTGCATTAAGACACCTAACTAGGTAGCGCTAAAACTGTTTATTTCAATTTGGCAACGCTGGTGAACAACAGCTACCTGGTACATACTTATACTTTTGATAAGACTGATATAAGCAACCCTGAGCTCAATTGAAATATATTCAAGCTAACACAAAACTGTAAATACTTTGAAAAAAAAAAACTACTATAAAATGTGGTATTGATACCATCCGAATCCGAATAATATCATAATAAGGTTGAGATATAGTTCAATTTATAGTTTTTTTGTAGTGGTAGGCGTCTTAGGCAAAAGTCAGCCTAAGGTTTACTATCTTAGACATACTCTTTGTCTGATATTCAACCACCAAGCAGTAGTGTGTAAACATTTATGTGTAAACATTACCTTTTTTCCAGTGAAATTACTGGGCAATGAGACAAAGCAATAAATCAGTCAATGTTTCAGGATGACGAGCACAGTGCAATGACGCGCAAGGTTTTGCAACCAAAGTTCTGGGTGGTACTGCAACTGTTAAGGGCAGGCAAGACGCTTACAATCAGACGAGCTACCTGCTCGGGTCGTTTCACAAGGAAATATAATAATATATTTTTGGTATTACTTGTATTAATTTATCCTACACTAGCCACTTAAAATAACATATTTACTTTCACATTTGTATACTAAAGGAGGTCTATACCGGAGCCATTTTCTGAATAATATATAAGTGCTCGGGTCCTGAAAGACCGCGACCAAATCGTGTCTCATCGATCAAAGGAATCACGCTCATCAATAATGTACTGAACAGTAGCCGTTAAATCATCGAAGATAGTCACTTCAGTATACAAACAAAAGGCAAGCCTCTGGCTTTGAAAAAAATACACTCTATTTTGGTAATATTGTAATAATTTGTTGCGTGGTCGAAGAATATCACCGAATAAATAATGTATTACATACTAATGTGTTCTTCGGGTGACTTGTTAAAGTCAATAAAAAATATCGCTGTACACGCGAGGGTTTAATAGTAATTACTTATAATTTTCATCTCATTTTTTTTTTGTTAAGAAAAAGGTTAAGAGAACAAAGACACAAAACAACCCAAAAGCTGGGCTCAGTCGTAAAGTCAAAAAATGCCAAATCACTCACTTTAAGGACACCTTTTTAATCATATGCCAAGGTTCGCAGAGGCCTCACATAACGACTATGTAAAGTGACCGTACTTCAAAGTAGCCTGTACATTATAATAACATATTTTACTGGCCGGCCATCTTGCGGTTGACGCAAATGACCGTTTACGTGAAAAATGAGGGCATTTTCAAAAAATCTGTGTCAGTGCTGGGAGGGACCTAATTTTAGACTGTTTTATGAGCTTATTTTGAGGGATTGGGTCGTAGGTCGCTACGTGGCAGCAGAGTGTAAACAATAAGGTTTTAGATAAAGTGGGTACGACGATAGTTAGTCGTTATTATACTTGCAGGAACTTGAGCAAATGCTAAACGGCCTGGCTGATGCTTCTGGCCTGGGATGAACTTAGATAAGACTAAGATCATGTATTACGATCTAACTACCCCAAGACCTGTAGCTGTCGATGGTAAGCCCCTCGAAGTTGTTAATGAATATGTCTATCTCGGGCAAACTTTGTAGTTGGGAAGACACAACTTCAAGAGGGAAGCCAACAGAAGGATTCAGTGGCGCTGGGCAGCGCAGAGCCAAGACGTGGACACTCACGGTGGGACTAGTCCACAAGTTTAAGGTCACTCAGCGAGCTATGGAGAGAGCTATTTTTGGAGTTTCTCTGAAGGATAAGATCCGGAACGAGGAAACCCGACGGGAAACCAGAGTCACCGACATAGCTCAGAGGATTAGCAGGCTGAAATGGCAGTGGGCTGGTCACATTTGTCGAAGAACGGACAACCGCTGGGGTAAACGGGTTTTTGAATGGAGAACGCGGCTTGGAAAAGGTAGTGTAGGACGCCCATCGGCTAGCTAGAGTGATGACCTGCGAAATGCGGCCCGCAAAAACTGGATGAGAAGAGCCGAAGATTGGGCTCTGTGGCGTTCATTAGGAGAGGATTTTGGAGCAGTGGACGGATACAGGCTGATGATGATACGTGTAGAATTTATTTGACTGAACATTAACTTGTGCCCTACACAATCTGTATAAACCTAGGCTGGCTCGTTCCTTCAAAAAAATAAGCTTACTGTGCAGCGTATTTCCTATCGTTTAAATTTAAGGGATCATCTGCCAACTCATACTCTTCCTATAATGAGCCACTATCGCACTAATATATAAGTGTAGCCACTGTCGTAAATAGGCCAAACAGTTTTTTTTTAATAATAATGAATACTCTCTTATTGAGCGGAAAACTGCGATGCAGAACTCTATGCATTAGAACTGACAGTCCTTATAAAAGATCATAAATAGCATAAAACCGATTAGCGTCATCAATCTTTAGTAGTGTGTGTGGTATGTTTGTTACGCCTTCACGCTCAAACGGTTGAATGGATTTGGATGATATTAGGTACCAGGATAGCTTATTTTATATCGCATCGCATCTAGTTGATATTATGACTGCCTCGCTCCTGTTTTGCGCCCGCGTCGCAAGCATTGCGAGAACACAGGGAAGAGACAAATTGTGGCCACGGGCGTAGCGCACCACGATATCTTCACACCGTGGCCTAGGAAGTTGATATACAAACGGCGGTTTGTTGCCAGTTTGTTGATATACAATCGTTTTAAAATGTATGACGCCTTGTCACAGATGACTAAATAGATATATGCTATGGGCGAGAGACCGGACGCGCGCCCTGGCCGCTTGCTATATACCTTAAGAGTGCTATAAGAAACAATCACGGAACAAAGGTACGACTTACATAAAAAAATGGCACAGACCTGAATGTCAAAGGTTTCGGAGGTACAAATAGGAACTAATAGAATAGCCTAATAAGGAAATAAAAAAGTTACAGATCTTTATACAGAAACTCGGATAACTATAAAAATATTAAACAGTATCAAAAACACAAATTATAAGTTTACACTATATATATATATATATATATATATATATATATATATATATATATATATATATATATATAATAAATCCGTAGAAGAACGAAGATTACCGACATAGCTCTCAGAGTTTGCAAGTTGAAGTGGCAATGGGCAGGCCATATAGTTCGCAGAACCGACAACCGCTGGGGAATAAAGGTTCTCGAATGGCAACCACGAATAAGCAAGCGTAGTGTGGGGAGACCCCCCACACGATGGTCCGTCGACATTGTAGCCATCGCATGAAGTCGGTGGATGGAGGTGGCACAAGATCGCTCGTCATGGCGCTTTTTGGGGGAGGCCTATGTTCAGCAGTGGACTTCTAAAGGCTGACATGATCATGATGACATATATATATGAATATATGTATCTGACAAACAAATCGGAATTAGGAAGAAATTTGGCGAGTACTTTTATTATTGGAGCAGAAGATGCTGAATTACTTTTTTTCCGACTCTCAACAACGTGTTGTTCAAAACTACCGTTGTAGTATTTACAATAGTAAGCCTTCATATGAAATCACGTCTGCATCGCCTCAAGCTCGCCAATACTCTTTAAAAAGGCGGTAGAAACGCTTACGAATAGAAACTTACGGCACTGACTGTTTAGTATTCTCTCTACGCTGCCCCGGAACGATAAGGACGTGCTAGTACCAAAACGCCCTAAGGTACGGCCCGCTCGTTTGTTTTAACGCCTTTTACAGTAAATTCTTGAAATTATGGAAGTTTTCGAAAGGCTTCTTTAAAATTTAATGGTTAGTAGGTATCTACTTAGAGCAGTAGGTATCCAAGTTTCGTTTTATTTTGTTTTCTCTGTTTGTGTGTGTCTGACTCCAAATGTGGTAAATTATGCAATATTAGTAGATTCAACTACATTGTGATCGAAAGAATATATCATCATCATCATCATCATCAACAACCCATATTATTAAGTCCCAAGGCTCGCCCCTGAGCCCAATCTTGGAAAAACCTGAATATTTGAGAATCCTCAAATATTTAATTTACATGTTTCAAATCGTGTAAGTAACCTACAACACGGAGCCAGTAATGCTTGTACATATAATTAAGCGGCTAGGTAACTGTTAAAGTGATGATACATCCTCATGCTCTCATAAAAATCCCTTGGCCTTCGCAGGTACCTCTGTTAAATTAACCGTCTTCAAAATTACCATTAGTAACACAGGTTATTCCTTTAAATTTTTAATGTTGAAATTGCATTAAAAATTAAAAGAGCACCTACTAATAAACTAAAAGTTTTAACAAAGCACAGAGTTTGCAGTTCTGCTCTCAAGTTGAAATAACGAGTATTATTCAAATTCAAATTCTGGAAAATCCTTCATCTCTCTTCTTGAAGCAAATCGCAAATCTTGAAATGGAATATTTCCAATTCCAAGAAAGCGGAAATGCACTCAGGAACATTTTACATCTCAAATTCTACTTAAAAAACGACAACACAACACAATTTAATTTTGTATCGAGTTGTACCAAAATGACAGAATTCCCCCTCAAACTACATGCGATGTATTGGGGTCAGCACACAATAAAACGACGTGACTGACGGAGAGTTACGTGACGTCATACTTGCTTGCTTGTCGTATGATGTTGTGCTGGCCTCTTGTGTCAGAGTTTGTCAGGCTGCCCGAGGAATTTTGACACACCGCACTTGCAATGCTTGAAGTAAGGACAATTTATTGACTTGATAAATACATTCGCACCTTAATACGGTGAAGTCATGCTGCAAGCGAGCAACACATTGCAGCAAAATACAATCATTTTTAAGTGATTGAAATGGACAGCACTCAACTTTTTTATTCAATTGAGTGGCGAGTTTGCTCGCTTGAGGGCAAGCCTGCCCTTAAAGATTGCAGTTCATCACCCTCAAAACACTGAACTGTGCTCATCACCCTAAAACCTCTCATGCCCAGAATTTGGCTTAAAACATTTCCCTTCAAACCGGCACACATAAGTGCACACTATCGCTTGGCTATTGAATATTAGGGAAGGTACAGTACTTCCCCAGGCAAATTCTTGCAGAAGAGGTCTAGAGGTTTGATAATAAAAGCAAGTGATAGCAAGATGTTATGTGCATTCTCTTGTTGCATGTTGCAACGGTTCTTTGGAATTACTGGTGAAACACCAGCAATTTTAATCAAAATAGATTTTTAATGAAGTAAATTCGGGAGGATGTCAGGATTATAACGATACCACATACATCTGAATCTGTTCAGGCATTTAAAAGTCATGGTGGAACTGGCTTAAAAGCTAAAAAAAACACGCCTGCTCTTCCAAAAAGAGCTTATGCCAATAAATTATATACTGTTGGAATGTTCTTAACAAGGCCTTCAATTTGATACCCGTATTGTAAAATTCGAACCATAAATATTTTTTTCGCATGTCTACAAATTGGAGTCATAACGCCGCCATATTGTTTTTTTTTCAAGAAAAACTATAGCCTATGTTACATATAGATTTAAAGATTCTAACGATACCCCATACGTCTAAATCTGTTCAGGCATTTATAAGTAATGGCGGAATAAAGAAACTCACATACATACAAACATACAAACAAACATACATACATACATACATACATACATACAAACATACATGAATCCTAAAAACATTACCCTCCTTTTTTTGGGCAGTCGTGTAATATATTATTTATTCTAAATAATTCTAATTAGATTCTTAACTTTCAATGTTATTTCTAGACCCAACTGAGTAGCAGTATTTGGAATTTCAAACGTCGCTTTAAGTTCGCAGTGTACGCCGCCCCTAAACTTTTCCGCACGAGCGCCCACGTTTCCCTAACGTCAGATCCGTTATACACATAAGCTTTAAAATAACCTTCGCTCCAAAAATGGGTGCTGATAACGCGTCCCAGTTTTAATGTCCAAGTGAATGGACATATCCTGTACGTTGTGTTGAGTTAACGGCTCGATGGACCCGCTTGGTTGTTCCGGTCTGTTCCGGCGTTCTGGTGTTCCGGCCTTTTCGGTCAGTAAAGGCTTTTATATCCGCTTATTTTTCGGACATTTCGGACCTTTTGATTTGTTCATTTTGTTAGATGCTCGTGCAAGTTTAAGTGCGGTAGGTCATGCGGGTAAAATATGCCGATCCGCTCGTACGCACAAGCCTCACGCACACACTTAAACCATGTTATGCCGCTCAGCCGCCACATCGCAGCAAGATCTCGACCTTGTTAGTCGTGTTAACTCAGTCAAGTTCTCACGAAAAACCAACCGACCAAGTGCGTGTTGGACTCGTGCACTGAGGGTTCCAAACAAACTTGTAAAAATGTGTATTTTTTTGTGATGTATCTACAAATTTAAAGTTTTCGGATTTTTCTCTTTACTTTTGCTATTAGATATTGTTTTTTTGCCAAATTTCATGATTACAGGTCAACGGGAAGTACCCTATAGTTTTTAATTCCTTTGCGAGTGTAAAAAAATGCGGCATAAACGGCCATATCTTTTGATGGCGTTGACTAAGAACTTTGTTTTTTTTTTCACAGCTCCAAAGGATTGCAGACTTGAGTAGGTATTTGATATTAATTTCAATTTAATACCTCCACCCGTGCCTGAGAAAAAGGGTCTTGACAGACAGACAGACAGACGTTCAATGAAATAATCCTATAATGGTTCCTTCTTTGCTTTCGAGGTAAGGAATAATAAATAAAAAAAAACAATATTTTGTGATAAACCTCACAAAACCTCAAATTATCCACTCACGCACACATACGCAACCACCATTTGCTATGCTCCACTCGTTTGTTATGTGGTGTGGATCTTTTTAAAACCTTCTTATTTGTAGAGTCAATATTATATATTTGTCACAATATTAAAATCATAGTGAGTACTTATGGTATTATTCAAAAAGACAATTTGAACATTGACAAACCTTTTCCGACTCAAACTCTAAATTTCTTTGTTATTTATGTAAGTACATAGGTACTTATTTATGATTAAGGGGTAGGAAAGGTAGGCCAAAAATTATTAGGTTGTTTTTTAAGTAGGTACATAATTACTTCCAAAGTTAGACCCGTCATTACCATTACGACGTTTCTTAACAACACTAGCGATATCATTAATAACGAATTTAAAACTCTTCTCGGTCTCAGTCCATAACTGGCTCTTGCAACATGCTTCTTGTGATAAAAGATTAAAAGGTGAATGAACCTAAGAATGTACCTATCGAAATATCGGAAGCAAGAGTTCATCAACCGACCGTTTATCGGTCATCGAAGCTGCATTTGTCAAAGGGTTATCATTATTAAGTTGTTTTTAAAACAAAATGACAAACAATATCAATGAATTGTGCTTAAAATTACATCTGAAGCACAAACACAATCTATTATAAAATGTACACAAGTACAGATAGTTAATCATACTGTTCAGATGTGTCAACAATTTGTTGTTGAATATTGGCACTTACGGTTTGGAATTATGGTTCATTTTCGGTCGCGTTAAATATTTACAGTATACCATTAACGGAAGCTAATCATGTAACATAAGGCCCTCACGTCACTCAATGATAAATTACACAGAATCTACCCCGACGATTATCGATTGTCGATTATAAAGTGACATATTTATTGCCTTTATTTTGTGTTTTGTTTGTATAACGAGTTTAGTGACATTTGACATTTATTATTTGTTAATTCATCATTAATAAGTAATCGATCGATTTGATTACAGCCAAAACGTTAGAAGAAAAAAAGAAGTTAAAATAACTAGATAAGGTCGACTTCACGAACAATTATTCAAAATTGATATTTTTCTTGTACAAACATTTTGAGAAAATTGCATTTTAATTAGGCTGAACGAGCATGAAATTGTAGTTGGACTGTATCTTTGTATTTATTAAATTTTAGTTATATCATAGACGAATGGTAATTATGGAAAAACTATATGTATAATAACTGAAAATATTTCCACTAAAAGTTATGCTATACTACTTAGAACTAATTATTTGACTGTTATATTTTGTAAACAACACATTATTTCCAATATCCTAACTTTATGGTAATAATCTAGTGTGCCAAAAACATATTGTGTATCAGCGTTTTCTATTTCCAATATATTATATATAGTTATATCTGGATAACAGAATATGCGTAAAATATTAATAAACCCAAAAACACTGAATTTTTTAACTTTTACATCACGAGGCAAGTACAGAGAACCATTGGACATAAGTGCGATGCGGTGCCGCAACAAGCTTTGTTTTCTCCCAAACGGTCATATTTCATCCTAATGTTTTTCGACAAACATACGGCCAGTAATTGTTCATCAAAAGTTATTAAAGGGTGAACAAACAGCCAGGTCTGTTTATTGATGTTTGTTTTCCATTGTTCTGTTATCATTTGTTTGTTGGGTTATTCGTTGGGGGCATATTTCCTGTGATCCATTATCATTTGCAGGATTTAGTAACGAAAAAACAACGCGGAAATGTTACATGGTGGCGGCTTCCAGCTGCCATATTGTATTTCCGACGGAACAAAAAATTACCATAACTTATCGAATGAGGTATCAAAATAAAGGTCATTAAAATACTTTCCAAAAATCAGTAGCAATTGTATTTTAAGCTTCTTACAAAATTTTCAATATTATACTATTCAAGTTATGAAAAAATGTTGCAATTGCAATAATTAAAGTAAAGTAAAATATGTAAATAAATAGCCTATGTGTTAATCCAGGATATCACTTCTCTAACGGACGGACGCAATACTAACTGTCCGCAAAAATAATCACATTATTTCATTGAATTATATGTATTCTCGTACTAACTGTTACATATCTCATATCTCTATGCATTATTATTAATATTATAAAGGCGAAATATTGTATGCATATCTGTTACCGGCTGAACTGATTTGGATGAAATTTGGTACCAAGATGGCTTATATCAAAGTTTAAGTATTTTAATGTAAATTAGCAAAATAATAGCACTTTTACATGTCAAAATTAACATCTCATGAACAAAGAGAAACATGGGTAAATCAATTAAACAGGTACTAGGTAAACTAATTAATCTTAGTTTAAAACAGAAAATTTCCCGTTCATGTAACAAAAGAGTACAATCTTAGCCTGGAAAAGGAAATAAATACCCTTCTGATTCTACCGATGCTTCAGAAATAGTTTACTGTGCGCTTTGGTCGCAATACTGTAAGTGCAGTAAGCATTTGAATTGAATTGAACTAAATAAATACTAAAAAGCAAAAAGCATATTGCGGCTAAAAAGCATAAATCCAAGCATATGTATTGTTTGTGTCTTGCGTCCTGCGCCCCACACCTGCACTGCTCTGCGAATCTAGATGTTTGTTTGTCGTATGAGAAAGTCCTAGCCTTTGGCGAGACATACAAATAAACAGACATCTTTTCACATTTCTACATAGTAGGGAACTTACTTAATGAACGAATTAGTCCTTTCCGAGATTCAATGACCTCTAGAGTCAAGTGAGCTTAATACTTGTAAGCACATGCCCTAATTCCCAAGGCTGTAAAGTAGAGCTATAAAATCTTCGTGAAACCTGGATAATAGCTCGAGAAGCCCAACTCGACGGTAAAGTTAAACACTTCGTTCGTCCTTAAGTTCTTCAGTCGAGGTTATCTGTCTAAGTTCAATTTATAAGAGCTCGTATAGTTTTTACCCGAGTACGGTGAAGCAAGGGAAGGGTAATAAGTTTAACAGTCTATGTATGTGTGAGGATGTGGGTATGTGGATGTTCCACCATAGCGTCTCCCCTTTTGGTCTGCTTTTGACAAACGAAGTATCAATAGATTCGTCTTCATTGCAAAAGTACCTTGAGCTATGTTTTATCAAAAAGTAGTAGGGTTTTAGGTTTTGAACTTACGTCTTGTTTGAAAACTAGTCGAACAATTAAGTTTACAATTATTAATATATATTTTTGCACATCACAACAACACACACACGAAGCAGCATTTGAACCTGCAGTTATAAACTCGCAGCTGTAAAGAACTCTGCTATTACGCCTAATGTGTGTCGGCTATAAAAGGTCCATTTATCTTTCATACGTCTCAATAAAATCAAACGTAACGAAAATTAACGTACATAATACGTTAATATATGTCAAGAAATTTTTAACGTAATTTATTGAAAAAAGTATTCTAATATTTTTATAACTTTTAAGTTATTTTACGAGTACTTAATTGGAATAAAAATGAAATAAACCTGTCGTTAATTCATAGCACAGCATGTGCACAATATAGCTTAAACATTATGTTAACACATTGACATACGGTGTAGATCTATACAAAATCGATGTTTCGTTTGAGTTTTCAATTTGGCAATGATCACTTAAATCAGTGTTTTTGTTTGGTACCATGTGTACATCACAAGGTAAGGACACCATTGAGGTAAGGACACTTCCACTTACACGAGTACAACAGAAGTAGGGCTTACAAAACAAAACAAAAACATAGGGGCATTAACATGAACATTACAAACACTGAAACTCCTTAACACCATAATAAACCGTAAGCTCAACAAAGTGTCAACACTCAAATTACAAATGATTCCGCTTTGGCCGTTAACTAGGATCGAGCCAGGGTTGTCCGTTAGCGAAAATGACAAGGCATGACTCTGCGCCACGCTAAGTAATTACATACACGTCATACTCTCGCTTTGAGCGGAATGCGGTAGGGTTGTTGCGCTAGGGGAAAGAAATTTACATTAGCATTTAAGAATATTTCATGAAGGAAATGTTGTGTGTGTATTGGTGTATTTTCAGACGAAAAATTTGAGTAACAGACGGGATTCATCTTTTTCAGACCCAGCACATTTCGGCTGTAAAGCAATCGCTGTCTATGTCGAGACATCGACAGCGATTGCTTTACAGCCGAAATCGGTCGCAAAATCCGTTTAATTCGATAATTGGTAGTCTCTGCCAAATATCGCCGTCAATCATGATCAGTTTCAGTACAGATACCGATGAAATTCGATAGCTTTTGACAATAACTGTCACAGCTAACGATTGTCATCGGTATGTACCGATTTTAGTTATGAAGCAATCATTATGTATATGTTGAGACCGCAGGCCCAGATCATTATTAACATAATTATGAAGTATTTTCATAGTTGGGTTCAAATCTCTTTTTCAATAACGATTTTTTCCTTTAGAAAAACTGTTTTACGCAGGCGTCGTACTATATAAAATTTTACGTATTACGTCTTTCATACTATGTTCTTACACTTATGAATTATGTATTAAGGCTCTACGCGCGAGTTTATACAACAGTGCTCCATCTTCTGACCATTTTAATTTCTGATAATTATAAATCCTATCCAAGTATATTTTTCCAAAAGCCAATATTAAGTTTACTTCATTTTAGAGCTACTATGAAGATGAACTATAAGTGCAAAACGTCTGCAAAAAGACTAGTAAGCGACAACCCTGTACAAATTCACACTCCACCTACTCTAGCGAGGAGGTGACTTTAAATAAGTAATGTAATGAAAACGGGTCCGTAACTCAAGAGTAATTTTAAAAGGTCTAGTTGAAAGTGCTCATTTGTTGTTTTGGGATATAGATTCTTTTGAACTTAGTTTTGATGTCCGTGCACTAGACAAGCGAGGTTATACATTTTTGTTTTTTTTTTGTTTATGAATTAAAACAAACTAACAAAATTTTAATTGATTGTTTTAACTTTACTGAATCTTGATTCCCAGTTAGTAGATTAATTTCGCGATTAGAATACTATTTATTTATGAATTACCGTTTGTTGAAAGAACTTTGTTTTTTCTATTGTTGTTTGTTGCTTTATTACTTCCGATAATTGTTATTTATTTGTGATTTAATGTATCAACTCCGGCTAAGCGAGAACAATCTAATATTTTTTCTACAGTAAAAATTTGAGTCACGGATGGGTCTCGAACCCAGTCCATGCCTCTGCGCGGCATATGCTTCTATCAGTTCAGCCACCGTGACATCTAAAACGCTATCCAAAAATTTCCCTCAGTTTCCAAATCCGTCTTACGGGGACGGTTACGACATCTATTGGCAGCTAAGCTGATCTGAACAACCAGAACAGCATTTTTGTTCTAGTCGTTAAAGATAACGAACAGCACGAAAACCAAGTTTTGTTCTCGATAAAAATCGTAAATACTTTAGGACTGCCATGTATTTTTACACGAATACCCGAAAATAAGGAGTGTAATGTTTTAGGATGTATGTTTGTATGTATGTATGTTCGTATGTATGTTTATAAGTATGTTTGTATGTATGTTTGTATGTATGTTTTGTATGTATGTTTGTATATATGTTTCTATGTATTGTGACGAGGTCCAAACCTCTTTCATAATAATACTAATTTGATTTCTTAATTCTTTCATAATCCATTTCTTTTCATTTTGAATAGTTTGTCATTACTAATTCTAAATACAAATAACCTGTCATTCGAATATTGATTTTTGGAAAAACCGAAATAATATTATAAAATTCATAAAATAAGTTTATTTCAAATATATATGAGACTTGTAAATATATATATATATATGAATACCTTCGTAAGCCGATGTTTTATAATCATCTCCTCCTGTTCCTGTGCTCCTAATTGAATCCTGACCTTTTGTGTTGTCCACTGAGGATTGGTCCCTGGGCTGGTGGAGCAAGCCCAAAGCCTAGGACCGCCTCGTGACAGTATGTTTGTATGTATATATGTATGTATGTGAGTTTCTTTAGTCCACCATAACTTTTAAATGCCTGAACATTTTTAGACCTATGGGGGATCGATAGAATCCACCCCCGCCGAGTAACAATGGACATCTTGTTTGAAAAAAATCTATATTGTTATTATGGCTCCATTTTCAAATGTGAAAAAGATTTTTACAATATGGGTATCAAATTGAAGTCCTTGATTAGCACTTTCCAACAAAATATAATTTATTGGCATAATAACTTTTATGCAGGGCAGGCGTGTTGTTTAACTTTTTAAGCTAGTTATTGTATATTTCTGCAGTCTTCATTAAATTTGTACGCTGGATAAGTTCAATTATTTCTAGTACACATTATTACAATAGAAAACAACGTTATATAATACTAATAAGTACATACAATAGCGTACAAATGAAACAGTCATACATACAGAACCCTTTCGCAATTGAAGCCACCGTCAACAAAAACATCAATGTTTGCTCTCCGCAACTTTGAACCATTATTTAAAAACACAATCTAGGTGCTTTCGCTAAGAAAACCCATTATAACTTTCCTGGGATGTGAAAAATGAAGGTAGTTGAAGTTTTCATATCCTAGTGCAACCACTTGCGCTCGCATCTTTTGATCTATAATTTTCTACTTTTAAACTAGTGCTAAGAAACAAAAATTGTTTATAATCATAGGTTTCGTTTTACCGGTGTTCGTCGCTTCCGGTTAAAAATTAACATAGAGGTCATTGTCATGCGAAGAACTTCAAGTTAAAGGTCCCAATTCTAATGATATCAGTGTTAATAATAGTGATAAAAAGGAAAGAGATAAAACTTATTAAAAAAATTAAACCGACTTCAAATCGTATAAAACTTAAAACAAAACAAATCTTTTTTTTTTGAGATCTTTGCTACGACTAAACCTACTACTGTTAGTAAGTAGGTACTTACCTAGCACAGACCTCATATATTTTTTTAATTAGTTTTTATTTTTTACGTTTTATTTTCGTAAAGTAGGCCTAAGTAAATAAAGTACTTATTCAGATCGCTAAGAAAAAAGCCATACTGGAAACAGTAAACAGTCATATATTTAAAACTAATGAACCGATTTTAATGAAACTTTAACTATTCCCTAAATTGAAAGATACTTAACCTATTACAAAATAATTATTGCAATCAAACTTGTACCGGTGTTCCACCCGCTTTTAGTAGCTCTTTCGTTATTCCGTCCTCCCCTGGTGCCTTATTGCTCTTAAGCTGTTTGAGAGCCATTCTGATCTCGTATAGGCTGACGTCCGGGATATCTTCGGTATAATGTCAGGACAAACGGGCTTTTGCATCGCTAGTCGTGCTAGGAGGATTACGCGATGAGGTGTATAATTGTCCATAGAACTTCTCGAGCTGACTCAATATCTCTTTTTTCGACGAAACGATGCTGCCACTGTCGGTTTTCAGCTTCGTCAACAGGCTTTGCCTAATACTCGTAGACAGATCTCTTGCGAACACTTTAGAGCCCTTGTTCCACTCTATTGCGTTCTTAATACAAGTAAGTCCTTCAGAAGCTGTTTAACTCCGTCATCCTCGAGGGTACTACGCCAGAAGATGACACAGGAGCGTACTGGTTTTGTTCTTTAAGAAAGGTAATAAAACCTTTTTGAAGAATTATAGGCCCATTTTGCTGCTGAGCCACGCCTATAAGCTGACCGAAGAGTATAATTGGCCACTATGTGTAGCTTTTGTGGATTACGAGAAAGCCTTTGATTCAGTCGAGACCTGAGCAGTGCTACAATTATTACAGCGGTGCCATTTCACTACCAGTACATCGAAGTGTTTAAGTGTTTGTACAGCAAGGCCACCATGACAGTTCGTCTTCAGGATCATAGCACGCATTCTATCCAGGTGCAAACATGGGTGAGACAGGGAGACGTTATTTCTCCGAAACTGTTCACCTCTGCACTGGAAGATATATTCAAGCTTCTGAACTGGAACAGATATAGTGTTAACATCAATGGCAAATACGTCATTTACCTTCGATTTGCCGATAATATAGTCATCAGGGCAGAAATCCTGGAAGACCTAAGCACAATGCTAAGTGACTTCAATATTGTTTCCCAACCGGTGGGTCTTAAAATGAACATGGGTAAGACGAACTTCATGTCAAATGCCCATGTCGTACCCATGCCGGTTTTGTTGTGAACGATATTATCGAAGCTGTTGATCACTATGTCCACTTAGGTCAGACGATCCAACTGGGTAGATCCAACTTCGACAAAGAGCTCAACCGACGAATCCAAGTTGGATGGGCAGCGTTCAGGAAATTACGCCATATCTTCTCGTCACGGATACCGCAGAGCTTCAAGACGTAAGATTATAATCAGTGCGTGTTGCCAGTGATGACATGCGGCACTGAGACGTGGTCGCTAACTATTGGTCTCATACACAAGCTCAGAGTTGCGCAGCGTGCAATGGAGAGAGCTATGCTCGGTGTTCACTACGTGATAGAATACGAAATGAGGAAATCCATAGAAGAACCAAGGTAACTGACATAGCTCTCAGAGTTTGCAAGTTGAAATGTTAATGGGCAGGCCATATAGTTCGCAGAACCGACAACCGCTGGGGAATAAAGGTTCTCGAATGGCGGCCACGAACAAGCAAGCGAAGTGTGGGGAGACCCCCCACACGATGGACCGACGACATTGTAGCCATAGCAAGAAGTCGGTCGGTGGATGGAGGAGGCATAAGATCGCTCGTCATGGCGCTCTTTGGGGGAGGCCTATGTTCATCAGTGGACTTCTAAGGGCTGACATGATGATGATGAATCAAACTTGTAGTTTCCAAGGAATACGTGGACAAACACATAAATACATTCGCGAAATTTTGTGTATATGTTCAGATACTCATATAGACTAACATTATTATTATATGAATATCATTTTTGATAATATCACATACATACAAACATGAAATATGGTACATAACTATGCTAGAATCATATAGATTAACATTTATGAATATTACGCACTTTCAACAATATACACATACATACACATCGACTTGAGGACCTTATTTTTTTTTAAGTCGGTTTATTAGAGACTTCAAGGAACTTTTCTCAGAAGACGTCTATGGAAATCTATATACACCTCAAATAGTGCAACCACGAAAATTATACGGTTTACCGAAAATACATAAGAACAACGTGCCGTTGCGTCCTATCGTGTCAGATAGATTCCCCCACTTTCGGTCTAGCGATGCATGTTGCGTCAGTGTTGCAGCCTCTTGTCGGCAAGACTGCGTCGTTTGTGATGGACTCTCGCCATTTTGTCGAGATTATCAAGGATCTTAAACTGGAACCAGACAACATCGTGGTGTATTTCGACGTGGAATCTCTTTTCACCAACGTCCCAGAAAAAAAAGTGCCTTGAAACCGTAAGGAAAAAGTTGAGGGAGAACCATCTCTCAGAAAATTTGATTGTTTTGCTGAGGAATTGCCTAGAAGGAAATTACTTTCTGTACCGTGAACAGCATTACCTCCTGATAGATGGCGTCGCTATAGGTAGTCCAGTGGCACCTGTTCTGGCCAACATTTGGATGGAACATTTTGAGAAGTCCATAGATCTACAATCGTTTGGGGTGAAGATATGGAAGCGTTATGAGGATGTTGTTTTCTGTACCATGAAAGTCAATGAACAGACAGCGGAACAATTCTTGGGCCATCCAAACTCGATCCTTGGCAACATCAAGTTTACCTATGAATTGGAGGTGGAGAAAACGTTAGCTTTCCTGAATATCAGAGTGTCGGTGAGACCTAATGGCTCGTTATCTCATTCTGTTTATAGGTAACCAACACACACTGACAGATACCTCAACGCCTCTTCACATCACCACTCGTGGCATTTACAATCATTAGCCAGATCACTTTTAGACAGAGCTCATGCCCTCTGTGACCCTGAACATTTGGACGCCGAAGTGTCGCATGTTGAGGAGGTACTCAAGCGAAACGGATATGTGGTGACCAAACGTTGGCGTCCTAGACGCAGACATAAAAAGATTAGGACTGATGTCGATAGACAGCCGGCTTTCATGCCTTCTGTAAAATGAGTGACGGATAAAGTCGGTGCTTTATTAAAGGATTTTTCTATCAAGACTCCTTTATCCGAGTTAGCAAGGCATGTTAGAACACTGAAAGATGTAATTCCTTTTCAAACTCCTGGCGTATATAAGATAAATTGCAGCTGTGGTAGTTCCTACATTGGACAAACCAAGCGTACTATAGCGGAAAGGGTCAAAAACACATGGCAGCTGTAAAGAACCGCCAGATAAATAAATCTGCAATCGCTGAGCATTTGCTCAAATCGGGCCCTAATCACTGGATAGAACTCCATGACCCGAAGATCCTCTCCACGGAACGTCACTACTACTCCAGGATTGTACGTGAAGCGGTTGAAATTAAAAAGTATCCCAATTTCAACCGAGAGGATGGTTTCAAGTTGGCTACGTCCTGGAATCCCGTGATAAGCAAGTGTTTGCGTCGCGGTTTATGTCAGAAGAAATCTGCAGATGTCTTTAGTGTCGTGTGTCATGACAATTCTGAATTTTTACAAAACCAAATGCGGGTAGTTGGAGACAAAGCTCGCCATTCTCAACGCTGACACCCGCTACTTCAGTCTTCTCGTGACCACGATCAATGCAACTTGATCGAAACGTCGAGGTAAATTAATATTAAGTTTTCAGTGCAATTATGTGCCGTTTAAATATATAAGTATGTTTTCGAATCGCGAAAGTTTAAAAGTTACAAGTCGGTTAAGAATCGGCTTGGTAATTAAATTTTTACTTATATTCCTTTTTATTTCATGTTGGTTTGTATTAGTTTTTGGTCCATTTAAATTACTTGTTAGTGAAAATATCATGTTTTTGATGATGTAAAAAATAACGGCATCTCAATATTGTCTTATCTAACGAATCGTAACTTCGTAGCGTTATTAAAGTGTAGGTAAATTTTTTTTTTTAAGCAACGCCAAATCCTAGTATTCTTTTTAGAAAAAATACATATTAATGATATACTAACTTCTGCCCGCGACATCGTCAGCGTGGACTAAGACTGGGCCTAGTAGTCGTTTTCAAAAACCACACCGCGATCTATTTTGCATACTACTAATGCCATCTAGTTTAATTTCAATGTACTAACAATCAAACGAAATAATAGTAAATAGTTTTTTACAACACCTGACTGGCTTGTATATACCTGTAAGTAATATATATTTTACACAAACTACATACATTTTATCATTTTCTTGCCTACAAGTGACCAAAGAGGTGGCGCTTACCTCACTCAAAGAATTAGTTTAGCTATTCAACGAGGTACATAGTTTTCATTTAAGGTTTTTTATCTAACTAGTTTTAATTGAAAATTGGATTCTTAGTTTAGTTATATTAGAAAATATATTTGTTTTATAGTTTATGTCAAATTATCTATACTTATAATAAAACTGTATCAGGTCCAATGAGCGGTTTTCCAAGTGTCATTTTAGCATTATTTATCTCTCGCTAGATGGTGTTGGCGACAGTTTTGGTAACAGTACTGTCATTTGATATGACCAAGGAAGTTCTATAAGTACATAGAAGTTCCTTGGGTATAACCAAAGATTTTGAATTACGCTTACTGGCGGGTATGACCATAGATTCTAGAATTTAGGTAGCACCTACCATAGATGGACTGCATTTAAGTTGAAACTAATTTACCACAAACATTACTCGTTACTCTAATGTACGCATTTCGTGTGATAGAAAGACATAGCAATAGCTGCTCGCGCTCGTCTCTAAGCGGTGCGCGCCACTAGCAGCTGACAGATTTATTTGTTTGTTAACCAGCTGGTTAACACAAGCCGCAAAATTATTTTCACAAAATCATTGGTTTTCTGATCATTTTTGGACTGAGCTTATGTGAACGTGCTAATATATTAAGAATGACGTGTACTGTTCCCAGTTATTCAAGCCGAGTGAGTGTTTTAACACAGAATAATGTGAATATATCTTTCCATCGGTAAGTCAAACTCATCAATAATGTACTTTACTAACTAAATTGTAAATTTCACTTTAAAATTTTACTAAAAGTCGGTCAATATCAGCGTATACTCAGTTTTTCACGTAAAATTTGCGAGTATAAAGTTTTTCTTGTCTTGGAATAACAATAAAACTATAGCAACCCGGTATTTTTGACATTTTACCTACTTCATAGTGTTGAGGGTCGGAATCTCTACAGGTATATCGATATCCATAGGTAACATAGTATATTTTTTTAGCAATGTGACAATTTTTAATAGCTTTTATTAACTTGTAATGTTTTTATGTATGTATGTTTGTTTAGGTCAAATCTTGCAAGCTAAATTAGAACCACTTCCTCTTATTCTACTGAGTTGAATTTTTGCATGTTGGTTCAGTTCCGATGACAATGCATTTTTATGGTAAGCATGACCTGAATCGGCATCCAGGATCAGCTCCAGACAAATGAACACTTCAAGGGTCAACAACACAGTCACGAAACTTTGTGTATGCATTTTATTATGATAGCTGGTTTGAAGTTTTACCATGACATTCATGGTTGCTGCACTCCGGGTTGGCTCCTAACTAAGGAACTGTCAACGGTTAGCAGTATAGACACGAAATGTTGTATACGCATTTAATTATGATAGCCCATTCTTAGTTTCATTATTACATGGCTTCTGCATTAAAGATTATTTTTAATATTTTTAAATTAACTTATCAATATTTGACTCAAACGAAAAATTACAAAACGACCATGTTTCCATTATGCCACGTCCGTCATAATGTTTTTCTCAGAAATTTAAAACAAACAAACAAAATAATTAATGTATATTGTATTTTATTTGTTTCTGTAAAGATACAAACTTGAAATTTATCATAGTATATACTATATTATTATTATCATTATATTACAGACATAGCCCAACGGATTAGCAAGTTGAAGTGGCAGTGGGCAGGACACAGTAGAAATGGCAACTGTTTACCTCTCGAAGAAATTATAATAAACAGTATAATTATTCAAGCCCTAAACCAAACAACAGAGAGAATCAAAATGCTGGATGATCTTACCGAAAATCATCCAACTGTCAATTTCCAAGAAGAAATGATCGCCGATCATGATTATATTCCAGACCCAAATATTCTTAGCAAATACAGTGGAAATATAATTTCATACATGGCTTCATGGTTACAAAAATGAAGAAAAATATGCTAATTGAATATTGTTACCAAGTTATAATAATTTTCTAATAGAAAAATTTGGATCATGGACGAGATGCGAACTCGCATACTGTACCTCTGCACGGCAAATGCCTCTACCAAATCAGCTACCGTGACCTATGCATCGCCATCCAAATTTTTCCACTAGCTTTCACACATATTTTTATACCAAGTTTTTACAAATGACACCAATAAAAGTTAATTGATTCGAGTTATAGACAAAGGTGGGCTGACAAAGGTGTCAAATGATGTAATACGCATTTACAAGAACACCGAAAAAGTTTTCTGTCAATATTTATGAACTAACGGAGTAAGTAAACACATACTTAATTAGAGTAGGAATCTAAATTTATTTTAATTTTAATTGAACTGTTATAGGTAAAGAAACTAATGTAGGTTTGTAACTCCTGCTCTCTTCTGGTTGCTGTGCCCAACAGGGTCCATAATGATCTGTTACTTTATTAGTTATGTTTACCACCTTATTTGTACATTATGGAATGCAATAAACAATTTGAATTTGAATTTGAATTTAAAGTTGGACTACCTTACCACACCGTACCACATATACCAGATAACCATGGAAGTTTTTGAAATATGTGGTAATACAGATGTGTTTTCAAAGTTAATTACTCACTGACAGGATAATTGTTTGTTAATCATTTACATTTCATTGCTAAGGCAATAGTAGACTTTTATTCGTAAATTGTATATATCACGAGTGTGAAAAGGCTTCAGTACAAAAAGACGAGTGCGTTCGAAATTTTTACAATAAACTTGTTTTATTCAAGGGTCAATAAATTTGGACATTCCTACTATTCGACACTGAATAAAATAAACTAAGCATGTTAAGATCGTAGCAAGTGAAAATACGTAGTTTCTCTCTGCCGCTTTGAGTAACGGGCGTGATGGTATGTATGTATGTATGTATGTATGTATGTATGTATGTATGTATGTATGTATGTATATTATGCAGCATTTATTATAATTGTATGAAATTAAATTGGCTTATTCTAAATTATTTATATTTATTTTGAAAACTTACAATGAAAACTAGATACGTACAGCGCCATAAATGCGGTTGCTCAAACATGAATAAATCATTTGTGTGTATGTTTATATCTACAAGTATCACGAAAAAACTACTGAACCAATTTTGATGCAGTTTTTACTTCCTGAAAACCTATATATATATATATATAGCTCAAACTAAATACTGGAATACTTCATATCTCAAAACTTTACCAGGATTGGACGAGATGGGGCTCTAACGAAGCAGCTAGTACACAAATATAGCTAAAATATTAGAAGCAATTAAAATATGCTGTTTTGTGTATAGATATTTTTGATGCCAACATAAAACAAAAATAATAATATAGATCACATATGATATTATGTGATCGATATACTGTACAATAAAGAGACAAACAAAGGATACATTTCATCCCGGAAAATGGTAAGTTTCAAAGGGAAAACGGGATAATGTCGATTACTCGCTGTAAGGAACGGTTGCCACGGAAACGAAATAATAACAAGTCTATCAAAAAGCATCAAGAGTGTTGCTGTACTTTTGCACGAAGTTAAGGAGAAAGCAGTGTGCATTAAAAAAAAGGGTTTAGTTTTGGAGATAAGTGGAGGAAATGGTAATTTTTTATCTATTTAATTTTGCGACTGGTTAAACAACTTGAAAACAACTTATGTACATAAAACATCAAAAAAAAAAAACCCTGACAACAAGCCCTTTCATTTGATATGACCTTTAACACTGTACATTTTGCAAACTTTTTTATTTATCTAATTTGTCCCCCAAAAGTATTATTCAATATTCATTTAGTTATGTTACACGTCTGTGTTTGGGGCACATACAGTCATATGTATCCAAATTTCAACTTAATCGGTTCAGTAGATTCAGAGCTAATTGGCTATGACAGACGGACACACGAGTGATCTTCTAAGGATTCATTTTTTTTTCATTTGTACGTATTGAACCCTAAAAATACAGAAAGAACCTAGTCACACTTTCTAGTCTTTCGTTCCCGTCCGCTTAATTTTCCACTGAAATAAAACTAGAAAACTTCCAGACTTTAGATAAAGCTGCTTGCCGACAATCGTTGAAGGTGACTGACGGAGACGCTCAGTGCCGTGAAATGGACGCTAGAATTCCTCGGTTTATATATGTAGGTGCCGAGAGACGGTTTGTCATGTAGGACGTGGCGGAAATGAGAGTGCGAATGGACCTTTATTTAAACGTTCTCTTAGTTACAATACAAAACATTAACGTATTCTAAATCTATGTAAATATATAAATTAATTTGAAATTATGTTCGTTGGTAAGCGCTTTACTTGAGAATCTGATTTGTCTATTTTACTCGACTGCATGGAAGGTTATGTGTTTGGGTTGTATGTATGTTTGTTTGTTTGTACGTTTCTTAGGCGCATCTTACATCCTAAACGCCTTGATAAAATGGATTTTGATAAATGAGGTATCATTGGATTCGTCTTGATCACGAGAATGCTATATAGGATATATGAAGTGTCAAGAAAACTAATATGGCGGCTCACAGCTGCGATACTATTGTCTAATGTTGCAATTGCAACTATTAAAGTAAGTAAAGAATAAAAAAGAAATAACAGGAACACTAAATTTATATAAATACTAGCTGAACCAAGCGGTTTCAGTCGCGTCCCTCCTGGACCGTGCATTTTTCCGGAGTAACAGGTAGCCTTTGCGCTAATTCAGGATATAAGCTACCTCCATACTAAATTTCATTCAAATCCGTTCAGCTGTTTAAGCGTGAAGAAGTAACAAACAACATACATACAAACTTTCACCTTTATAATATAAGTGTGATTATTTTTGCAGACGGTCAGCTCGTAATAATTTTGTTTGCAGTCGGGTTTTTTGTATTTTAATAATAATATCACTTATTTGTTTTAAAATATCCGTAACTCGCACTAGTTAAGTTGTAATGGAAAGAAAAAATATAAAATTTCCCAATAATCATTCAAATTCGGGAAAAACTGAACGTTCTTGTATCTATGGGATTTTTGTATGAACTCAAACTTGACTTGGATGTTTCATTCGAAAATCAAGAATACACAAAAGATACCTGACTGTCGTGATTCTCTCCGCGGGCCTCGTGGTACGTCACGGGTAAACAAAGAAGTTTCAAACGATGGATATTCATACATTTCATCAGCATCAGCGATGGTGGCCTAACGGTTCTATAGTGCAATTTAGAATCCAACGACACCGGGTTCAAAGCCAATGACTTCTGCATTTATGTGCGGTTTTCCATCGCTCCGTGCTTCGGAGGGCACGTTAAGCTGTCGGTCCCGGCTGTTATAGATTAATAGCAGTTGTTAAGCCATGTCAGAGGCCCTCGGGCGGCTTGACAAACTCTGACATCAGAGGCCAGCACTACCTCATACGACAAACAACAATCATCAACAATCATCATACAAGCGGATGAAAACGCGGGCCGCAGCCAGTTATAATTATATAGGGTCGCCCTACCTTATTTAGTAACTGGATTTGACTTTAATTGCTCAGTAACTAGCGCATAGGTTTCAACAATATGTTTATTTTATTTCCCATAAAACAATTATCGGCTTTTTTGGTTTTACCCGATTACAGTAAATCAAGGGAAGGGTAATGAGTTTAACAGTCTACTTATGTATCTATGTATGTGGGTATGTGGATGTTCCGTCATAGCTTCGCCACTATACATACGAATACGTTCATACGTTCTATTTTGACTTGCGAGAAGTCAATCGATTTGTCTTCAGGTGTGAGTTCAGGAATTTTTTTTACCCGACTACGGCAAGGCTTAGTAAGGGTTATGTGTTCAAACTAAAACTAGGTCTGATTTTGACAAGCGACCTATCATCGATTTGTTTTCAACGCAAGAGTATTTTTACCCGACTGTATTCGGGTTGTAGTTTTTGAACTTACGTCTTTTACCTGGTGAGCTTTAAATAATAATATCTGTAAATTGTAGGTACGTACGATTTTCAATAGAATATTTGCGTCTCTGTGAAAATTTGCTATTTTCTCTTATTCTGCGCTTCTGGTCCACGCGGCTCGCGATTGTGTGGACTTTATTTCGATGGGATTTCGTTCAATATACCGACCCGCATCTAATATGGGTGCGGCAGACAAAAATAAAACTTGGTATAAAAAAGTTTTACCCCCGAAAAAGCAAAATTGAAGGCCAATTTATGTATACTTTAGCAGTAGTCAACAAAAAGAAGATAATTATAAAATGGCCTCGAGAAGTTACAAAACAAGAAGATAACGTTTTTAAAAATCGTGTTTGGCTTTGTGTCGTGTCATTTAAAAACTACTGGACCGATTTTAATGTGGTTTTCACTGTTCTTATTATGTTCTCACTTAAAATCGTATGCTTCACATCTCATACCGATGATTAGAAGCCGAGCAATAAATAAAAATCTTTTCGACGTCTAAAGGAAGTTTGACCTGATTTGAAATATTAGTATTTTAGGTTCATATAGTCATTTAACGTACAGAAATGACCACAGCTAATATGAAATATAACATCTCAACATGTCGTATCTATATAACTTTATAGCTTCATTTGATATTGTACATGCTATACTCTCATACATTTTTACAGTGCAATAACTGTAGATTACCTATCATACCCTAGATATAATAAAAACAGTCTAGAAATAGATCGAACGCGTTAGAAGACAGTGTGAATTCTTTTACAAATAAAATGTCTGCGCGTCTCAGAAAGCAATTTTCTTGAGAGCACGCCGAGTTTCTTGACACGTGATACAGACGCTAAAGTTAGGGAAGGAACTGACCGAGGGCTTTCGCGTGTTACGTAACAGTTATTCAAACAACAAGTCGATATAAAGTTACCCAAGTAATTACAAGATGGTGTCGTTACTCTTGTACTCTGCATTAATTTTGTCCCAAAAATAAAAAAAATGTTTCGATAAGCTCTTCTAGAAAGGAAATATACTTGTGCAAAAAGTGTAGGTAAGTGTTGTGCGTCTTGGCAAACGTAGTGCAGGAGTCAGCACTCCACCCAGTTATGACTCCTCCCGCAGGTCGTCACGCCAGGTGGAGTGACGACCTGCGGGAGGCGGCTGGCAGAAACTAGATGAGAAGGCTGAAGGTGATGATAATGAAAAACTGTAAAAGTTTAGTAGTGTGTTTTTATGTAAGTCGGTACTTGTGTGAACGTAATAACACTTGTGCAATAAATATAAATCGGTAGTAGTGTGTATTTTTGTGTTAGTCGGTACATGTGTGAACGTAATAACACTTGTGCAATAAATATAAATCAGTAGTAGTGTGTATTTTTGTGTAAGTCAGTGCTTGTGTGAACGTAATAGCATTTGTGCAATAAATATAAATCGCTAGTAGTGTGTATTTTTGTGTAATTCAGTGCATGTGTGAACTTAATAACACTTGTGCAATAAATATAAATCGGTAGTAGTGTGTATTTTTGTGTAATTCAGTGCATGTGTGAACGTAATAACATTAGTGCAATACATATAAATCGGTAGTAGTTTGTATTTTTGTGTAAGTCCGTACTTTTGTGAACTTAACGTAATAACACTTGTGCAATGCATATAAATCTATAAATCGGTTTTAGTTTGTATTTTTGTGTAAGTCGGTACTTGTGTGAACGTAATTACACTAGTGCAATAAATATAAATCGTTAGTAGTGTGTATTTTTGTATAAGTCAGTATTTTTGTGAACGTAATAACACTTGTGCAATAAATATAAATCGGTAGTAGTATGTGTTTTTGTGTTAGTCGGTACTTGCGTGAAAGTTATAATATAGCAGTGTTATAAAGGAGCATCAAGTCAAGAGTATGCTGCCAATGCCGCCGCCTTCCAGCATGTTGAGCTCTCTGCCAACTGATTAACTATAAGCTGTATTCAATAGTAATTAGTAGTAGTCTGTAGTAGTTAGCATGCAAATATTCATTAAAGGTAGAGAAACTTGGTAAAAATCGCAATGATATAGAAACAGACAGAAAATAAATATATTTAGTCAAGCTTCAGTTTAGTATTTTTCATTGTGATACTGTTTTTATCCTTTAGTGAAAAACTAGCCTATTTATACTTATAATAAATTAGTACGTAACAAAAAGTCTGTACAAAGGATATAATATTAAAAAATGCTCTAGCTAATGAACAAGAATATAACATTTCTAAAAAATCGTGTCTGTTTGTTTGTGCATCACGTAAAGACTACTGGACTTATTGCAATGCAATTATCTCTCTTAGATAGCTAAGGTTTTGACTTAAAAACCGGTGTAATTGGTATCTCAATCAATAGAGAAGAAACCGAGAAACCGAAAAAAAAACTATGTAATGATTGAACAAATTTTTATGAAATGTAGTATAATTATTGTACTTTATTATGTGACTTTGGTACTAGAATAACACATAGGTTACTTTTAACTCAGATACTTTTAAACAAGCGGGTAAAGCCGCTTGCAAAGCCTGTAAGACATATGTAGAAAAAATTCAAAACTGATCATCTCGTTAATTATTTACTAAAATTACCAGCAAGTGATACCTAGCCTGGCTCTCTGTGAGCACTTAAAACATTAGGCCCCTTACTTATAAAAAGTTATGCAATGATTAAGTAATGATTAGTAATGATTAGCAGTACAATATTGTACTGCGCAGAATTCTTAATCATTGCATAACCATTGCATAACTTTTTATAAGTAAGGCGGCTAATCTCTCCTACATATCTACGCGAATTGCTCGTAAATTTTCTAGATGTTCCATCTATTTTTAGTATAACTCTTGTTGCACCAATTTGTAGATTGGTTCATTAATTATTGCCAGCCCTCCGTAGCTCGTTTGTCATTTGCATAGATCATTTATTTTGATGGCCGCATGTTGCCCTTCAAGGGTTTGAAGGGCCCTTTAGTTAATGTTATGTTGCAAAGCTTAACCCTTAATGGATAAGGTCATTTCACATTTTGAAGTTATAATGTTGTGCCGAGAGATTTGGTTAGAGGTTTCACATCAGGCCTATGAATGTTAAAGACATTATTAACTTGCGTATGCCGAAAGATAATGATGATGATGGTGAAACACAAATATAGTTTTTCGTGGTATAATAGATTTACCGTACAAGGCGTAAATGGACTCAGCAACACAGCGTCACATCACTGACTGACCTTCGTCTTTCCATAGTGTAACAATACCAATAGGCGACCATCTGCAGCTTATGGGTGTCGATTTCACATTGAACCTGAATGTTGGGTCATACATTGAATCCAAAGCCAAGGTAGCTGCAAAGAAACTTGGTATTTGTCTAAGGTTAGGCAGTACTTTACACCAGGACAGCTTTTGAATCTGTATCGAGCACAGGTCCGATCTTGTATGGAGTACTGCTGCCACCTCTGGGTCGGTTCTGCCAAGTATTAGCTCGAGGCTTTGGATTCAATTGAGAGACGTGGTATAAGGCTCATTGTGGATGATACTCTGGTAAAGAGTAAGCTTCAAAGTCTGGCGCATCGATGTGAGGTCACAAGCTTGTCGGTGTTCTACAGATTTCACTATGGAGAGTATGCACGAGAACTGCACAATTTGATTCCCCCATCACCTTTCCATCACCGTACGACAAGACTTTTGGCAAAGCGCCACCCTTTTATGGTTGAAATACCTCGTACAAGAACGAAGCGTTACGCTTCTTCATTTATTATAAGAACTGCAAAGGAGTGTAAATTTGAGTGGAATGCTCTGCCCTCGTCAGTATTTCCACTAAAATATAATCCAGGTGTGTTCAAGTCAAGAATGAATAGGTATCTACTAGGCAAGCGAGCTACACTTTCGACCACATTATCGCTTTCCATCTGGTGAGATCGGGGTCAAACGTTTGACTAGAAAGTAAAAAAAAAACTACGATGTCTTTCTTCTACTATTTACGTAGCATACAATTTTATACACATACATAATAGGCCATTACAATGGACGACAAACTTTTAGATGGAGGTGTAACACAACATACGGCTAATGATCAGGCGCCAAACAGATTGACATTCAAGATTAAATTTCGCGCATCCAACAATTGATTGAACCACCCTGTCACTGGCCGCTGACAAGGAATCTGATACCGATCATGCAAATGGGGAATCGTTTCAGTTCAAAATCGATCGAACGTATGGACAGACAGAGGATTTATATAGATTCATCTGATATTTGGGAACAGAACAACTCAATGAGTATTTCAAATTACAAATTGACTGTACTGGGCATCGGTGGTTATTCGAGCGTTATAATTTTCAGCTATAGATATGGGAAGTTTATATTGAGGCAGCAGTTGGACTGAACACTGGCTTATTTGTTTCGGACCATTGGATCCGCTGTTTGCACTTGTCGAGGCAGAGATTTTGTTGCGTTAAATGCTGATCGCTATTCTGTAGTAACTGGCACTTCCGCTTAAATGGTTTAATATACTTTATAGTGTACTGCTATGTAAATGTAGTGGTAAACTTTAGCATGTTATAGGATTTATTTCGTGGTTGCTGTAGTAGAGGTGAGACAAAGAAAAATATAATATGCGTCGATATACAATAGTAATAAACGTTACTAAGACACCGATATACTCTGATATAACAACATCCATATTGCTCTGTGCGTCCCGCGTGTAGTTTTTGTCAAAATACAGATGAGGATTTGACAAAAATAAATAATAGCTTTCCCGCCCGCGACTTCGTCCGCGCGGACTACTGTTTATCGCGAAAAAAAACATCCTATGTTGTTCTAGGATATAAAAAAATATATGCAAAAGTAGGTATAGCACCAATGCACTTGAACTTTTTTGACAGATTTTTTATTTCGTTTCCATGGCAACCGTTCCTTACAGCGAGTAATAAACATTTTCTAGTTTTCTCGTGAAAATTGTCAATTTTCCGAGATAAAAAGTATATCCTATGTTTTATTCTAGGGTATAAGTTTTCTCCATTCCAAATTTCATCAAAATCCGTCCAACCATTATCGCGTGAAAGCTCCCCAAACAAACAAACAGACAACGTTTCACTTTTATATATTGGTATGGATTAAATCATCCAGCTGACTATAAAAGCTAAAAAAGTGAGGGGGGCTGTGTCGGGGCGCACAACACAGCCCCACTGCACGGCAAATGAAAATTTGAAGCAAATGGAAGCATTTTTTTTAAGCATTTAATTCAAAACGAACGACCTACAAGGAGGTTTAATAGAGGATCTCTTTGGTTGGCATGTCAAAATATCTGAAAATGGTTCGTCATAACAGTTTCAACCGCTTCCGATAAAGTACCATACCATAACTCAATTCAACTGTTTCCGTTACATATCCACTTTTAGTCATGGTACCCCGAAAGACGTATCACCACCGATCCTATTAAAATAGGGTCAATGCATATCACCTACCTTTTGAAATGAAACCATGACCTAAATGAAAAATATCAGACCGCAACTCAGAGAATAAGAAACGTAAAAGGTATTTATGCAAGGGAAAAATCGGATAATGGCATTCTCTCCTCTGCCTCCTTACTTCAAAAGGGACTTGGTAAATAATGATAACCTATATGTAGGTCATACATGATATAATAAAGAAAATTTGTACTTGCTTCATCATAGAGTAGATATTTACAAAAAAAAAGTGTTGGGACTGTAATATTGAACCTTTGCATATTCAAAGTTGTAATTAGAATATACATACTCCGTAGTTCAAACAGTTGCCCATCAATGGCCAAAAGTGTTCTTTTTATCTGCAAACCAAACGCAGGAAAATAAAAAAAATTGGGCATAACCAGCGTAAAATCGATTTATTAGTAACATCACGCAATTATGCCATCCACATAGAATACCATTATATTCTTGTTATATTCACAGTCAGTTATTTGTAGTTCCTTTACAATCAAAGCTTACTACATTGTAATGTAGGGCAGTAGAACACGTATTACTTAAGCCAAGTCGTAAATTGTCGGGGAGTCGTGTGGGCTGCATGCGTGGGTGATGTAAGATCAGAAGAAATTGCACGCCTGCAGCGTTTTAACTGGACCAAGTGACGAAAGCAAGCGAACAGCAAAGGCTCGCTTACCATAATTATGTTTGCTAGCAAACTGAGTGAATGCGACCTAGCGAGCCCAAAATCAGCGTGGGACGTCCTAACTTTTTTCTCTGAGGTGCCTCCTTGCATAAACTAGTAATTCTGCGAACAGTAGACCTAACGAGCACAAACTTTTTTTCAAACAGTCTAGCGGTGTACAGTATCGCTGCTATGTAGTGAACTTATTGTAAAACTAACATTAATAACTAAGGTGCTCCATCAATCCCTACCTAGTAAAGGGCTGATTCCACTGGTAGAAACCTTAAAGTGAGCAATTTACTGCATTTTGAGGAGGTATCACGCCGAAGATATAGATCACATTTTTTAAGAGACTAAATAAAATTTTGTACCTTTCAAATGAAAATAACCAGAGAAATCGGATTTAATAAGGCGGAGATATTCAGTAGCCCCTTTTTTGCCACTTTTGGACGAACTACCCCCCAATCAAAAATCCCCAAAGACTAAAAATTTTTAAACATTCGTTAAACTTATATACCAAGTTTCGTCCAGATCTGTTTGTAAAATACGACCTGTAGAGGAGTACCAACAAACTGACACACGAAATCAAATTGGTTGTACTTGAAGCAGAGACTTGAGCTCTCTTCGATCGCTAAATCAATAAGCATTGGTGCAATGGGAAGTTTTCCGTAAGGCAATTAAAAAATTAAAATAGTTCATATAAATGTGATAGATGGCGCTGACGAGACGTGGATTTGGAGATTTTGTAAAACCACACGAAGCAAAGCCGATCAAAAAAAACTTTCTTAACATTAACATAGACAAGCGTATATCTGTCTTTCATGCTTGTATTTGTTATTATTTTATTACGTATTATATTCTCTTTAGTTTTTGTGGCTATTGTTTGATTTCAAACAAAGTACTTTTGTTTTTCCACATCACAACACAAATTAGTAAATATCTAAGAGTAAACTTTGCATTTTCATTGATTAGATGCGAAAAAAATGAGAACCATGTCCCGTCAGCGCCACCTATCGATTGTTTTGGAACTAGGTTCCTCCAGCTGTCAGAAAACCTCTCATTGAAGGTAGAGATGAAATGTTCCGTTGAAATCTCGGAAACATTATTTACTGTAATTGATACCAGCATGCAGAGTCCCGGAGTGACGTTTCCAAATACATCTTTGCTCTAAACGCATCGACGCTTAGTGCTATAAACTTTAAATAACGGCATGATGAACCTATTGGTTAACTCTCTTTCATGGGTAAGTATAGTTATATATTGTTCAAATCGCGAAAGTTTAAAAGTTGCAATGGGTAAGTATATCATCAGCTGGTAAACGTCTACTGCTGAACATTGGGCTCCCCCTTAAAACGCCAATACGAATGGTTGCTCCCTATTTTCCTATCACAAGGTGGGTCATCACACTTCGTGGCGCAGCAGTTGATGGTCATGTGATTATACATGAGAAAATGATACTGCCCTTTCCATGATTTCCTTCAGCTGGTTGCCCAATACTCACGGGATGAAAAGGGATGGTCTTATTATTATGCCGGGCAACAAACGGTCCCATGCGTATACATATTGTTGTAGTCCCAATCCCAAACAATAAAATATGTAACAATTAGGTATTTTTTTTACTCTTCCATTCCAAAATAAAAACGCTTAACAAGCACGGTCAAGCACCTTCACAAAAAACCCGACTGCGAACAAAACATAATAGAGGCAAAAAATTAAGTTAAAATGGTTGGTAACTTTAAATCGTTATGGATCCTAAATGGTCATTCAAAATGAACACTGATGAGATAAACCTTAAAATGATTTTTAAATTCAATGATACCCCACATACCCGTCAATGAGACTGTCGATGGATGACTTTCCTGAAGTTTCCTCTATAAAGTGGCATTACTGATGTCTTTTTTTTTTACTGTAAATTTTATTGTTTTATTTCTAAGTATGTTTGTTTAATTATAATTTTTTGTGTTTGTATTATTGTGCCACTCTGTGTTCGTGATGTCACAAATAGGTTCCGACAGAAAATCAGTGCCAAGGCCTTGGCCTTTGCGTTTGCTGAGTCGGGACCTGTTTGTGACAACACACAGCATTAATTTTTGTTTGTTTTTCTGATTTCCTATTTTTTTGTTTTTGATAATATTTAATGCTGTGTGTTATCAGAAATAAATGTATTTTCTTTCTTTCTTTTCTTTCTATAACGTACGTCAGCTTTTTAAAAAAAAAACTCAATATGGAGTCTGGTTGCTGCCATATTTAATTTTGATTACTGTCATGTCAATATAAGCACTCGCAAGATTGGAACAAATCGATTGACGTAAGAATCATCAAAATCGGTAAACGCGTTTGGTCTATATAGTGTCACAAAGGAACAGACATACATACACACATCCATACATAGGCTGATAAACACGATACCCGACCTTTGCGTTCCGCAGTCTGGTAAAAATCATACGCGTCGCATTGAAACAATCATTTTTAACTGTGTTTAAAATCAAATGTACATCTCCGCCCATCTCGAAAACTTACGCCTTATATTTTTCTTTGCGTTACTTTACTTGGACGGCCGACCTACATTCTCGCACACAGTGGATAGCAGAAAGGTACCTACTTTGTAACAATGCTAAGTATTTGGTTCTGCATTTTAGCTTTAAACTAATTAAAATAATGGCAAACATCATGATTTTGAGTTGTTGTCTTGTTATTATGACTGCTCGTCTATTTATCTGTAATTCAACTTTTGCTTGTCGTTATGTAACTTTACTAAAATGTTACTCTACACAACAATAAACAAGACAAGTTCAAAAACTTAAACCTGACTACGGTCGGGTAAAAAATAGCCTATGACACCCTTATATAGTAGTAATCTCATATCTATTATATGCAATGTTGATACTGGAATAACACAGAAAACTTTTAACCCAGAGAAATGACCTCGCGGTTATATCCGCAGGCACAGCTATCCATACCAATATATAAAAGTGAAACGTTGTCTGTTTGTTTGTTTGTTTGGGGAGCTTTCACGCAATAATGGCTAGACGGATTTTAGTGAAATTTAGAATGGAGATAGCTTATACCCTAGAATAAAACAGAGGATACTTTTTATCCCGGAAAGTTTTCGTGGGAAACTGGAAAATGTTGATTAATCACTGTAAGGAACTGTTGCTATCACAGAATGGTCTGTGGTTGACATGGAAACGAAATAACAAGTCTGTCAAAAAATATCAAGAGCATTGGTGCTATACCAACTTTTGCATTGGTTTTTAATATCCTAAAAGAAAATAGGATGCTTTTTTTTCGCGATAAACAGTAGTCTGCGCGGACAAAGTCGCGGACGGGAAAACTAGTTAATAATAAGAGCAATGGTTGCCTAACGGTTCAATAGTGGAACTTAGAATCCAACGATACTAGGTTCGATCCTAGGCTTTTTAAGTTTCTAAGTTATGTGCGGTACTATCTGTCCCAGCTGTTATTTATTAATAGCAGTCGTAAAGCCATATCAGAAGCCCTAGGGCGGCCTAACAAGTTCTGTCAAAAAAGCACTACCTCATACGACAAACAAACAGCAAGTAATAGTAATTCAAATAAATTATCATAAAAAAAAAAACAAAAAAACAGACTGCAAACAAAACAAAAAGAGACAAAAACAAAAACAATGTTTTCTTCTTTGACGGGACCAGCTGCCACATGCCTCCGAATTTAGAAATTTTTCGTTTATTTTAGATGCAGTCTAAGGCATGAGAAAGAGCTTGCCAGGTTCTATCTAATCCTGTCTTAGGAGAAACGAAATGCATGATGCCTTCAACTGCATCTTATATTTCAAAAAACAAGAATCCGCTTGTTTGCCTCTGTGTACTTTTGTTCGCAGTCAGGCTTTTTACACGGCTACCCAAAAAAGGAGCGTAATGTTTTTAGCATTCATGTATGTTTGTATGTATGTGAGTGTCTTTATTCAACCATAACTTTGGGGGCTCAAGGTTTTGGCAGCTGTAAGCCGTCATATTCTTGACACTTCATATATCATAAGCCACTCTCGTGATTAAGACAAATCCAATGATTCCTGATTTATCAAAATCCATCAAACCGTGACGCGCCATAAGAACAAACATACACACACACATAGATACATACAGCCCAAAAACATATCCCTCCCAAGTCGGGAAAAAACAAAACACAATAATAGTAACAAATACATACTCGTAATTTCAAAAACTAAAATCCAACTACGGTAGGGTAAAAATCAAAGTCAGACCATGTTTTTGGTTTGAAAACATAACCCTTCCTATTCTTCGCTGTAGCTGGGTAAATATACCATAGCATCAAAGTATTAGCTAACAATAAGTGCAAAAGTCTATGTATAAGTTTGTTATCACCCAGCACCATGGCAGCAGAACGGATGTTGATGATCTTGGTACTTTTCAATATCATCATGTTTAAAATAAAAGCCATTGGCTTTTCCGCTCCCCACTCCCCCCTACAGGAGCATATAGTTTATGAAGTTGATACATTTATAGTTGACCTATGTTTGGCATCCATTGGGTTTGATATTTCTTGTCTACTCTGTTCTGCATTTCAGCTTTTAATTAATTAAAACCGTAACTTTTGATGTTATTATTTTGGATTCTACGTAAATTGTTCGTGTTTGTTACGGGTAATGAGTTCATTGGGTTAACGAAATGTTAATTTGAATTTGGGTGTTTGTTAGTTGATTGTGTTTCAGGATGTTTGTGAATTTGTTTGTTATTTGTTTGGGAAAAAATATTTTGTCTGCTTTTGTACCTATTTATTTGTTTTGCCTATTCTATGTGTACACTATTTTACAGGCTTGTCGTTTTCTATTGACTGGCCTTGAAATAAAATAATGATTTGATCCTCTATTATGAAATAATTTTCACGTTTGCTTCTCCAACATTAACATTTTTTTTATGTGTCATCATATTCAGAATAGAATTAAAAACTATTGTGGCTACACCAAGAACAGGAAAAACCCCAATATAAGCACGTCGTAGGTAGACAAATAACTATTGAACAGACATAAATTTTTGTTTAAATTAATATTGTTGGTGGTGTATAGCAAATAATTTTCATTATGACAACAAATACAGCTTTTGAGGCCTGAATTCAGCGAAGTCAGGCCTGGTTTATACGATGTACTTGCGCGCGCTAATTCTTAAATAAAAATCGGCTCTTGCTGCGACATCATAAAGTGCAATTCAGTTCGCACGACCTGTACCGCTTTAATTGTCTTAGCGGAGTGTTCTTTTCTACGTAGTTCTAATATTTATTCTGTGGTGAAGTCCTCATTGAGCTTTTCATAGTCCTCTTATTCAGGAGGTACGCTTATTTCAATAAATAATAATAGACTATGCTATCGACCAGTCACCGGACGCCCAAGGACCCGTCAGTTCTCTATGCATAGAAACTGAAATCAATCTGTAAGTACGAAGAGTGCTTAAAGTGCTGGCCTCTGGTGTCTGAATTCGTCAGGCCGCCTAAGGGCCTCTGACATGGCTTAAGGACTGCCATTAATCAATAACAGCCGGGACCGACAGCGTAAGGGGTCAGCGGAGGATGAATTTTTCATCCAAACGTCATTACAAAATCATTTGTAATTGGAGCATATTTTCACAGTGTTGTGATATTATTCGGATCTGGATAATGTTTATATAGGTTCCCAACAATATTTTATTTTCAAAATACATACCAGAAACGAAATTTAAGCGAATTACATGTTTGTCCTGAAAATAATAAGGAAAATGCAATATTTGCTCACATTTCAGTTCAGGTAACTATTTTGAAAACAAAATATAGTTGGGAACCTAGGTAAATACTATTTGAATCCGAATAATATCATAACACTGTGGATATATGCTCCAACTACAAATGATTTTGGTATAACTTTTGTATGGAAAATTCATCCTCTGCCGGACTCTTAACGTGCCTTCCGCCCCCGAAGCACGCAGCGATGGAAAACCGATTTTAGAAAAATCATTGGTCTAGGATTGAATCTAGGATTGAAACCTGTATCGTTGGATTCTTAGTCGCACTAGTATCTATGGCGCTAGCCTAGCATCGCTCATTTTCTTGTTAGTGCACTTATAATATAGCATTTAGAAACAAAAAGTCGGAACAATGAAGACATACAAACTACTAAACCGATTGCAATGTGGTTATTGGATAGCTTAGAGGTTGACTTTCATCCAATGAGTAGAAGCCGAGCAATCGATAAAATACTATCAGACAGCTGAAGGAGGTATAATATTGTACTTATAGTTACTTTATTCCTGGAATAATAACTTTCCCCTAGAAAAACGACCATGCGGGCAAAGCTTCGGGGCACCTTTTAACATAAAAACATTTCAGGAACCCCAGAAAAGAATGTCGTTACAAAAATAGCATTTTACAATTACATTACTGCATTAAAAAAATATTGTAACGACATGCATCAAGCATTAATTAATTTTACAAAGAATAATGACCATCATAATTCATCGGAAAATATTTAAATAATATACGCTCTCGACAACGAAATGATAAGAGTAAAAGTCGTGTCTGTCAGATGCATGTAGCGTTGGTAGAGGAAGGCCATTATTAATGGGTGCGGACCAGCCCAGAGGTTGGCGATAGAAGTAATGTATTATGACCTTTTGCTGCTGACGGTGCCAACGGAATCAGGTCATTTCAATGATATTTAGGCTGTTATAGTAGAGGTGTAATTGTGTGAGTGACACTTTTTAATTGCAGTGTTAGTTTAGATGCAAAATCTTGCACGTCACCTCACAGGGGTGCGATTCAGCTAGAAAACCTAACCTGCACTGCAACGTGATCGCTGCGCGATAGTTACCTTTCGGTGAGGCCATACGTAGAAAAAAAAAAGGGTAAATACTGGGAGGATGAAGGTTTGGGGACGTGGGGCAGGTGGTGCAAAGTGGGGGAAGACTGAAAGGGAGGAAGGGAGCAGAGTAGGAGAAAGGGAATATGGAGGGGGGAAGCCCCATCCCGCTACCCACCCCTAACTTTACCCATCTTCCCTCACTTCCCCAAACCTTCCCCTACATCTCCCCACATTTCCCTAATTTTTGTTGTTTCTTAGTATGGCCACACCGAAAGGTAATGGTTAGTGCAGTAAGGTTTATTAGCTGATTAAGGGGGCAGAGCTCGTCATCAAGAGACACTTTGTTTTTTATAAAAATCCCAGATTACTGTGGATTTTTATTAAGATCTCATGTGAAATTATTCCTGTAAATTCTAGAATAGACCTAAAATTATTTGTGTTTGATTATGAACCTTAAACGTCGTTATGGGATTTTCTGGTACTATGTTTGTAGTTCAGATAGGGATATAATGTTTCATTTTAAAATTAACTATTCATTTTGCTTTAGAGGTTTATTTTTGTAATTATTCCTCACGTTTCCGTAGAAATGATAATCTTTAATTGCTTTAAGAATAATTTTAATGTATATTGTGTTTTATATTATTAGGTACTGCCTATGTTTGTTTTTCGTTTATCACAATAATACTTACCACGAAAAAAGCTTTCATACCACCCACACCTTAATGTCAGCTTTCTTTGAGTCTAATATTATTCCAGTTCATTTTTACATTTACCGTAAAAGCTTTTTCCTTTTTATTACCCGACTACAGCAAAGCAAGGGTAATGAACATAACAGTCTATGTATGTATGTATGTATCTATGTACGTGGTTATGTGGATGTTCTACCATATTGTCACCCCTATTGACTCGATTTTGACAAGCGAAGTGTCAATCGATTCATCTTCAGGTATTGGGTGTCACAAGCTATTTTTTACCCGTTGCCGTAGCAAGGCAAAAGAAGGGTTATGTGTTCAAACAAAAATCTTGGTGCTATTTTGACAAGCGAGGTATCAATCGATTCGTCTTCATCGCAAGAGTCTCATAGGCTAATTTTTACCCGACCGTAGTCAAGTTTTAGTTTTTGAACTTATGTCTTCTAAGGCACTAGCAGCTGCTGCTCTGCACTACTGATCCTGATCTGCCTCTAGTATTCCTTTTATACAAAGGAAACTTTTCATATTCTCAGGGGAAAAAAGCCTACGTCCATTTGCAATAGTGTAGCTTTATATCATAGAAATAGTTTTCAGAAATGGTTCAGTAGTTCCAGAGATTGTAATATACTCTAATATTATACAGAGGTTAAGTTGCTTGTAAGTATGTAGTTTTATCATTTTAAAATACTAGCTGCGCTTCGCGGTTTCACCCACGTGGATGATGATGATTAAAAGTATCCTAAAGTATTGTTCCAGTTATTATTATTTATTATAATATATATCCCATCTATATATCTATCTATCTATACTCTATACTTATAATAACGGAGAGGATGGTGGCCTAATAGTTCTATAAAGCAATTTAGAATCCAACGATACCGGGTTCAAAACCTAGGCTCCGCACCGATGACTTTTCTGAGTTATGTGCGGTTTGCCATCGATCCGTGCTTCGGAGGGCACGTTAAGCTGTCGGTCCCGGCTGTTATTGATAATAATAGCATGGCTTAATAGCAGTCGTTAAGCCATGTCAGACGCCTTCGGGCGGCTTGACAAACTCTGACACCAGAGGCCAGCACTAGCTCATACGACAAACAAACAAAAACTTATAATAAATTAGTAAATAACAAAAAGTCTGTCTAAAGAAGATAATTTAAAGAAAATGGTAAAAGTGACTTTAAATAAGCCTCTGAACAAGAGTTTTTTAAAGTTGTGTACAAATATGAGAAACATACCACGTAAAGCAACTCGACCGATTGCGATCCGGTTTTCACTGATACATAGCTTAGGATTTAACTTCAAAACTGCTGTATTTGGCATCTGAGGGCTGAACAGAATTTGGTATTATAGTACCTTATAAAAGGTATTTTTGGTTCTGGAATAACATAAAGGATTCTTTTTTCCCAGAAATTACACCATGCGGGCAAAGCCGTGGATATAGCTAGTAATATTATATTATAGGAAGTAGGATTTAATTATTGTAAGATAGATTATAAGTTAGATTAGTGTACTATATAAATATATCTTCAAACTGGCATACATTGTAGTATGATAATAATGAGGTTTAAACAAATTAAAATTGTTAGTGAAAAATGTATACAAGTTAAAAAAACGGCTATCATAATAAAATACGTATATAAAATTTAGTGTCTGTGTTGTTGACCGTTGAAAGATTAGCTCCAGATGAAGAGTTCCTTCATCTGGAGCTAATCTTGGATGTCGATTCTGGTCATGCTTACCATAAAAAAGCATTGTTGTCGGAACTGAACCAACAAGTAAAAATTCAACTCCGTGAGATAAGAGAAAGTTAGTCTAATTTAGTTCGCAAAATTTGACCTATACATGTCGCGAGGCGGTCCAGGGTTTGGGTTAGTTCCACTAGCAAAGGGACGAAACCTCAGTGGACACAAAATTACAGGAACAATAGGAGTACATGGAGATATTGATAGACAGAAATCTTGCACTCGACTCTTCTATTCAGTCTTCTCTCAATTTAACTTCAACGATACGGATTAAAATAACCACTTGCGAAGGTATTATCATATATATTTAAAAGACTCATATATATTTGTAATAAACTTATTTAGGTATTTTATGTAATATCATTTTGTGAAATTGTAGTTTTTGCTAATCCAAAAGACAATATGGGAATGACAGGTTATTTGAAAATAGTGTCGCGAGGCGGTGCAGGGTTTGGGTTAGTTCCACTAGCCCAGGGACCAAACCTCAGTGGACACAAAATTACAGGAACAATAGGAGTACATGGAGATGTTGATAGACAGAGATCTTGCACTCGACTATTCTATTCAGTCTTCTCTCAATTTAACTTCAACGATATGGATTAAAATAACCACTTGTGAAGGTAATACCTTCACAAGTGGTTATTTTAATCCATATCGTAAAATGTTTACAAGACTCATATATATTTGTAATAAACTTATTTAGGTATTTTATATAATATTATTTTGTAAAATTGCAGTTTTTGCTAATCCAAAAGACAATATGGGAATGACAGGTTATTTGAACTAAGAATTAATAATGACAAACTATGAAATGGAATGAAATGGATTATGAAAGAATTAAGAGATCAAATGAGTATTATTACGAAAGAGGTTTTGACATCGTAACATCCAAACGAACAAAACATATTGCAAGTTAAATATCTTGTAAAATAAGGTCAAATGTTTTTAATTTGTCAGGCTATCAGGTAGTCTGACAAACTAACACCAGAGACTAGCTCACACGACAAACAAACATTTCAAAACTCTTGTTATATAGTATAATGATCAAACCAAACCAACGCAAACTTTTTCAAGCAATTACGAAGACATTTTCTCGTCGACACCCCTGTCCGGGCGAAATTAAATATAAATAACATCGGAGGCTGCGCCAGGGTTGCCGAATCGAATTAAAATATAATAATGCCTTGAAGACTACCGATATTGAGTTTCGATCGCCCCAACTTTGGAGTCGATTGGAATTCGCTCGCGAATGTAGAATTCTTCTGGTAGTAGTAGTATTATAATGGTTTGTTTTTTTAGGGACCCTTAGGAGTTCTCAAGGAGCCTTTATAGTTTATCCTTGTCCATCTGCCTATGAATGTCACAGCTATTTAAGTCAGACATTATTAACACGACAATGCAGAAATATACCACTTAAAGGTAAGTATACCACTTAAAGTAGTAGGTAGTTAATAATAAACATGGACATACATAGCTAACATGGGAGTTAATAAGAAAACTAGTTATTTTTGTGGTCATAATGCTCATAAGTACATGAAAACTGATGCTGAAAAAAAATTATTAAAATAAAAAAATGATGTAACCCTGAGTCTCGCGGTAGTATTTATTATTATTATTAACTATGAGGCTAATTAACCCAGACAGTTTTTTGACAGTTTATATTTAACAACTATTATATACAAACTTATTGCACAAACTAAACATAGGCAACTTAACGTGTTCGCTTCCAGTTAGTTCCATACAGCGAGTAATTGACATTTTTGTTGCCAAATTTTTGATACTTTGGGTTAAATTATTACAAATTTCATAGGGACTCCAATTTTATGAAAAACATGGTACTGGCCACGTTACTTGCCGATAATGTAGCTTCCTATCGAAAGAATTATTATATTATTATTAATTAATTATAGTGTAGATTAAGTAGTTTACGATATGTATAGCAGATCAAGTCAACGCGTACCTAAATCTGCTACATCAGCTCAGATCGTAATACATATATATATATATATATATATATATATATATATATATATATATATATATATATATATAGTGAGACAATAAAGCGTATAACCGTAATTTGTTTGTTTGTGATCCGTTGTTCCCGGATCTTATAAAAAGTACTGTGCCAATTGCAATAAGGTTTTAACTTTTTTCTTTGTTTTTGGATACGGAACCCTAAGTCTAAGCGCATCTTTCACGCACTTTGCTGGTTTTTCTTGAAAGAACTCAGTGTAATGGATTGTGGTTTCTAAAACATTAGAAATTAGAAACAGTCACTCACTACGTTACTTAGTGAAGCGTTGATAGGGAAAAGCACTCACTGGAGCATTCGTATAACATTGATTCAGGGCAACATTCTACTGTGTTCCAGTTGAATAGAATTGTACTTCTATCTATAAAATTAATGCACATTAAGAATCTCAGCATATTGTAATTTCAAAAATTACCCTTATTTGTGTTTAAGAAGCATATACTAAAAGTTACGCAGCCATGGTAACAACAAAGGCCAACAATAAAAATCGAATTGCAATTGGTCTGGTAGTTTTTACGTGTTGCGCAATGTTGTTTTACGTTTGGATAGTGTCTCTCACTATGGAATTTATTGAGGATAGAACTATGCGCTAACTTGGTCGGCTATATCTCTTATAGTAATCATTAGTGTACGAGATATTAGTCACTAATCAATTCTAGATATTTGATACAATTTTGTTAGTAAATTGGTTTTATGAGTCAGCAGCAAAGAGAAAAAAAAACTGATGGAGAAGACATCCAACTCAAGCACAATTAAAAAATTGTGTAATTATAATTTATTAACAAGCAGTACACTTCTTTTTTTTTCATTCTAGGTAATCGTCTGATCACGATCTCACCTGATGGAAAGCGATGATGTGGTCGAAGGTGTAGCTCGCTTGCCTAGTAGATAACTATTCACTTTAGACTTGAACACACCTGGGTTATATTTTACCGGAAACACTGACGAGGGCAGAGCATTCCACTCCTTTGAAGTTCATATTATAAATAAAGAAGCGTATCTCTTCATTCTTGTGCAAGGTACTTCAACCATGGCGCTTTACTGAATGTATTTTTTTATTGCGTTGTCATCGAGTTGTAAGCTACCCTGAAAGTTTCAGCCCGATAGCTAATCTGAAAGTGCTTAAAATTTGAGTTGCAAGATTCCACATGGAACGACAGACCACAAGAAAGTGACTTGATAAAAACGGTGTTAAAAGAACATGTACAATATTCCGTCAAATAAATAACGTTAAGAAATCAATACACGTACATACAAGTATAATTGTATCTAAGCCTCACTTATATTATCGATTTAATAATCAGGATAATAAGTTTTCCAAGGTTTCCAAAATAATTATTCCATTCCAATTATCTTCGTCACAATATTTACGCTATGTCGGCAATAAAGCCAAGTCGACTTGAATAATATAATGGCTGCTTGTCAGTAAAGTTAGTTGAAAAGTTCCGTAACGCAAGACTTTGCGGAAGAGGAGTCTCTAAGCCTTATCTGTGTCTCGGAAAAGTTTCGGGCTTAGAATAGCTATGTAAGTAAGTATGAGACACGGGCAATAACTGAAATGTTTTGAAGGACGTTGAAGTTTCTGAGAAAATACTGTTTGTTTATAATGAGGTTGTTTTTTTTAAATGATTTTTTCTTTAGCGAGACGGGCACATCACTTGCCTGATGGTAAGCGTCACGCCTGCCTATAAAAGTTGCAGTTTCCCCCAGAACTTTAGTTCCAAAATCTTGCGCGTCACATGCACTGCGCCCGTCACCCTTAGACATTAGTTGTTAAGTCTCATCACCCAGTAATTCACTGGAAACATTGCCCATTAAAACGACACACAGAAATGTTTACACACTACTGCTTGGTGGTTGAATATCTGACAAAGGCGTGGTACTTCCCCAGGCGGCCTAGGTAAAAGGCCTACTGTTTGCTCTTCCGCGAGTCGAAGGAGCGTTTGTAATTTTTTGGGATTTGCCCAATGCGATGTACCAAGAAATATATTAGATTAGATAGCTCAGGGAGAAAGTAATACAGTCGCAGCGAGTTCCAGCTTCGGTTCTCGCGTAGACGGCGCCGTCCATCTTGTATTTCCAAATCACAATTCAAACGTCACACTGTTTGCGTGCTTCACAGGTCGAAGTAGGTTGAAAACTGGTGGGCGAACCAGCTAGCAGCAATACTATAAACTACACCCTCCCTGTATATAAATAATTCAACAAAAATATTTTTTTTTGTACAAACTACCCTCCAAACTGTCGATAATTTGTATTTACGATTTTAGTGTAATGTTACTAACAAATAATGCAAAATAACATTTAAAATCATTACGCGGCTTCAACACCTACCACTACAGAATAAAAATGGGGTGAAAACGATAGTGACAGGTGCCAAAGGGACAGGTGTCATAATGACAGGTGTTAAAGTGACAGGTGATAATGTGACAGATTTCAAAGTACAGGTGTCAAAGTGACAGGTTTCAGCGGGTGAAACAGTAGTAGTAGCACAATGCCTTTTGTTTCTGTTGATTACTTACGGCACTAAACTGAAACGTGGTCACTTGCTGTTGACCTTATTTATTAACTCAAAATGCAACGAGCTATGCTTGGGGTCTCATTTTCGAGATAACATTCAGAAAGAAATTTGCAAATAAACTGAAGTTACCGTCGTATCTCTCAGAATAAAATTAGTAAGTTGATGTCGCATTGCCAGGTCACATGGTGGTAGAACCGAAAATCTTTCTAGAGGAAAGGTTGTCGAATGGTAACTACGGATCTATAGACCAAAAGAAGAGTGGCCTCCCAAAATGTGGGCTGAAGATCTGATGAGAGTTGCGGGTAGCAGCTGGATACAAACAGTAGAGATCCACTCGTTGTGAACTCTCGACTCGCTTGAAGAATTTTCAAATCTCGTAGGTAAAAAACCTCATAGAAAATATTTTCTCGCTTGACATGGCATAATTCATTCATTTACTAAGTTTTTTGTGTACAACTTTAATAATGCTCCTTTCAGTTGTGTTCATTCCACCTTGTTAGCGCCATCCTATCTGTCATTATAACTATCTTTTCACAGCCCAGTACCACCTCAATGTTTCAACTAACAAGGTGCCCTGCCCTGAACTTGGTTGAGAGACTATTGTTGATTTGCAGAACCTATATCTGAAGCTGCTATGTTGCTATTTTAGATGTAATATGCTGTGTTAATCTTGTAGTTTGTAAGTCTAATTCGTATTTAGGAAAATATTATATGAACGGGCATGCCATTGTGAACTGAAGTCCCTGAAAGTTATTACCTAAACAAAAAGTTTGTCTAACTGATTTATGTAGCAGTATAGTTGTATTATTAGTTAGTTATTAAGGCTTTTGTCACTATAACGTGACACGCAATTGCAAATTCAACATTTCTAGCTTACAAAGGTGACCTTCGTTGTCAACGGAATGCGGTGAGCAACGATTTTTACGAACCAATAAACAAGTAGTTGATAAACTGAAGAATTGCTGAGCGATGGAAAAATTGCTACGAAAATGTTTTTATTTTCTCACTAGAATAACGAAAGGTCGATCATGACATTTTGTGGCTGATATGAAGGTTGAATGTGCAGAGAGGAAGTTCTTAATTCGACTGTTTTTGAGGTACAGATTAAGTTATAAAACAACATTAAAACGTATAAAAACAAAATGTTTATATAATAAATAACCTAACTATACATGCTGTAAAGTTTGAACTGGCCCTGGAGGGAAAGTATTATCAGTATTGAACAAAGCAAATTTTACTAAAAAAAAAACACATGTAAGTAAAACTTCAAACAAACTTTTTTTTTTAAATTGTTTATCAGCTGGGATGCGAACTGACACAAATTAAACGACCAAAAAAATTTGACGACCGGTTGGTCTCGTGGCTAGTGATCCTAGGTACGTAATCAAACGGTCGCGGGTTCGATTCCTGCAAGGTGCAATGATTTGTGTGATGAGCAGAAATGTTTTTTCCGAGTCATGGATGTAATATTCGTATCTATGTATGTTTATTCGTTATCTAGTACCCATAGTACAGGGTATCCTAGTTTGGGGTAGGTAATTGGTGTGGAATTGTCCCGAATATATATATTTATTTTATTTTTATTTAAATGCGAAAAAATAACATCAAAGGAAGGGTTATATGTTCAAATTAAAAACTTGGTCCAATTTTGACATATAAGGTATCAATCGATTCGTCTTCAGATTAAGCATTTTTACCGAAGCAAAGGAAAGGTTATGTATTCAAATTAAAAACTTGGTCCAATTTTGACATGTGAGGTGTCAATCGATTCGTCTTCATTGCAAGAGTGTCAAATGCTATTTTTTACGTGACTGTATAGTCGGGTTTTAGGTTTCTGAACTTATGTCTTGTTTTTTTTTTTCATGTTTACGGTGCCCATTGAAAAATAATTTAATGAATAGACGACACATTTACGAACAAAATATATTCTGGAGTATAATGTTCTAAAGTGGTAATTAGAGGAAAAAATCAATCAATGACAATCATTTAAAATTAACTGTTTACACATTATTTTTTCATCTCTAATACCACAATTCAACTATTTACTATAATAAGTATGAATGAACCCGGCAGAAATAAAACTAAACAAAATGTTACTATTTATTTTGTTGTGGAGCCAAGATGGTGGTGATTTATAGCTATGGTAAAAAAAACCAAGAACATAGTTTGCTTTCTTGTAGAAAATAATTCAATTAAACTGAGAACTGTTGTGCAATACTCGTATCAAGGTAATGGGTAGAAACATTTAATAAGTGTTTTTTTAATGATATTTTTGTATAATTGTGTTGTATTGTATTTTAATTGTATCTCTGTAACGTGATATTTTAGAACATTATACTACAGAACATTTATTTGTGCTGAGAATGTTGGCTGAATGAAATGCAATACTAACCACTTCTTTTTGGTATAAACAAGAGCCAGCGTTCTTGTCACATGTCGCCTGCAAAACTGTTTCTAAATTATTTAACAGAAGATTATTCTAGTACGACCTCATTACATGAATTTGTCGTTGTAACATTTGGTGCTCACATTTTCGTACCAAGTGCAACTTCAACATTTCAAACTAACAAGGTGACCTCGGTTGTCTACTGAGCTCAGCGGTCGAGTGACCATTGTTACGGAGCGATAACGTTGGCCGCTGAATAACTGGTCACTAGAACTGCTGGCCAGAGAAAATTGCGGCTGAGTTATGTTTTATTTTTTCGGTTCAATGTCGACATGTCGCTTGAAAATTTAATTCAGACTAGAGAACAGTAGGTCGAAGCAGTGTTTTTCTTTTAGTTTATCACGTATAAGCCAATATCCAATTGTAAACATTTACTTTTTGGTTTTTGATTGAGGGAATTTGCTTGCTCTAATATATAAAATGTTAAACTAGTTTTTTTTTAAACTTTTAATATTTGCGTTTGCCAATAGCTCTTATAATATTAGGACTGATAATAGAGCTGGTGTATGACTGATATTAACTACGCAATTATTAAGAATCTAGTTTTCCCGCCCACGACTTCGTCCGCGTGGACTAAAGTTTATCGCGAAAAAAAGCATCCTATTTTCTTTTAGGATATTAAAAACCAATGCAAAAGTAGGTATAGCAGCAATGCTCTAGCTCTCTCTTTTTGACAGACTTGTTATTTCGTTTCCATGGCAACCACAAACCATTCTGTGATGAAAACCGTAATGGCGTACAGTGAATGATCAACATTTTCCAGTTTTCCCGTGGAAACTTCAATTTTCCAGGATAAAATGTATCCTTTGTTTTATTCCTGGGTATAAACTATCTCCATTCTAAATTTCATCAAAATCCGTCCAGCCGTTATCGCGTGAAAGCTTCCCAAACAAACAAACAAACAGACAACGTTTAACTTTTATATATTGGTATGGATACAGACAGCAAGGAGTTCAACTGTTATTATGAACAAACAACACATTCTCACTCACGCACACGTTTGCAAACGTGACATTAGGTATCGAAACACTAAGATCGTATAATATCTTATAATCCATTCATGAACAGATAAATCTTCTACAGCGTTTTTTAAAATACGAAGAATTTTCCTGCATAAAAAGACAGTTTTATTCAGCAAAGCTTTCTTTGACAAACTGTTTCGTGTTGCGAGATAAGTTAACGCCTTAACGTCGAGGCAAGTTGTTGGCAGATAAGTGGCCACTACTGGTATTATGTATTGTATACTTTTACCACAGTATGTTTTCTGACAGTACTTAAGGTTCATCGATTTCTTGAGCCTCTAACCAAATGCTTGATCTATTGTTATGCAATTGGGTAAAAACTACCGTGTGAACGTTACCGTTGTACAAGAAAGGTTCTCGTGGTGACCATGAACTAGAAGACGGAGCGTTGGACGCATGAGGTGTAGGTATCTGTTGTGGCGATATCGTAAAACTGTTCATTTCATGAAATGGTTGGCCACATCATGATAAATTTTTATTTCATGAAATTATCTTTGATATCATGGTCAGATCAAGAATGATTAGCTTTTGACGATATGAACAGCTAAACGCACGGCTCTTTCATGATATGGTCAAAGATTAGTGATCATATCGTAAAATACCTTTGTCTTCATGTTTTTTAACCTTGAAAACCTATCTGTTTGAACACATTTGGTACCATAAAAATCCTAAATTGATGGTGTGGCCAAACGTGGATTGAAATATCATTCAAAGTTGATGTTTCAACGATATGGTCAGTTTTAGCTGGCCATTTCATGAAATAGAACCATTTCATAAAATTATCGATTATTTCATGAAATAATCAATTCTACGATATTGCCACGACATATCAATGACCTGGTGAGAGTGGCGAGTTTTCGTTGGATGTAGGAGCGGGAAACAGTTGTGGCATACTAGAGGAGGTTCATACTTGTAGATTTACGTTCCGCAGTAGACGTCTTCTGATTGATGATGATGATGATGATGAAGAAGAAAACTGGCACAAACATTCTTAATCGTAACTTAACTTGCATTGGTATCGCTGCTGATAAATATCAAACAAATAATACATACTAAGCAGTTACATAATTTAACGGAACTTCAATAGTATATATCATGAGTAAGCAAGACACAATTTTGATCAAAAGCTCAGCTTGCACGTATTCTATCTGCTCAAGAAGCTCAGTCACTGACTCCTTCTATGTAATGCTCAACCTTCGTCACCGAACTTGTTGATAACACACAAAGTTCCAAAGGCTCTTATTCGCACTTCAATGAACCTGCAACCTCTCAAAGCCCGACTGATATAACTAAGTGCCTCGGCTTATGAATTTTTTACTCAACACTCCACTATACCTCCGAAGATGAAATTTTAAGTGCGACCGAATCTTTTTACGAAATTTAGGCCATGACTACACCCCACTTTAAAATAATACTAGGGATGAATTTAAATAAGCTTTCAGCGACGTTGACTTGGGAATTGCATAAATATTAATGATCACAGCTACAGGGCTGATGGATATGGATTAGCCAGAGGGAGATTTTCTTGAGAAAAGCAACACAAATTGTTTCTTGTTGAATATTAATTGTTTACATTATCGGTAGTAGCGAGTCTAGTGTTCCGTCGACATTTTCGATTTATTGACGTATCGGCTAATGCGTTGCCATCACTCAAGCGGTTGTTTAGACTGTTTAGCCCAAAAATGAACAAACTTTTGTTATTTCAAGATGTTTTCCTTTCCGAAATGCTTTTGTTGACCGATCCCTTAAAACATCGTAAACAGTGTTTACTAACGTTGGAATCGGAGCAGATTTACATCAGCGATATTGAAAATTTAATGGTGTTTTCTATAGTATTTTGAATCATAAAATGTTTTATAGGTTTGAATTGTATGAATAGAAAGGACGGAAATACAATTAGATGGAGTCTTTATAGACTAATGGGCGAGTTCCCATAATAACCCAGTGGTTATGTATTTAGTGGCTAGAAATATTAAAAATACTTGCTAGTATTTCTCCCTCAGAATACGTTTTTCCGCTCGATCGGCTGACGTAAACTTTTTTCTTGTTGGTTCGATTAGACAATTGCACCACGAGGACCATATTTATTTTGGAACAAGTCCTCCAATCGATCGGCCGATATTTGTGAACATTGTCCTAAATCAGCTGAATAATATTTTTATGAACTGTTTATGATTAGTATTTCTGTTTGTGGTGTCTTTTATTTTGAAAATTCATATTTGCAAGTTATGCGAGAGATTTCTTTCAACCACTAAAATAAAAAACAAATACAAATTTCTAACAAATATTTTCTTTTGTTACAGGTCTAAATGCAGTGAAAATAGTGAAAATCGTGGTACCAGAAATAATTCAATATGGTGTTCAAGACGCGGTGATATTAGACTGTGATTACAATATAGGAAACGATACAGCAGGACTCGTAGTGAAATGGTTCTTCAAGACCAAAGCACGTCCTGTATACCAGTGGATAGCCAGTCAGAAGCCCCAGGATATGGGCATTCTGAGAGGTAGAGTGGACCTCACTTATAGAGCGTCAAGTGATCCTCTTAAAATGCACAGAGCATTGCGAATAGTTAAGCCAAATACAGACATTTCTGGTGATTATACATGTGTAGTGTCTACTTTTATGGAAGAAGATTCGAGGACGAAACAGATGATTGTTTTTGGTGAGTACTTCATTAGTTTGCATATTCATATAAATTATAATGATTTAGATCCAAAAATGTTGAAAGCAGCAAGTAGTTCGGTATACCCAAAATGTCATCAAAAGGTTTAAAGTTTTCTTTATAACTTCTGAATATTGGAAAAACTTTGAACAGTTTATAACTAGTTGACCATAGCTTATTTTTTGAATACCTTTGTCAAAAAAATAACCCTTATATTTTCGTCATGTCTGTCTGTCCGTCAGTCTGTATGTCACAACTATTTTGTTCAGACACTTTAAACACTACAAAGTTAAAATTTGGCGCATGCATATATATTTATAACCGCTAAAAATAAATCAGAAGAAGAAAACATTATTTTTTAGGTTTGTTTCCTTACTTGAAGAGAGATGAAGAAAATATATGTTTTATACCCTATCTAGTGGGATCTCTTTGGATAGGTGCTTTTATTTATTGCGGTTTCATGGACAGTTTCTTGTTTTGGTTTAGTTTACTAAATATTCGGGTTCAAAGTGTCAATTTTTTATTGCTGAAATTAATATGGCGTTTTTTTTTTGCTTGGAGGCCATATTTTGTTGTGACCTTGAACAATTTTAGTTCTAGATCCTGCTGCACTTTTTGAGATATTTGGATAAAAATAACTTTGTGATCTTTGACCTTGAATAACTTAAGACGCAGACACGAGATTTTATGAGACTTTTGAGACAACTTTGAGAATGCCAAAATAAATGTTTATACAAGTTTCCAGATTGTTATCTCACATTCCGAGGTGAAAACCTAATTTTAATGAGCTAAACATATGCGGCATAAATGGCCGTACCTTTAGCCTTTTCACACCTCTAACGGAATGCAGACTTTAGCATTTGACATTAATTTCAACTTTATAGCTCCACGCGTTCTTGATAAAAAGGTTCCTGACAGACAGACAGACGGACAACGAAGTGATTCTGTTTGGAACCCTAAAAACGACGGCTAAAATACATCAAACTTTGATGTATTTAAGCCGTTGTTTTTAGATTGGTTTTGGTGGTTTCTCGTAAATCGTTTATTTTCTGCGTTATTTCTGTCCTTTCTAAAACAGTTCGGAAGAGGCGGACTCTTCCGAACTTTCTTCTTTGAGCGGTAAGACTGCCCATTGTACATACATTTATTTGTATTTTTTTTTTATTTATAAATTGTTTATTATTTTCATATCTTTATCTAACTATCTATCTTGGCCTTATGACATTATCGGTAGCTGGTGTCCGCCGTAGTCGTTTGATGTAAGTCACAAGCAAAACCGTCTATGAGACAGTGTTTGTCAAATGTCAGTAGGCAAGTAGTCATTGTCTTTTTCAATGGTGTGAGGCGTTATGGGTAAAGTTTGTATATGTAGAACTTACGTCATGTAGCCTGCGATAGCTTGGTTGTATTCCTCTGAAGTGTTTCAAGTAGATATATTTTTCAAGTAAGCACTCCAAAATCAATAGAAATAGCATGATATTTATTCTGTAAATCTATATAAAAAAACCACTTCTATTGTATGACATGATGTGCATATAAAATAGTTTAATGATTAGACTAAATGAAAAAACACGTTCCTTGACGATTCTCCTCGAATGCTTGTATTCCAAATCTGGTGCTTGAATCAGTTGCCTTTTATGAGTGCATTGTGTTTTTGCTCGTCGCTTGAACTTGTATCTCACGCCAATCGGAATACAAGTATTATATTCCGATATCTGCCATCCGCCTTACATCTTTAGCCGCCACTTGTAAGGCTTCAGGAATATAACATCTGGGATTGCTGACCATAAGGGATTACTTGTTATTAATAGATCCTCGATCTTATAAGGCTTTTGAGGAGAAAGATCGAAATATGGCGACAAATGATAGAGTTGCGTAACAATATTTCGCTGTACTATGTTACCCTTCTATATCCTGAAGTAACCTTTTGCATAGGCTACTGATAACCAAGAATTAAAAAAAAACGGATTCCAAACCGCCAAATTGAATGTGAAGTACCCATGACATGCCGATCCACTCGTATGAACAAGCCTCACGCAACCACTTGCGCCATTATGCCGATCGGCCGCCACATCCCAGCAAGATTTCGACCTTGTTTGACTATTTGTGTTAATTCTGTCAAGTTCTCACGGACAATAAAAAACAAGAAAGTCTTTTTTAAACCGTCTGGTTTAACTCATCTTAAAACTGCGATAGGTACTAAGCAACTTATTAGGTACTGTAATACCAATCGTGTTACAGTACCTAATATATGTGTGTCGAATAAGGTAGTGTCGGAAAAATGTGTCAAACTTGTCAGGGTACCCAAGTTACTACTAATATTATTAATTGTTAACAAGCACAAGTTAAAAATGTCCTGAATTTTGGGTCTTACATTGAATCCAAAGCCAAGGTAGCTACAAAGAATCTTGGTATTTTGTCTAAGGTTAGGCGGTACTTCACACCGAGACATCTTTTGAAACTTTATCAAGCACAGGTCCGATCTTGTATGGAGTACTGCTGCCACCTGTGTGACGGTTCTGCCAAGTATCAGCTCAAAACTTTGGATTCAATTGAGAGACGTGCTAAGAGGCTCATTGGGGATGACACTCTGGTAAAGAGTAAGCTTCAAAGTCTGGCGCATCGACTTGAGGTCGCAAGCACGGGCTTGCACACTCTCCATAGTGAAATCTGTAGAATACCGACAGCGGTATTCTACAGATTTCACTATGGAGAGTGTGCACTAGAACTGCACAATCTGATTCCTCCCACACCATTCCATCACCGTACGACTAGAAGATCGGCAAAGCGCCACTTTTTTATGGTTGAAACACCTCGCACAAGAACGAAGCGTTACGCTTCTTAATTTATTATAAGAACTACAAAGGAATGCCCTGCCCTCGTCTGTGTTTCCGGTAAAATATAACCCAGGTTTGAACAAGTCAAGAAAAATGAATAGGTATCTACTAGGCAAGCTTGCTACAGCTTCGATCACATCATCGTTTTCCATCAGGTGAGATCGTGGTCAAACGATAGCGACGTAGGTAAAAAAAAGTCTGTAGCCCCCAAACCCTCCCCTCTCAAACCCATTATTATAGATAAGATAAAAGAAGAACAACAATCAAACGAGCCACAAAAAATGCATCAAAATCATTTGGAAGCTTCGAACCCCAAACATAAAAAGGTTTTTTTATGTTTATTTGTGGGCGAATATACCCATATCTTCACTATAAAGAGGTAATGTTTGTTGTTATTTTGTTTGTTACCGCTAATCTCTAGAACTACTTATCCTATTCTGAAAATCCTTTCAAAAATAGGAAGCCACATTATCCATGATTATAAAAATAAGTTTACAATGAATAATCACTATATTGCTCTAATCCAAGTCAGAAAAAAACAGGCCGTTCTGCTGCTTTATCGGCGTGCGCTGACTAACGGGTTTGATATAAGTGAAAGAAATGCACTTCAGTTACATTCGTTTGTATTATTTCTACTAGAAAAATATAAATATATTTATTTTAGAGAGCTTAAAATAAACGTTCTTCCGTAATCAAATATCATAATAATTTTTGACTCATATTTCTCGAGTTTGTTGTGGTAAACGGTATTAATCCTTATGCTGGACCCATACTATGTAACTGCTATTAGTGAATTCTGTGGTGTACCTAATAGTGCAAAAATACGCAGGTTCGGGCAGGCCGTGGCACGTAAATAAATATAACATTTTCAACACATTAAAAAAACAGCACTGTCCAGTTATTTACCTTTTTTGCAGTCGCAAGCTCATCCCAGAACTAATCGCTCGTTTATTAAGTGTACTCTAACTACTAAACCTCATACTAATCAAAACTTTGCGATTAGTATGAAGTTAATGAAACTGTTAAATAAAACTGTTAAAAAGTACATATTATTTATTTTGTGCTCACAGTCCTCTCACGTACAAAAAACGGCACTGACCGTCCACTCTTTTGCCTTTTTTTCCTTCATTCGCACGCTCGTCCCAAAACTGACCGCACGTATCGTGTTACAGTACCGGAGACGAACTTCCGCCTCATCCAGAACAAAACGGACGACGACACGGTCAACGTCATCTGCGCGGCGGACGGCGCCTTTCCCGCGCCCAACCTGACGCTGGCCACGCCTGAGAGGTGAGTGGGTTCCGTATGCAATAACCACATACGTACAAACATACATACATATAAACATACACACATACAAACATACATACATGCATACATACTTATGTACATACAAACCAACTTATTAGCCTGGAACAATCGGCGTTTACTTGTAGGTATTTTTGTACTCGTATGTTTGTTCGACAAAAACTTACGGACCGTTACTTGATCTTTATGAAATTTGGTAGGTAGTTAGTGAAGCAAGCAGGTCAATAGGTGTCATTGAAATGGAATTTGTTACTGCATTTCAAAACTTGTTTGTAATCAACTTGAGGCTTTGAAGTTTCTGAGCTATAATTATAAGCCGACATGCGGAAAAAATTAGGTCTCAATTCTAGCGAACAACTATTTATGTTAGATATTTTTTAGATGATGATTATGTGATTAAAAATAATAATGATCGTAAAATGATTTAAAAGAGTAATACAAAACACGAAGGCATCCTTATAAATAGTTGAAATTAAGTGGCATTAATCTAAATAAATAATCAGGTCTACCATCCATCCATCTATCTTCTTGCAATGGGTCCACGTAGTGAATTATGGCCCAAATGATTGTACTCCCTCCGAATACGTCGTGCAAAGAAAACACAATTGTATTATCTCTCAGTATCTGAGTAAAATGAAAAGTGCCCAGTGCATTTTCGAATTTGTCTAAATTCTACTAATAAAATGAAAATTAACTAACTCTCTACTTATACATTAATGGACTCGACTTTACTTTGATTCCGTTTTCATAAAGGGTAGAGCTTACTTTTTGAGCTGACAGAAGAAAAGTCTGAGTAAAATGATTACACGATGCATAAGAAATAGGGAGAGGTGCAAAATTGTTAATACTTCCAAGCTTCAAATCATACTGATACACAAATATTCATGATTCAAAAGAAAAATACCAAAAGATATGCACGACCTAACACGAAGAGAATCCTAATGTGCGAATTGAAATGATACTCTTTTTTGCGCCGCCACCATCAGCTGCGACGGAACATGTAGGGTATCAATTCGCTTCCCGACACTAATTTTCAATGTCCGATTGGGGTACCGTTTCAAATTCTTTGTTTTGAAACGGTTTTTTCTCTTGGGGTTTTTTCGTGTACCATTTGTTTTTTTTTCTCCCTCTGTGGTGGTATACCCTTGGGGTTTTATGGTTTGTTAACACGTAAACAGAGTGCACGCCTACTGTTGGTGTGTGAACTAAAAAGCTTTACAGAAATTTACAGATTCATTATTTCTTTAGGTTCATAATAATTATGTGATACTCAATTAATTTTGTAATCGACATAATACAGACTTAACATTAAAAGTTTTGGAACACTTCATCACCATCAGTCTAATATCAGTCCACTGCTGGACATAGGCTTCTCGCAAAACACGCTACTGGGCGCGATCTTCGGCTCTTATTTTCCAACTGCTGCCAACCACATCGTCGCTTCATCTTGCCAGAGGGCGCCTACACTACGTTTGCCAAGCATGGTCTGCACTCAAGAAAACATCTACCCGAACGGTTATCAGTCCTTCGACAAATATGATCAGCCCACTTCCACTTTAGCTTACTAATTCTAAGGCCTATGTCGATAACTTGGTTCAATGTCGGATTACCTCGTTTAGGATACGGTCTTTTAGAGAAATTCCAAGCATAGCACTTTCCATAGCCCGCTGAGTGACTTTAAATTGGTGGACTAGTAGTACTGTGAGTGTCCATATCTCGGCACCGTATGTCATAACAGGTATGACGCACTGGTTGAAGACTGTCTTCAAACTTTGCGCTATTGGCGACGAAAAAATTCGTCGAAGCTTCTCAAATGCTGACTGCTGTATTCTTTTCTCTCTCTCTCGAAGTTGTTTTTACCTAGTTCCAAAGTTTGCCCGAAGTAAACATACTCGTGAACAATTTCGTCAGCAGTTCCGCTAACAGCAATTGATTCCGGAATAACATGTTCGTTGAACATAACATTGGTTTTGTACAAGTTCATCCGGAGACAAACCTGCGTTGATCCTATTGCAATACAATATTTTGGTACCCTTAGTATTACATTTACAAGATATATTCAGGAGTGGAGGTATACAAGTAACTCTACGTTTGAGTGCTAAAGCCTTAAATTAAATTAGCTTCGATTTAATACCAATAAGTTCAAAACTTTTGCCTGTCAGTGTACCTAGTAGTGTAAACAACTAGGGTATAATGTCAATTAGTTTTGATTGGCTACTTAAATGAGTGCGTGTTTAGGGTTGTGTTTGTTTTAAATAGTAGTTTTTGAGTGAGTTATTGAAGTTGTTTAATTTTATGTTAATTTTTATGGGCCAATAACTAAGAGGTAATTAATGTAACCTAATAAACCAGTTGGGACTTATGTACCTACAGCTTATTTTTTAGATTTTATTACTTAATACAATATTTTGTGCTACTATTTCTTAATACTACTCAGTAAATTATTACCCCATTTCTTTCTAATTTTTTTAGAAAATTTTTATGAATTAAATTATTTTAACAGAATAGTGCAATAAGAGTAGAGTATTGGTATATAAACTAACGTGAGCGTGATTCATTATATATAAATATGTTACGACTGTCACTCACGAGTTATTTCGTCGAACAATTCGACCGGTGTTCAGACGACATGGCCTCAAATTCGAGAAACAACATTTCATATTAAATTGCTTGCAGCATTAGTGCATAACACCAGTACTTCCCGCACTGCGGTCGCTGGTTATATACGGAATCGGTAACTTCATACATCAAGCACCAACCACTCTACTCTGACACTTTGAATTCTATTACTTTTCTCCTCAGCAACCTAGTTTAGCTACAGCCAAGGGAGCAGAGGAAGGTCAGCGTACATTTGCCACTTCGTATCCTTGTCACGCGGTTCGCTAGAAATTTGAGGAAAATCACGGGAAGACAACCATTAGTAAATTCAAACTACACTTTTGGTTTGAATAGAAATAGTATCAGTTATAATGTTTTTTTTTGGTTTTTAAAGAAAGAAGATAGTAAATTTCTGACTAATTGTCCTATAGGAAGCTTTCTGATATGAACTTTTGCACGTCGTGTCGTTTCGGTGCGGGGCGGGCGGTCGGCGTAACGCTAATATGGGCTAGATTTTGATAAAAATATAATGGCTGGGGTAGCAGGTAGGTATCACAGAGAATTGAGGATTAACCACAGAATAAATATGAGTACAATAAACACAGACTACACTCTTCATTTGAAGAGATTGAAATGACAAGGTATCAAAATTGATTTAATAGAACTCGGACTTCTGACTAAATCCCTTATTATAATGAGGCATTTTTTCAATAAACTTTATGGATTTTAACACTTTTGTCCTGGCAGATATATTGGCCACACATCGTTTGGTTACATTGACAGATCCAATTTAGCGAGACTCTTTTCTACAAGCGTTCGTTTTCAGTTTGATTAATTAAAAACATTCCAGTTGACGAATGAAAAGAGCTTTCGGCAAAACGTATGTATGTTCGTTAAATAAAAATCCCTTTTGAATTCACCCGATCCAATCTCATTTTACTTTTATCCATCTCAAAAAGACGTGTGTAATTCAAATGTTTCCCTCAGAGTTTGGTCCTAATTTGAGATTAGATCTTATAAAACAGCACTGTTAATTTGGATTTGACACTTACTTCGTATGACTTGAATGACACCAAATGTGGATATAGATAAAATAACTTTGACTATGAACTATTCCCGTTTAATTTTCAGAATAAGCAAATTAAAGTGGCAATAGGCAGGCCACATAGGTAGCTCGTTGAACTGATAACCGTTGGGGAAGACGAGTTCTCGAATGACCAATCACTGACCTAAATATGAATCGTAGCAGGTCCTCACGAGATGTCCGTGCCACCAGGTGATCTGTAGCTAGGAGACTCGTAAACAGAGCAACCCTTAGTTGTGGCGTTCTGTGGGGAAGGCTTTTGTAGATACAGAAAGTCTTCCAGTTGATGATGATATTTAATACAAATAAGTTGGGGAAAAAGAAATAAAAAAAAATATTGAAATAGTGATTTGGGCAGTAGCAGTGGTGAAAAACGATTCATAAAATGTAAAAAAAAACAATGACCGCTTGATAACCAAGTGGTGATGTAAATACCTATGATCAACAAGTAAAATTATTATACAAATACAAAAAACTACTAATATTATAAAGGCGCAAATTTGTATGTATTTAAGAGTGTGTGTGAGTGTGTGTGTGTGTGTGTGTGTGTACGTGTGTGTGTGTGTGTGTGCGTGTGTGTGTATGATATTTCTACACGCTTAAACGGTTGAACGCATTTGTATGAAATTTGGTATGGAGGTAGCTTATACCCTGGATTAACACATAGGCTTTATACTTTTTTATCCCGGAAACATGCACGGTTCCTGAGGGACGGGGCGCAGCTAGTATAAATATAAATTTAACATATTTAATTTAACTTTATTTTAATACTTTAATTGCAGCATTATTTACATTAACGTGAATAATCTAGAATTGAAAATTTTGTAAGAAGCTTATAAGACAACTGCTACTGTTTAGTTTTAAGAACTATATATATTTGAAATGGTCTCTTAAATAGTCGCCATATTAGTTTTCTTGACACTTCATATATCCTATAGCACTCTTGTGATCAAGACAAATCCAATGATAGCTCATTTATCAAAATCCGTCAAGCCTTAACGGCTGTAAGACGCTTCTAAAAAACGTACAGCCAAACAAACAAACATACATATAACCCAAACACATAAATAACCCTACGTAAAAAACTGGAAATTGTCGTCACCTCTGTGAGTGGTTTAGGTGCCCAAGTTGTCGCGCGGTCGTAATCACGTCAATTCGTGTCACCAAACGTTCATAAATGATCTGCCAGCCCTCAGCAAAAACCTGAATGCAAAATGAAAATTCTCACTAACATATTTTGAAGTGAACGTGCAAGTTGGCAAGAAAGCCAGGTGGCTGCACTGAATGCGACCGACTTTAATCTCGCAGTCATGCCAACTTCTTTGTTCGACGAGCGTTCACCTCTAATAATTCGTAAAAACTGTTAATTTCGACAATCTTAGAGCTAACGAGAATTTAGTATGATTTAATAAATATACTAAAATTCTAAATTAGATAGAAACTAGCTGCGCCCCGCAGCTTCGCCTGCGGTCAGTCTTTGCCACTCCCACAAGTTTAGAAAATTAATCTTAAAAATTCCCTCCTTTTTGCATCTATATTTATTATCTATTCGGGACGGATACAAATTCAAAAAATCAAAGATAATAAAAGCAATCAGCAATACAGCAGATAGTAATCAGCAGTTCTTGAGTTATAAATATTGTTAGTAACACGAATTTCTGACTTTCTGTTATATATATTATATATATATATAGATGTTATATATCCAAATTCTTAAATGTTTCTGCCCTCCTGGTTCTTAGTTTTTTTTTAAATATAATCACACCATTTCATGTTCATGGGGAGATAAGTATACTCACTTTTAATAATTATAATTGTCAATTTTGTATCTCCAATTTTTTAAGTTTTTCAACTCTCCTAGCACACACCACACACACAAACTTACAAACTTTCGCATTTATAATATTAGTGTGATTAGTGTGATAATTATACAATTTAATGTTCATGGGGAGGTAAACTCACTTTTAATGATTAACCTTATTTGTCAATGTCATATCTCCAACTTCTTAGGCGTTTCTGCTCTCCTGGTACTTTGAAATATTAAAAAAAATATAATAACACTATTTAATGTTCATGGGGAGGTATACTCTATTTTAATATCTTTATTTGTCAATGTCATATATCCAACTTCAGGTGTTTCTTTTCTCCTGGTACTTTTTTTTAATTTAATCACACCATTTAATCTTCATGGGGAGGAATACTCACTTTAAATAACTTTATATTTCAATATTATGTCTCCAATATCTTAAGTGTTTCTGTTCTCCTGGTACTCAGAAATACTTATTTTAATATAATCACACCATTTAATGTTCATTGGGAGCTAAGTTTACTCACTTTTAATAACATTATTTGTCAATTTTATATCTCCAACTTCTTAAGTGCTTATGCTCTCCTGGTACTTGTTTTTTTTTTCTTGTTTTTTCATATTTTTTTTCAAGTTTCATAGAAAACGTTAACATTTTTTTCTCCTATTTCGAGATAAAAAGTAGGCTATGTGTTAATCCAGGATATAAGCTATCCTGGTACCAAATTTTATCTAAATCCGTCCAGCCATTCGAGCGTGAAGGAGCAACACAAACACACACACACACACACACACACACACACACACACGCACACACACACACACACACACACACACACACACACACACACACAAACATACAAACTTTCGCATTTATAATATTAGTGTGATAAGCGTTACTATTCGGAAATCTTCTTTCCATTTTTCCATTTATAATTAGTTCGGCTTACGGTTTGATGAAAGTAAGCTATGTATATATTTTATTATGGTTCATTTTAAAATTTCGATACTTAGAATAAAGCTGTCTACTGAAATTGCTCTGACTCTTGGAAATAAATAATATAACATTTCATTAAATCCTGACTACGGTCGGGTAACAAATAGCCTAAGACGCTCTTGCGATGAAGACAAATCGATTGATACCTCGCTTGTCAAAATAGGACCAAGTTTTTAGATTAAACACATAACTTTTCCTTTGCCTTGCCATAGTCGGGTAAAATACCCTATGACCTGAAGAACGAATCGAATGACACCTTGCTAGTCAAAATCCAATCAATAGGGGCGATGCTATGGTGGAACATATCACATTCATGGATACATTCATACATAGACTATGAAACTCATTACCCTTCCTTTGCTTTGCAGTAGTCGGGTAAAAAGGAAGGTGATTGTTTATTAGATAAATCTTCCAATAACATTTACTTAGTACCTGACGTAAGCTTAAGCTTAAACCTAGGGATACATCCCAACATCAAATAGTTGCTTCGAAAAATTTTTATGCTCATGTCAAAAATCTAAAAGAACTCAAAATTTTTTAGTCTAGGCAACACACAATTGACCACGATCTCACCTGATGGAAAACGGTCGAAGGTGCAGCACGCTTGCCTAGTAGATACCTATTCACTCTTGACTTGAACACACCTGGGTTATATTTTACCGAAAACACTGACGAGGGCAGGGCATTCCACTCCTTAGAAGTTCTTATAATAAATGAAGAAGCGTAACGCTTCGTTCTTGTGCGAGTTATTTCAACCATAAAAGGATGGCGCTTTGCCGATGACGCTTTGGTGATGGGAAATCAGATTAAGCAGTTTTTGTGCACACTCTGTATTTTTAGCAAACGTTGTTGTACAAATCTGCAAAAACGTCATTTTTAGGTAAACTACCAAACACCGAAACTCCCATCAACATACGTCCAATATGTATTTGAGTTTTTAGGTAACAAACAAACGCACAAACACACAAAAAATCAAATCAGTTTTGCAAATACATTATTTAGTGACATAACTTTTTTAATACAATAGTGTTACTAATAAAACATCCTTTTCAATAATTATGCAATATTGCAAAGTTAACAAAAAATAGAAGAAAAAAAAATACTACGAAAAACCGGCTAAGTAAGTATTTGATTCCCATAGACTTAGGGTTCCGTTGATAGGATCCTAAACTATGAAAACCTCATTAAAATCGGTCCAATAGTGTCTACGTAATTATTCCAGGAAAGTTGGTCGAACGTGGTCAACTATATGTCTTAAAACAGTTAATTTTATAGATATCCGTGATTTTAATAGTAAATTCATATTATGCGCTAGTGCCACAGTGTTTATTAAATGTTTTGGGTTTTTTTCTTCATTACATGCAACTCAAGCAAAATTAACATTTTAGAGCCCAATATTACATACACAAAAAAACGTTCAAAATATTGCCCAGCCTCACGGCAAATTTAAAATTCCTGTCCAACGAGACGCCACTAATATAGGGGCTAGTGTTAATATTGTCTTTACAAAATAGCTGTCACATACAGAAACTTTTTTTTCTTTATTACGTTGAATGACGAGACGGGCAGATCGCTTACCTGATGGTAAGCGTCACGCCTGTCCATAACAGTTGCAGTGCTACCCAGAACTTTGTTTGCAAAGTCTTGCGCGTCACTGCACTGCGCTCTTCATCCTGAGACATTGGTTGTTAAGTCTCATTGCCCAGTAATTTCGCTGGAAACATTGCCCTTCAAACCGAAACACGGAAAAGTTACACACTACTGCTTGGTGGTTGAATATCTGACAAAGGTGTGGTGCTTCCCCAGGCGGACTCTTGCGTAAGAGGCCTACCACTACAAAAACAAAAACACATGACGAAAATATAAGGGTTTGCTTGACTACGGTACCCTTAAAACCTTAAAATAAAAACCACAGAGAAGAACATTCTCCCGTAATTCTTGGTAAAACATTCAATTTGTATTTGTCTACACACAATCTAAAAATTATTTTGCTCTTGTGATTAAAGTCGTAGTTTCCAAGACATTATTTCCCTTGAGTTCACCCGGAAATTTAACTTTTACAACACAAATATGTGGCCGACACTCCAGAATGCTGCTTACACGAACTTAAATTAGAAAGTTGAGTAGTTGTGTTTAAGTTTAAACACTGACATGAAAAAATGACATCTATTTAGAAACACTAAGCCCAAATCATTGATAAAGAAATACCTTTGCAAGAAAAAAAATACAAATTCAACATAACTACAAAGTATTCTTGTTGACCCGGAACTAATTGCAGTCAGTGGTGTACCTCTTGAAGACTACAGATGGGTTCGGCAGCATTCGGAAGCTTTGTCAAGTCTTCTCGTAGTCTATACCACAGTGTCTGAAGACAAAAATCTTCAATCAATGCGTCCTACCTGTCATGATAAGCGAAGCCGAAACGGCTCAACGGTCAAAATAGTCCACAAATTTAAGGTCGCTCAGCGAGGTGTGGAGAAAGCTATGCTTGGAGTTTCTCTGAATGATAAGATTCGTAATGAAGATATCCGACGAAAAACCAATGTAACCGACATAGCTCTTAGAATAAGCAAGCTAAAGTGGCAGTGGGCTGGTCATATCTCCCGACAAATCGATAACCGTTGGAGTAGACAAGTTCTCGAGTGAAGACCACGTTTAGGCAAATTTTGTATAGGACGCCCTGTGGCCTAGTGGAATGATGACCTGCGAAAAGTGTCTGGAAGAGAATTAATGAGGAGAGCTGAAAACCGAGCTAAGTGGCGTGCATTAGGAGAGGCCTACGTCCAGCAGTGGATAAATATAGGCTGATGATAATGATGATGATGATGAGTAAGTAAAATATTAAGTTTTTTTGACTTCTGAACGCGAAAAAAATGGGTGTTATAAGTTTAGGGTGTGTATGTGTGTGTATGTCTGTCTGTGGTATCGTAGCTCCCAAACGACTGGACCGATTTTTATGCGGTTTCTTTCTGTTTGATGAAGCTGATGTAAGATGTTTCTTAGCTATAATGGGGGTGAGGGAGGTGGAGTCTTGGGTTATATTGTTTTTTATCTGTTCTTGTTTGATTATGATCTCGAAATCGGTAGCAATAACTTTACAATCGAAATCGGTCGCAAAGTACAGACACCGATGAAAATCGACAGCTTCTGTCAAAAGCTAACGATTATCATCCTTACCCATACTGTACTGTTGTTATTCATGTAGTCTTAGCGATCGGTAGCCTCGTCATCTATGTCAAGACTGCAGGCCCTGGAATGGAGTATTGACTTGAATTTTGTATTCATTTGCTCGTTGTACATTTTCTATGAACTGGGATATTTTTCATACATGCGTGCATTTTTATCAAGCACTGCGCCCCGCTGCTTTGCACACGTACTTTTTTGCGCCTTCCTTGCCCCATGACCCTCCCCTCCACTTCCACTTATTCTAATGATTAAAAAATCTAATAGTTAAAAGATTCAATAAAAAAACTTATTTTTCCATTAAAAGAAAAATATATGAGTTTATTTTTTGTGTGTTAATCTTATCGGTATAGTAACGAAAAAAACAAAAAAAACCATAAAGGTCGAGACATTCTCGAGTGTTTGTGGGTTTCCTTTTTGGAAGCCCAGTGGGGCGGTACGGGCTGGGAGAGTTTGTTTGCATCAAGCCAGATGATGCCATTTTTATTGTGATCCAATACTTATAACGACTATAGATAATTCAAGGGATTTTTTGTAAACAGCTCATGGACGGCTCACACGAATGCTGAGAGTTACTGAAGCTACTCGTTGAATACTCGGTGATCATGCTTTCTCGTAGCCCGTCTACCAGGCCTGTCTCGCTTTAGCTGGACAATGTTTTTAAATGACTGCGCCGAGGGTAATGTTGTTTATCAGCCTATGACACTATATAGACCAAACAAGCGGATCGATTTTAGTGATTCTTACGTCAATCTATTTGTTTTGCGAGTGCTATTATAGACACAAGCATGACAGTAATCATAATTTAATATGGCGACAACCAGCGCCATATTGACATAAGTTCAAAAACTAAAACTAAACTAAAAAATGGCATATGACACTCTTGCGATGAAGGCGAATCGATTGTATGTACCTCGCTTGTCAAAATCAAACCACGTTTTTAGTTTGAACACTTAACCATTCCTTCGTTTCGCTGAAGTCAGGTAAAAAAATTAGCCTATGACACTATAAATGAAGACGAATCGATTGATATACCGCTTGTCAAAATGGGGCCAAGTTGTTTTTAGTTTGTATACATAACCCTTCCTTTGGTTCGCCGTAGTCGGGAAAAAATATCCTTTGATACTTTATAATGGGGCCAAGTCTTTGGTTTGAACACATAACTCTTCCTCTGCTTCGGCGTAGTCGGGTAAAATACCTAAAGACGAATCGATTGGTACTTTGCTTGTCAAAATCAGACAAATAGGGGCGGGACGCATGGTGGAACATCCACATATATAAATACATGCATACATATATACAAACATAGACTTTTAAACTCATTACCCCTCCTTTGCTTCGCCGTGATCGGGTAAAGATACAAAAATTAAAGTAGACGGACTATGTTAAGTGCGATCATTAAATAGGTATTTTAAAATCATATTATTTAGATTTATCATATCGTTTTTCATTCTAAATTACCATTTAGGATCTCTAAGATTAAAGTTGTTTAGCAACAATTCTCACTTAATTTTTTAACTCAATTTAGTTTTGTTAGCATTCAGGTTTTTTAGCACTTTCGATTATGTCTTGCTCTTGTGCTAGTTTTTTACCAAACTAAATTTTCTTTTCTACAGGCGATTAGAAAGCGTCACACACAACCTCAAGCAAGTTAACGGCAGGTATTCCGCCGTTGCGTCTGTAACTCTCAACGACGGCGATCTGCCGTCACCAGCAGAATTTATCTGCACCTTGAGGATAGCACAAGCGAAGTACGCTGTAAGAAAAGAAGCAATTTATTATCCAGGTAAGAATCAATGCTCGTGAATGCGAGATACGGCCAAAATGCAACAAATTTCGCAAAAATTTGTACAGAGTACAGACAAAAAAAATAGTTCCTTTACCTTCATCAAGTGCATATTGTGGGGGCAAACCTTTGAATCATTCTATATTCCAAAAAAGCCATACCTATTAAATCATAAACAGAGAATCACAAATGGAATCTGAACTAAGTGTTTCGCCCCGGCAATATTGTATTTTTATCTTACTATGCAAATTATGTACAAACAATTTTTACTCTTGCTGTCTTCGCAATATATTTCTTGAAGAAAACAATGTAAATGTTAATTTTTCCCATTCAGTGGAATAATGCTCAGATGGCTGCACCTTGTGTCTTAGTCAATACTGACAGAAGATAATGTGTGAAACGTTCTTAAAAATTGCTGCAAATTATTCATAAGAGAGAGGCACTCGCAAACATTAAACTAGCATCTTATGTAAGCTGCATTATTATTTAGGAATATAAAAGTTTCCAAGAACTTTCATGACGTACACAAGCTCGCCGAGAAGGGCGAAAAGAACGAACTACTTTATTATGTATCTACGTGAATAGTTTATCTTTTTGACCTCTCTACGCGCGCCATCTCCATATGATATAATAATACTGCTATTATAGGCGTACGAGTGTTCAAACTAAAGAAAAATATAAACATTGAAAAGCTTAGGATTTGTCCTTTGAATATAATATAATACAAGAAGCAATCTCACCACTGTATAAGTCTGCGAACGTCATTAAAACGCGGTGAAAGAATGGAAAGAATGGCCCATGAAAATATTTTTAAAGGAGGCACGAAAATAACAATTTCGTGGCATAATTTTAGAGAGGGCCATTTAAGCTTTTTATCAGCGGAGCGTTTGTGTACACAGCTATCTGGAGTAGACTGGGAAACGTTTCCTGCAGCGGGATAATTTCACGCTTCGTTAGCCCTATTGTAGGATAAATGCGTTTCACTAAAATATCACGCCGAGACTTCCATTTCTTTTAGGTTTCGTAAGTGTTTCTCGCTACTTATTGTTATTCGAAGTGTAATTTATATTATCGATCTGTAATTGACCATTTGAGAACAACTGATCTCCTTTGCGTTTTGTGTGACGAGAGAACTTTGCAAATACCAGGAAATGTTTCAAGTTCTCTCGTCACGCAAGCTATTACTACCAGAATTATTCCTCTGCACCATTGTAAAATCCGGATTTCTCCCATCTAGTCTGGGTAACACGTCTAGCTAAGTATCTCTTCCGATATCACTTGAGTACCGTCATTTTCCGGCTTTTAGTATTTTCACGTTCATAATAAATTTTAGTATTGCGTCGGATCTCATTGCAGATTCAGTTCCGAGGCTTGGTACAGAATAGCGGTAATATCGTAACAAATATTGCTTTAATGGAAAACGCCGATGCACTAGAACTAGAGCTCGTCTCGGAACCCATTCACATTCGAATACACCCAGATTGTAGTGTTCGGAAAACACAGCCGTTGCCGATTTTCACTTCATTTGCATTCTCAGTGTGCCATTGGACTATTTCGTGTTTACGTTTGGATCATTCATGACATTTTGAGAACGTGACATTTTACGACGAGACGCTTGAAACAAATGAAGTATAGAAAGTAAACTTTGCAATATTAAAGAACTTGATCTGCATTGAAAGACGTGCCAAGATGCGCAACTACATGCTGGCAACAATAATTTGGCAGAATTTAGATCAGGCGCACGGTTGCTTATATATCGAATACATTTTGAGGGTATCTATTCCATTATCAGACAACTAGAGATACCGCGAAGCGCTATTTGTATATTTTATATGGTTGATATTGATATTCTATCTACCTATACGAACAAAACACTTTGCTACCACATATCATTTGTACTGGAAAGATGTGGAACGCTCTTGCGATCCCTAATAAATGTTTAAGACGGCCCTAATATTTCACTAAAACTGTCTAACGTTCTATGAAACCCACTTAACTTAATTTTAGCTAGATTTCCTTTCGAGACGCGTTTCTATAAGGCTTGTCGGGGCTGGTTGTTATTTGGAATATTGTTCAGTCTATGTCTTCAAAATAATTGATCTAGCCCAATTAAATAAAAACACTTGAGTTAAATCGCATAGTAGTTTTAATCACGTTTGTATACAAAGACTTGGCGGAGACGACTGGTGACGGAGGGGGGCGCTCGGACAGCCGCTCTACAGTTTTGCTTAATGTGCTAAATATAATATGTCACTACACATTCCCCCTCTTTAATTAAAAAAAATAAAATAAAGGGTAAATTCCATAAACTTCCAAAATTACATTTTCATAACAATTTTTTTTTTTTTTTTGATTGAAGCTTAAAACATTCAACTTAACTTTAAACAATACGTATGCATCTGAAATATGGGTGGCATCAGTTGTATATCATGTATTATACGGGATTTGCTGACGGTGTCGTTGCGTACGGCGGAGCGGTCGCGGTGGGTGGCGGTGGCGCGCCGGCGCCGGCTATCTGCCCTCGCAACCACGCTGCTATCTGCCCTTTCAGCTTTCTCCAAATCAGTAGTAAAATAATAGTCGCGAACAAACTCAAAATCACTAGTAACATGATGTTTTGATTTGATAAATGCGATTCCATATTTACTGTTCCGTTTTGTGCGATAACGACCTCGCCTTTCTTCTCTTCTTTACTCTGCTCCTTTCCCATATTATCACGACGAAAAACAAACGTTCGTATGGAATGCGACTGCACAAAATAATGAGTGGAAACGCGGTAACATGAATATGAATATGAATATGACCCATATTTCTGCACATACAACCATTTACTTAACATTAAATACGAGTAGTTACATGCTAGAATTACTAATTGCAAAAATGCTAACTAAAGGAGTTTATAAGTATGCGGCTTTGCAAAGATGCCGATTATACTTATAAATACTATGTAGTGTTCGTGCATCTTTTTACAACTAAACTAAATTACGATACATTTGCGATACATTTATACGTTATTCAATATACTACTCGAATTATACGTCATTTTGAAAACGGATCGGCGTTCGTACGGCTCGTCCAGATCTAGTTTTCCTGCTGGCTGCACCGGAGGCATCTGTGTTGGTACCGCCGGTACTGTGGTTCTGTGATACCGGGCTCGACGAGTCTCTCTCTGCATTAGTTGATGCATTAGATCGTTCCTCCGTGCCTGGGATCTTTAGCGGCACGGGGCTCTGTGAGCCTCTCTGCGAAACGATCTGTTCGCCGTCGTCAGCTAGCAATAGATACGCTGGTTTTAATCTATCTATTGATATACGCGTGGTTTTGCCGTTGATGTTCAGTACGAAAACCTTTTCCCCTCTATTTATTACGGGATATGGGCCGTCATAAGTGGGTTGAAGAGGTTTCCTTACCGCATCATGCCTAACGAATACATAATTTGCCGTTCTTAAATCGGGATGCACGAAAACTGCACGAGAATTGCTATGACTTGACCTTGGAACCGGTTTGTATTTTCTAATCGAATCTCTAATGTGGTCGACTAAAGTCGCGGGATCGCTTACTTGTTTGGTGACGTCAAAAAATTCGCAGGGAATTCTTATTGATTGACCATATACCATTTCTGCTGCGCTTACCCCGCTGTCACGTCTGATAGCTGTTCGCAAACCTAGTAAAACCGTCGGTAACTCATCTACCCACGACGTACAGTCTAGGCGTGCAGTAAGGGCAACTTTGAGAGAGCGATGCCACCGTTCTATCATTCCATTACTTTGTGGGTGGTACGCGGTGGTGCGAAACTTCTCTACCCCCATGTACTGCATCAGACGAGTAAAAAGCGTACTTTCAAATTGACGACCTTGGTCGCTAGTGATGCGATGACATATACCAAACCGTGCTATCCAGCCGTCATATACTACCTTTGCGACTGTGTTAGCAGTTATATCCTTGACCGGGAAAATCTCGGGCCATCTAGTACATCGGTCTATTATTGTGACTAAGTACTTGTAACCTTCCTTTGTTTCGGGTAATGGGCCTACTATGTCTAAATTGAGGTGTTCAAACCTGGCAGACGGTAGAAACTGTTGTAGGTCGGAAACCGTGTGCCGTTGCACCTTCGAACGTTGACATTGTACACAAGCTTTAGCCCATAAACCTATATTTCGATTCATTCCTGGCCAAAAGAATTTTTGAGTGATCATACTGCGTGTCGTCCGTATACCTGGGTGACTTAGATTATGTACAGCATTAAAGACAATCTTGCGAAATGACTCGGGTACATAAGGTCTGACGTTGCAAGTAGATACCTCGCAATATACCTGTAAATTGCATCCGGGCAAACTGACACGTTTCAACTGAATGTTACCTGATATGTTATTCGAAGTAACATACTCGTCGTGGGACTGTGCTTCTGCCAATGCTGCATAATCGATGGCTGACGGGCAATATACTGTCTCTACCCTAGATAAGGCATCTGCACATTGGTTATCTGAACCGACTATAAACCTTATGTCCGTGGTAAACTCACTTATAAACATCAGCTGCCGTGTTCGCCGTGGCGTCTCTTTGTCTGTACCTATCTTTTTGAATGCATGTACTAGTGCTTGATGGTCGGTATACACAGTAAGGGTACGACCTTCATGCATGTTCCTAAAAAATTTAATGGCCATGTAAATAGCCAGCAACTCACGATCGTAAGCAGAGTACTTACGTTGAACTGCTGATAGCGCTTTGGAAAAGTATCCCAACGGCTTCCAAGTACCTTGATGCAGCTGCTGCAGTACTGCTCCCACACAGGTGTCAGATGCGTCGGTCATGAGCGCTAATGGGACCCCTGGTAAAGGATGGAACAACATACAAGCATTTTTCAAGCTCTCTTTACATTGTTGGAAAGCATTCTCCGCTAATTCAGTCCATTCAATTTTAGTACTATCATTTTTTTTAACTCCATGCAAATACGCATTTAATACCGACTGATAAGACGCGGCCTGTGGAAGATGAGCGCGGTAAAAATTTAACATTCCCAAAAAACGACGTAGTTGAGCTACTGTCTGTGGTTTCGGGTAATCTTCTATCGCCTGCACCTTATCTTCCAAAGGGCGTATCCCCTCAGTTGATACTTCGTAACCCAAAAAATCTAGTTTATTTTGGCCAAAACAACATTTAGATAGATTGATAGAGATTCCATACTGGGTAAATCGTTCTAAAACTTGAGCTAAGTGTCGTTCGTGGCTGATGACGTCAGAACTGGCTACTAACACATCGTCGATATAACAGTATATAAAATCTAACCCTTGCAGCACCGTGTCGTTCATAAAGCGTTGGAATGTTTGAGCCGCGTTCCTTAGACCAAAAGTCATGCGTGGGAACTCAAACAAACCAAACGGCGTTATGATAGCGGTTTTTTCTACATCATCAGGCCAGATCTCAATAAAATGATATGCACGATTTATTTCTAGACGCGAGTATATAGTCTTATTAGCAAGTACATAGGTAAAATCTTGCAGTCGCGGTATAGGGTAACGATCCGGTTTTGTGATCGCGTTGAGTCGCCGATAATCGCCGCATGGTCTCAACTCACCATTCTTCTTGGGAACTACATGCAATGGACTGGCCCATGGACTTTTGGAGGGCCTGCAGATTCCCATCTCTTGCATGACGCGGAACTCTTCCTTCACCTTGGCATACCTGTCCGGGTGCAGTGGTCTCGCTCGAGCGTGCACTGGTGGGCCGTTGGTCTCTATGTGGTGATATACAGAGTGCTTAGATGGTTCCCTGAAAGAAACTGGTTTGGTTACATCCGGATATTTTTGCAAAAGTTCGGCATACGGATGCGTAATGTCCACTGCGTATATCGGTGAATCACTGTAAGGTACTATTGGCGCGATAACACACAAATTAGTCGTTTTGTCCACTAACTTTTGTTCACTTATGTCTACCAATAGTTTATAGTGTTTTAGAAAATCAGCACCAAGAATAGGCTGTTTCACGTCCGCGATAATGAATGTCCAACGATAAGGTCGTCTCAGCTTGAAATTTAATACCAAAGTCCGAGTACCGTAAGTCCTTATCTCTGAGCCATTCGCTGCATATAGTTTATAGTCCGAAACTGCACTACTTGTAAAAAGTTTTTTGTTACCGGAATTACCGAAACTTCCGCACCTGTGTCCACTAAAAATGTATGTCCACTAGTTAAGTCTGTTACACAAAGACGGTGACTCTCCGCTATTGTACAGATTACCGCCTCTATCTGCACACGTCCTAGTTTTCCTGGTTTTTCCAAGCGCAGGGCTGAATGCACTTCCTAGCGCGTGTCTTGAAACGGTAATGATAGAAACATAACCAATCCGGGCTCTTGGATTGCGCGAGTTGCTGCGGGTTCTTGGAGACACACGTGAGGTCCCGCTGCTGTCCCTTTGTCTGGCTCGCCCTCGCTCCAAGTTATTTAGTCTTAGGTTGATTTTTGCAATCTCCGCTAAAACTTTATCTAGGCCATTATTGGAGGTATGCACAACCTCGGCAATTTGCACAGGCCGAGTTGTCTCCACGATCTTGTCGGCTATGACACTTAAATTCTCTAACTCCAAATTGTCCGTGACCGCCAGCACCGCTCTGGCTGCTTGAGGCATATGACCTTGCCACAATATGCGCAGGGTATCATCGGGTATTTTGCCTCGCGCGAGATCTCTCATCCGGCGTAGCAGTTGGGATGGTTTCTGGTCTCCCAACTCCATTTCTCCGATAAGCTTTTGTATCTGTCTATTCTCGCTCTCTTCATAAATCTGCAACAAGCGGTTTTTCAAAGCTTCGTACTTCCGATCGGGCGGGTTAACGATCAAATCTGTCACTTGAGTTATCGCGTCTTTTGTTAATTTGGATAGTATCACGTTGAATTTTGAGTCGTCCCCAATTTTTTGTGGTGCTAAAATCGCTTCGGTCCGTATAAACCACACTCTGGGCTGATTCTCCCAAAAATCTGGTATTTTCTGAGTAAGCGACAAAGCTGAACAGGTAGTCCCCGGCTGATCCATTTCGTCTACCTTCGGTTGCTGTGGGTCGACCGGTGATTCGAGTGCTGGATTCATTTTGTAACAATAAAATATGAGTCACTGATTTCACAACAAAAATGTTCACTAAAATAAAAAATAAAAGTATTTTTTTGCGTATTCACTATAGTCTGGGGTCACCAATGTTGGGGCTGGTTGTTATTTGGAATATTGTTCAGTCTATGTCTTCAAAATAATTGATCTAGCCCAATTAAATAAAAACACTTGAGTTAAATCGCATAGTAGTTTTAATCACGTTTGTATACAAAGACTTGGCGGAGACGACTGGTGACGGAGGGGGGCGCTCGGACAGCCGCTCTACAGTTTTGCTTAATGTGCTAAATATAATATGTCACTACAGGCTTAATGAAAAGTCAACAAGCTATGTATGCTCAACAGAATAGGCTACAGTAACTGCAGTCTCGTAAAATCTTTCTCGATTGGACGTTGAAAGATGGATTGTTATGATGGATGGAGTTTTTTCTTTGTTATATGGAGGACGTCCCGCGGGCAAACAATACTAATTCAGTGTCGAGTGTTATCGGCGATTTAGTTTCCACGCGGGACACAACTTTATTTTCGCATCTTCGGGTCCACAGAAGTATTACAAGTATATATTTTGTTTGTTTTGGTTTGCCAGGAGACGCAAACGAAACCCAATTTCAAAGTTATTATTATTAGTAATAACAACGCAAATCTGCTCTGGGGCCTAATTCTCTAATTTTAAGACGCCAATTCCACGCAGGCAGCGTGGAATCGGCGTAGAATTCGCGTGGAATTGGCGTGAGTGGTCATACAGAATCCAGGCCCTGACCGGAAATGTTTGTTGTTTGCTTGTCGTATGAGGTAGTGCTGGCCCCTGGTGTCAGAGTTTGTCAGGCCGCCCGAGGACCGGAAATTAAAATTAATTAGCATAGGAATGATTTTACTATACCTATTAAATATTAATCATCACCATCAGAAGGTCAAGGTCGACAGCTGAACATCAGCCTGCCAGTAAACAACTGCTAATGAGCTATTTTGTTCGCTGTTTGGCTGTGATTATTAAACATTACTCAGAAAAAATCGACTAAAATCATCCACCTAGGCTAGTAAGTGCATTATATTCATTCACTGATTTAATTTATATTATGGTAGGTATGTATATTATATTCAATAAATAATTTAATTATATATGTATGTACTGGTTTATGTATAGATGACCATTTATATCTTTATGTAATATTACTTATTCTTATTGTGTATATTATTAATTAATTGTACTTTGTTTCTGTTGTGTTTCTTGGCTGTACGCCCTACTATAATTTCTTTCACGATCTGGATGACTAGTAGATAATGCTGTTACAAAACTATATTGTTGCTATCTACCAGTCAGTCCTTCCTTGTACACTAATTTTGTGCAAAACAATGAAATAAACAAAAAATAAATAATCTGGAATCAATTTAAGCATTGCTAAAAACTGCATCAGAATCAGATCAGAGGTTCTCGTGAATAGCGCGGTCTTAGTTATAAATAGGCAGACAGGCAGTAGCGCGCCTCAGAAGAACTTTTTTCTTTTATACGATGTATAAAACAAGGAACTCTTATAGTTTCGTCATGTCCGCCTGTCCGTCCGTATGTATGTATGTCACATCTATTTTATTGATGCATTGTTTCATTTTCTTTCTGCAGGGCCTATAAGCACCACTCCTGAGATGCCAACTGCGGCAGACATGCAGCTTGCAGCAGCCGTTGGTTCTAAAGGTAAGTGAAATGAATGGGGCTTATGTATAACTCACCAAAGATATATTCAAAATTGAAAAACACTTTATCTTCGCAAAAACCCAAAATTTAAATATCATTAGTTTTGTACCTTAACTAAATACTTACAGTGAATCACATACAGTGAGTTGGTAAATTTTCACTGCTACTTAGAAGAAAAAGTGCACAATATTTATTTTTATAAGTATTATTTCCGGTTTATTATATTGGTATTTCACAATAAATATAATAGATAATCCTCATTTTATATCATTTATTATTTGCTTTAATGTACATTGAAGGACAGATCTTAATTTAGTCAGAACTATAAATACATCATATCCGGTCCTCTATTAGGAATCATGATTATGTACCTATGTGATCAATTTATTATTATATCGGTATATAGTGAGCGATGATGGCCTAGCGGTATACCAAGTAGGAGTTAGTATCCGTGATACAGGGTTCGTTCCAAGCCTCTAATGACCAAACACTTTTCTAAGTTGTACGGTTTTCCATTACTCCGTGCTTCGGAGGCGGAGGGCACATTGAGCTGTCGGACCCGGCTGTTATTTAATAGCAGTCGTTAAGCCATGTCAGAAGCCTTCAGTCAGCTTGAAAAACTCTGACACCAGAGGTCAGCACTACCTCGAATATGACATACGAGTAAGATACGGATACGATACGAATAGCTTTCAATCGTATTAGGTATAGATTTATATCCATTTAGATTTTTTCCTTGATTCTTTATACATAGTTATCCGCAGGAGCGAGTAAATATTTTTATAGTAAGGGTTTTAAATTTTGACTGATATAAAATTAGCCTTATTTCTAAACTCAGATGATTTATTTATCAAATTCTGATTTGAGATATAAGTAAGCTCACTTACGTTTTTATGTTTGAATAGGTACATATTCTGTGCTTTGTCTCTCTATTAAACACTTTATAAAAATAATTGAAAATACATGTAAATAATTAGTCCCTAAATATATTCTCACTGTATTCAAGTATCCGTTTAATAAATAATTAAGTCCCCGAACGAATTTGATACGTTTTAATTTTACCGCCCTTTTAAAGTGTCGATTTACCCTCCCAATTAGAACTGTAATTAAAGAATAGATAATGACTCTCAGATTAAATTTATTCTTTTGTCAGAAGCGAAGCTTCCATTTCTGTAAGAGGATACCTTGTCAGAACTTATTTAATTATTTTTATTAATTTGCAGGGACGAGTCTCTACACCGCCGCGTCAATAATCCTGCTGCCAGCATTAGCTCAAATTATTATGTAAAAATATTTCAAAGAAAATAAACGATATGTAAGCAAAATACCTACATCTATAATATATAACAACTCAGAAACTTCTCTGTAAGAGATATTTCCAGTTTTGTGACAAAGATAATTTGACACAGGATTGACACACGTATTTCTCTTCTGTTTGTTCGTTCTGTTTTATGGAAAGGCACATTGAAAACATTATTAAAACTAAGAAAAATTTTACTTAAACATCAATCAATCTATACCTAATATTAAACCATGGAACTGACCATTTTATTTATAAACTACAATACAATAAGAACTCGTCACTATTTTTTGCAATCAATGATGCATCCACAACCGTTTTCACGCGTTCTTCTTTTGACATAAATTGTTGTACTTGTAATTCCATGTATTTATATAATTCAGCATTAAAAATAGAAGAAGACCTAGTCAACAATCCAAAGGGATATCGACTTTTTAAGAAAATAATTTACCAAAAATGCAAGCGTACCACAAGGTGCCGACGTGGGTGACACACTTTCAAATGAAATGCAAATAAAAATGCAGCTTTACGTGTATTAAAATATTGTAAGTTTAGACATAATTTCACTATCGAACTGTACAGATTTATAAACATATTTGAAAATATTTTTCTTGGTGTTAATGTAATGCCAACAATAGTTGTAAATGTATCTGCAACACTATGTATATAACATCTTTCTTGTAAAGAAAAAAGTAGCTAGAATTGTGACCACTGGCCTAAATGGTAAATAAAAAAATATTCCATTACCATGAAAAAAGTGAGCTTTTCATTATTTACGTTATTTCTTAAAAAGCTACCCTACTGATGATTTTATTTATTTATTATTCAATAATACACAAGTATAGAATCCATAAATGCTAATATTTAGATAATTTTATATTAATTTGTAATCCAAGTGTTTGATGCACAAGTGTCATGAAAGATTTTGCTGTATACCTATTATTTAATTTCATAACTTTTAGATAACCTCTGATTGTTGAGCAAATCAATGAACTATTTTGGAAATAATTTACCGAAGAATAAACAGCGTCAAAAACCAAATTAGTAGTTATTAGTTGTTATAGATGGCATAATATTCCAATCGTGCATATTTTTGTTTTTTTTACAATCACATCAACTTTTTTACACTATTTATTCTTCATAAATAATATAAATAGCTGTTAAAATGAAGTTACGTAATTATTTCGCAACAGGGTAAGCAATGTACGTACGCGTTTTACCTTTCGTTTGCTTGCACGGGCGTTCTATATTTGGACAATATTGTAAAGTAATTTATACGCCCTTGTCACTTTAATTTTAAGATACTAAGATATTTTTTAAGTAGCAAACCAAAGTTCGTAGTCCAATTAACATAAATTGTCAAGGACTTGAAAAATTAATGTCAGAATTATTAGTAAACATAAAAAAAGTTCATTGTAAATAACCACAAGTAGATAGTTAAGTTTTTTTATTTATGTAAGAAAAATTACATTTGCTGTGCATATTTGCCGTTTATGGATAAGATCCAGTCAAGACTTTTATTGTAAAATTTCCTAAAATAAATAAAAAAACGTTGTGTATAAAATACTTTTTGTTGTTTTATTTCTATGTTCAGTCTTTTATTATAAATATATAAATATATTAGTGGACATGCGTTGGCCTGTACGACGGCCCGTTTATTTATTTATTTACTAGCTTTCGCCCGCAACTTCGTCCGCGCAGACTACAGTTTATCGCTAAAAAAAGCATCCAATATTCTTCTAGGATATTAAAACCAATGCAAAAATACCACCAACGCTCTTAATGCTTTTTGGCAGACTTGTTATTATTTCGTTTCCATGGCAACCGTTCCTTACAGCGACTAATTGACATTTTCCAGTTTTCCCGTGGAAACTTATCATTTTCCCGAATAAAAAGTATCCCATGTCTTAGTCTATGGTATAAGCTATCTCCATTCTAAATTTTATCAAAATCTGTCCAGCCGTTATCTTGAAAGCTCCCTAAACAATAAATAAATATATATATTTGGGACAATTCCACACCAATTACCTAGCCCCAAACTAAGATACCCTGTAATATGGGCACTAAATAACGGATAACGGAAACATACATAAATACGAATATCACATCCATGACATCAATGAAACAAACAAACAAACAGACAACGTTTCACATTTTTATTTGGTGTGGATAACATTAAAAACTAGTTGGTACTTAATATTAATTAGATAAGAAAGTGATGACAGGGTAAGACATGGGTTCTGAAAGTGCTTAATATTGCTGGTTGTTCAAATTCCTTAAGGATACAAATTTGCCTTTTGTAGGACAAAAAAATACAAATTCCGGCGAGACTAATTTGGAGTTGGTACAAATTCATGTCCTTGCTAGGGTATGACACCAAAATATATCAATTTCTGGTTCCTGAGCAAACAAGTTATAGAGCAAATTTATGGCCTGAGCCGTGGGAACATAATTATTTAGCAGTCTGCGTGCGCACCTGCCGCGGCGGTGCCTTGAGCAGGCGCCGCGCGTGCTGCCACTTCAGCCGGTCCGGCGCGAACAATGAACAGCGAGCCAGAGCAGTAGGGTTATCAAGTTTGCTGTTGAGGTAATATTGCATCAACAATGCATACTTACATCTCAACTCCGACGTGTTGACACCTACCATTCCGGCGACGTACAGGGGCGGATATAGAAAATGATAGTTATCCATATATTTTATACCCGACTATGGCGAAGCAAGGGAAGGGTAATGAGTTTAACAGATTAGGTATGTATGTATGTATGTATGTATGTATGTATGTATGTATGTATGTATATATATATGTATGTCGGTATGTGCATGTTCCACCATGGTCCGTTTTTATAAGCAAGGTGTCAATGGATTCGTCTTCATTCTTAGAAGTGAGGATATTTTTTTATCCGACTAAGGCGAAGAAAAAGAGGGACATGTTCAAACAAAAAATTTGGTCCGATTTTGACAATCAAGGTATCAATCAATTAGTTTTCTTCGCAAGAGTGTCATAGCACAGGCTATTTTTTTTTACCCTACGTTAGTCGGGTTTTAGTTTTTGAACTTATGTCTTGACTATATAAATAGCGGGCAAGTTTCCGCTGAACCCGTTTTAACATAATTTAATTTTATATTTATGTGGTGTGTGTGTTATTGTTTATATTTGTGTGTGTATTTATGTGGTATATTATAATCAACTGCGAATGTATAGTATACAGTGATTATGGAATTTCTGTCGCCGAATCTGTACGCCTGTCTCATGACGAAACCAAGAAACTAGGAAGTTTTTTTACACATTTCTAAAATATGCTGTTTAAAGGTTAGTTCTACATCTAATGTCACTCTTAGTCGCGGATTACTGTGACGAGCTCGAGATAGAAATCGGACTAACACCAGAATAGGTCACATAAGCATCAGAACGGTACCCGGTGGTAGAAAGAGGTATATATTGTAGACGATTCGCAAAATAGCTAGAAAACAGTCGGAGTAACTTAGGTGAAACTCCATTCCAAGACATCGCTGTGGACGCGGTCAAAGACCTTTTTAAAGTCAAAATAAACCTCATCAAATTGAATATTTTGATCCATTTTGGTTACAGTAAAGTCTACAAAATTGATGTGGTTAGTAGTTATAGTGGACTTACCGGCTCTGAAGTTTCTTTACGGTTAAAAAATATACTACCTGTTTTTTTCACGATTTGCAATAAAAAAACGTGGATTGGCAGTTAACCTAACTGAGAGTTGAAGTGACATGTCCATTTTTATGAATGTACATTATTTTGTACTTGCCCTAGTTAAAAGTGTTAGCAATTGAACTAGCATGTTTGGCTCCACAAAGCCTTTTATCGACACCAATCAACAAAAACATCAGAAAGCCGTCCCAAACCTTTTTGATCGGGCGAGTCAATCAATCCCGAATTAGTAAACATTTTCGGATGCATTAGGAGCGTTCGGTCGAGTTTCAGAGTTCGTGCTGAATAATAGATGCGTAGCTACGTTCCCAAACGAATTACCCGACTAAATTATTGAGCACGCTACGGCTGACCGCTTCAGTAAAGAATAATGCCATAGCACACCCGAAAATAAGGTCTTATTGATGAAACAATAGGGTTCTTGAGTGAGAAATTGACAGTTATTGTTTTTAAAGATTGTGTTGACAGTGGTCTTTGGGCTTTTAAACGGTAACTTTTGCGTAAAAATAATTAACAAAACTAGTTACGTCGCTCCTCAAATTAAGTTTCTCTATCAATAGATCAAAAAACAAACACGGAAGAGAATACCTAATTATTATTAGGTAGATACTGAGGCAAATGGAGAACCATTTCTTTTTTCGAAGACTACTAAAAAGATCTGAGAACGTTCTCTTTGGCTGATTAACAAAGCAGTACAGAACGGATATAAGAAAATCTTTTTGTCAAATACGATTTTTTACCCGTCTTGTACAAGCAACCTAACAACTCTACCTCAATACGAGGAAGTAAAAGTTCGGGTAATGGCTTGACGCCTTCAGTAATTTGGCTATGAATGATTGATTAGGCTGCTAACTTGTGGAAATGGTCTGTGGATAAATAGGTTTTATAATTAAGTTTTTGGAAAAAAAAAACAATGTGATGTGTTGTAGAGTTTATTTTTATTCTCAATCTTGTGTTTCTTCGATTGTTCAAAATTGGTGGAATATTAAGTAACCATTAAGTATTTGTTAACGTACACGAGTGTGGGCAAAAGAAACATACGCAAAAATAAATGGTATCATGTGGTTTTTCCAAAACTCCCTTGGAAGTTTCAGTGAAACGACCGGCAATTTATTGAATCACTAGCTGATGCCTGCGGCTTCGCACGCGTGGTAATTTCTTTAGGTTAAAAGTACTCTTTGTGCTATTCCAAGACCTAAATACAATATACCAACATTTAATCAAAATTCCTTCAGCCATCAAAAAGATTTTTATCGATTGCTCGGCTTCTACGCATCGATTTGAGATACCATCGTTATTACCTATACCTACCCCAGTTGTTAAGTCAAACCATAAGCTATCCAACAGTGAAAACCACATTGCAATCGGTCCAGTAGCATTTACGTGATGCCCGCACAAACATACAGACAAAGTAACAAACAAACAGACAAACAGGCAGACACAATTTTTTAAAATGTTATGTTCTTGTTAAGTAGCTAATTTTAAGTGCTTCTGACCATTGTTTTTACTATCTTCTTTGTACATACTACTTTGTTCTATTAGTATAGATAGGTTACTTTGACAGTTGACGTTACATGACAATTTTTAAATCTATTTAAACTTGAAATTATCAAAGCCGCCGCAGAAGAGATTACAAAAAGAACATAAAAAAGTTTATAACAATTATAGTTTTAGTACTTTTTAAAGATTGATTTAAAAGTTAAGCAATGCTATTTTGTATGATATTTACTGTTTTTTTCAAACACTTGAATACGAAACTTATAAACGACATGATTTATGTTATATTTAACTAAAAATGCCAATATCATGATGTTACTTTATATATCATCAAAAATCCCCTGAGATCATAATTTCCATATCTCAGGGATCACCATGGACACCGATGTGCTTGATAATCCTTTAGTACACATTTGGAAAATTACTTATAACATAATGAAACATTAAATAAATTTGAAAATGCCAGTTTGCATAATAAGATAAATAAACCCGCTTCAACATAGAAATTATGTTGGGTATTCTTCGCCATATGAGCATTCTTCCTTAGGGGAATCATCTCGTACATCTTTTCTTTTTCCGGTGGAGTGCTCTAGCGCCCGCCCCTTAGGTGAAGTTTGAGAGGCGGTAGACCAACAGCACTTACTTTTCCTAAAAAAAAACTCCTTTTCTTTCTGAGAAGTGTAAAAATGAGAGGCCTTATCGCGTCAGATTCCAAAAATGAAGACCAGAACTAGCAAAGGATTGAGACGACCCTGACCATTAGTGAGACAGCACAATATATTGATAAAGTGATGAGACGAGCAAGGCATCATTGTAATGGTAAACATCAGACCTATCTGAATAAATTGCATTGTATATATACTTTTTTCTAAGAAGAAAAACTCCTAGAACAAGATTCTTCTTTTTCAGCGCACATTAAACTTTTTTGACTTTTGACAGCATGCTGAGAAGCTGATGCAGTGAAGGTGCAGAGGATTGAGGAGAGGTGGAAGGTTGCATTTCAGTGACAGTCTGCTCTTAAATTCTGAAATTATTCCATAGATTCATGTCGTCTCCATCTCATACATCAAATTGAAGGGCATAACTGGCATACATTCAAAAAATGTTCCCCAAACCATCAGACAAATTATATGTGGTGTACCGTTATGTTTGATCACAAGAAGTAAAATAATTGCCTCAAAGCTTTCGTACTTCCTAAATAAGTATGTATTATGAATTATGACCCTACGTGACAGCTGACACATTTCCTTAGGTAAAGTAAGGAATAAGTAAATCTAAAAACATTTAAAAATAAGTTGTATGTAGTAGCCATGTCATGATGTAAATGAGAAAGGGCTATCGCAACTAAATGCGTATACAACATTTCGTGTCTATGCTGTTAACAGCTGAGGAGTTCCCGTACTAAGTTTCATCATGACATGTCTACTGCATAAAAGTTTTTTTTAATGTTTCAAATTAACTTATTTTTTGTGTATTGATAGGAAGGACTAACTTAAAATAATGCGTTAAATAATAAACAGTAATATAGCACCAGTAATTTGCTTAATTACAGCATGAAATTAATAAACTTTATTTGGTTTAGTCTGCAAATAAAAACGAAAGCCTTCAACCAGTGCGTCCTAATTTGTATGACTTGCAGAGCTGAGACGTAGACTCTCACGGTACAACTAGTTCACTAATTCAAAGTGAACTAGCGTGCTGTGGAAAGGATTATTTATGCTTGGAGTTTCTCTGAGAGATTGAATCCAGAAAGAGATGATACGATAGAGAACCAAAGTTATCGACATAGCCCATAGGATTACTAGGCTAAAATGGCAGTGGGCTAGTCATGTTTGCCTAAGGAACGGTAGGGTAGACGGGTCTTTGAGTCAGAGGCGGCTCGTGAAAATTTTTAAAGGGGGTTCACTAAAAAATAAAATAAGAGAAAATGTCTTGCTTAGCATTAACTTATACAAAAACTCCATGCGCCGGTCTTTTTGGCGAGTGAAAACATGTATTACTTTCTTGTGAAAGTCAGCGATGGAATTCATTAATTGTTTTTCTATGCTTATCATACACAATACACAATGCATTCAGGCGATCTTGCACCATTGCGCTGCGTTGCGTGTACACGTTTTGACTTTGTTTAACGTCGAAAAACAGCGCTCACATTCCACTGAGGTCATAGCAGTAAGACATAAAAAAAACAAAAGTTTCATGCTTTCAGCAAATACGGATTCTAATGCAAACTTAACCGGCAACACCGCGCGTCAATCTCAGCGTTGCGCGGTCACCGGTCACCGCGATCTGGCAACGTAGCTCAAGAGCGCCGCTCCAGATTTGGCTAACATCTCATACAAAATCTTTTGTTTCACGTGCCAGACTGTGTAGAGTTTTCTCTTTCGCACTCATTGAATTCCGTGCTTAACTTTGTACTAAATTTTGTTTCATAGGAGCGCAATCGCTGGCGCTCCACAACTACTAGTACAACTTCACACTAAATATTTTTAATGAAGCAATTTCTTTTAGTGGAATGCTGTATTCAGTTCAGAGTGTAAAGGGAAATCAATGCCTGATCACTTATGAAAAAAATATAAGTACCTACGGATAAAAAAAAACTCATTTTTATTAATATTTTTAAAAAAGGTCCTTAGGACGAGCCGCCTCTGCTTTGAGTAGAGATCGCAAACGTCAAACGTTATTAAGGAGCCTTCCAGGCAGATGGAGTGACGATATACGTAAGATGGCTGGCGGCGGTTGGAAAGGATGAGCCAAAGATTGGGCTCAGTGGCGTGCTTTGGGAGAGGCTTATATCCAGGAGTGGATTAATACCGGCTGATAATTATGATGATGATGAGTTATGGCTACAATTACCGTGGCATCCTCTTTGCATTGCAACTACTTGTAGTTGTAATCAAACTTTCATGGATATTTTCACTGCTGCTGATTTTGTTTCGTTTCTGGTTAAGTGTTTTGTTAGATTTTAGCCACACAATTTTAACCATAATTATGTTCTTGCATTGACTTTTGTTTTGTTTGTTGTTTAACCCTCTGCCACAGAATAAATAATAGTACATGCCTCGCAATATTCCTTGGGCTACCAGCTACAACTTCACATAGGTACAAATTCTATGCACTATTTAAACTAGTGCTTAACTCAGTCTTAGGCAAAAGTAGGTCAAAATACAAGGCCAGGTCTACACTATAGATAGTGGCTCTGTGAGTTGTAGACCTCGCGCGTACAAACTTATTTGCAAACAATCTAGCAGTTCACAGTAGCACCATCTAGTGACCTTATTATAAAACTAACATTTATAACTAAGGTGCTAAATCAATCCCTACCTAGTAGGTAAAAGGCTGATTCCACTGGAAGAAGAAGAAGATACATCTATACTTATACTTATTATTAAACTGTAACGGGTCCAATTCTATACATTGAAGTTTTTTTTTTTTGGAGGTTACTATATATTTGATACTGAAGCCAAAACTGTATATTTTTAATTTTTGTCTGTCTGTCTGTATCTTGGCTAGGCATCACGCCGAAACTATTAAATGAATTTAAATGAAACTTGGTATAATTTTGGTTCATACAACGAGGTAGGAGATAGGATACTTTTCATCCCGAAAAATAAAAGGGTTCCCGCAGGATACGGGTTGAAAGTTATTTAAAAAAATACTTACCACTCTGAAAATACTGGAAGGATTTTGATGCAATTTGGCAAAGTCATAGTTTATATGATGGGTAAAAATTGAGAATACTTTTTATCCCGAAAAAATAAAGGGTTCCTGCGGGATAGTGGTCTAAAGTTATGTAAATTTTGAAGTAATTAATATATTTTTCGAGGGTACTCTATTTCTGTCTGTCTCTCTGTATCTTGACCGAAAAATCATACCAAGTTTCATTTTAGTTCATACTACGATGTAGGATATTGAATACTTTTTAGCCCAAAAAAATAAATAGGATATTGGTTAAGAGTTATTTAAAAGAACACGTATCACGCTGAATCTACTAAACAGATTTTGATGCAACTTAAAACAGTCATACATTATATGATGGGTTAAAATTGAGGATACTTTTTATCCCGAAAAAATAAACCGTTTCTGCGGGTCCAAAGTTATATTAATTTGAAAATAAAAAAATATCTATACGTATAATAAAGCAATCAAAGCGTACTTACAAAGCACGCGCACGCGTAGCAAGGTAGTTGGTTAAAATATATCATTTCTTTAATGGTGTCTTTGTCTGTTTGTCTGCCTAACTGTGTGTTTGATCGCGCATCACGTAAAAACAGCTGAACCGATTGCGATGTGGTTTTCATTGTTGAATAGCTTAGTGTACTTGGTATCTCAGTCCGATAACTTGAAGCCGAGCAATCGATGAAAACCTATTCGACGTCGGAACGAAGTTTTAAATTTGGGATATTTGTACTTTTGGTTCTGGAATAGTTATATAATCATTATATCCCAGAAAAGAGACCACGCGCGCAACGCCGCGGGCACATCTAGTATATACATATATGTATATGCCAAATATGCTGATAAACACATTACCGGACCTTTGCTGTTCAAATTAGTGAAAACACTGGTAAAATCGGATATTTTATAAATAAATATTTAAAGAAACCCTTAGCTACCCGTACGAAGCCGGGGCTAGTCGCAAGCATTAAATTTTAGGGATTCGCCTAGAATAACAAGAACAAAAAAAAACCCGATCCCCTCCCCTCAATATAGCTAAGAACCATATCACCGCAAATGCTGAGTTTACCCCCCTTTGCCCTTAAATATAATTATATCCTTTTTGTATTGATACTGTGTGCACACTTTACTTTATTTCTAGTGGCAATAAATACTATTTTTATTTTTAATTACTTTTTATCGATCACATCAGCTTTCAAACATTAAAAACCAAATCAAAATCGGTCCATTTGTTTGGGAGCTACAGACAGACACACCGTGATACAATCCTTAACTTATAAGCCCTTAGAGTTCGGGGCCTAAAAATATAGCACAAGCCCAACCATCCTTGGCACGGGCACGATGCGCCGCTCCTGTAATAACGCGATCAAACGTATAAGAATTTTAACAGCGGACGTGGCGGGAAGTTTAAACTGTGTGGGATAATTTATTAACCTGAGTGAATTAGTACGAGTAGGCTGTATTAATTAGCTTGTTTTGTGTGTACATATGTACTTACGCATTGTCATATTGTATGTTAAGTTAATAGGATTATTTCTTAATTTAAAAAGGGTTTCAGTGTCTTTAAAGTTCATTTAGCGACCGGAAAATTATCTAGACATAATTAGGAAACTACCTAATAAACTATGACTAACCTATAAAACTACATGCATCCAGCCCCCATTTCAAAATAGAGAAAGGAGTAAAACAGGGTAATCCGTTTTCTCCAAAATTCTGCACCAGTACCTTGGAAGAGATATTTAAGACACTAGAGGAACCCTGGGCAGCAAAATGCATTGACGTCGGTGATACCAAACTAACTAATTTGCGATTTGCAGATGACATTGTTCTTTTTGCTCCAACTGCATCCGAACTGCAACAAATGCTACAAGACCTGAGCACGGCATGCCTTTAGGTTGGACTTGCGATGAATCGGTGAAAGACTCAGATCATAACCAATAGCACTAAACGTAGGGTCGATGATGATTGGTAGATGGGCATTACTACACCATGTCGATGAATATATCTACTTGGTCCAGCTAGTCTCCTTCACAAATCGGCAGGACGAAGAGATCAGTCGCCGTATTGAGAATTCCTAGATGAGATACTGGTCCATGAAGACGCTAAAGAAGGGTGACTAAAGTGCACCCTCATTGAAATGTGTGTACTGCCCGTTCTAACCTACGGTGGTCATTGACCGCAGTGCAAAATTCCAGGCTTAAGGTTTGCCAGAGAGCCATGGAGCGGAGCATTCTCGAAGTCAAAAGGACAGATCGAGTTCGAAATACCACGCTCCGTTCAAAGACTGGCATTGCTGATGCAGGTTTCAAATGTGCTAAATTGAAATGGGATTGGGCAGAACAGAGCATGTAGCCTGCATGCACCCAGATAGATGGGCAAAAGTAGTCACACAATGGGAGCCCAAAGACGGTCGGCGACGCCGTGGCCGGCCTCACAAAAGGTGGCGTGATGACTTAATCGCCTATCAACCCAACTGGCTGGATTTCACTTTGGATAGAGATGCGTGGAAGACAATGGGGGAGACCTTTGCCCAGCAGTGGGACACAAAAGGTTAACAACAAATAAAAAAATAGGAAACGGGACGCAATGTGATTAAGCGCTTAAAATAACTAGCTTAAAAAAACACGCCTGCCTTGCCAAAAAGAACTATGCCAATAAATTATTTATTGCCGGAATGTGCTTATCAAGGCCTTTTATATGATACCAATACCGAAAACATCGAAAGAAAAAACGTTTGAAAAGGAGCCATACTGCGGCCGTATTGTTTTTTTTTTAATTACCTTAATGTACTCGGGGGGATGTAAGGTTTCTAACGATACCCCATAAGTCTACATCTGTTTAGGCATATAAAAGTAATGGTGGAATAAAGAACTCACATACATACAAACATACATACAAACATACATTCAAACATACATACAAACATACATATATACATACATACATACATACAAACATACATACAAACATACATACATACAAACATATATACAAACATACATACAAACATACATACAAATACAATCCTGAAAACATAACAATCCTTTTTTTTTGGCAGTCGTGTTAAAAGAAGTTATGTTGACGAATGATTGTAGGTTTTATGTTTTCTTGTCAACTAACTAACTTAGTACATGAACGTCGGGTGGCGCAATAGCTAACTTTGCGCAGTACTGAGCAATACTGATTACTTTTTGTGGGCGCAATTCTATGAAACATAATAATAATATATTTAATAATATATTTTAGATCAATTCTTCACAATCATTTTAACTTGCTTCCCTTTACCTAACAATCCAAACGAAAATCCAACACAAAGATCATGACTGCCTACTCATAAATAAATGTTATATCAGGAACACCAAATAAACCCTTACCTAATATTGAGTAGTGAATTAGTAATAGATAAGCAACAATAAGAAAATACACAAGATAATAAGGACATAATTTCAACTGCTGAAATATGCATGGTAAGTAATGTCTGACATTTACCTACGTGACAGAATAAATAATAGTACCTACGTGACACAGTTACGCGACATCTACTAACTAACCCCTTTAGAAAGGTCACTGTTATGAATAGGTTGATATTAATAAGTTTAATGTGTTTAAAGACGGGTATTCATGGCGATTCTTTGATGCGAAAGATCAACGCTGTATACTGATCCCTCACGTCATTTTACTGTGTGTGGTGGTGATGATGAAGTATGAAAAAGTCTGCACAAAAAAGATAATCAAAATAAATGGTCTAAAGTACCTACTTAAAATAAGCTACTGAACAAGAATATAACATACAGAAAAAAAAGTGTCTGCCTGTTTTTTCTGTATGTTTGTTTGTTCGCGTATCACGTAAAAACAAGTGGACCGATTGCGATGCGAGTTTCACTGTTGGATATCATAGGTTATGACTTAAATCCGATGAGAAGAAGTTGATGTCCATAAAAACTTTTTGACAGCTGAAGGAATTTTGATCAAATGTTGGTATATTGGTATTTCGTGTCTGTGCTGTTGTCCGTTGAGGAGTTCCCAATTCAGGAGCCAACCCAGAGAGCTGCAGCCATGTAATGGTAAAACTTCAAACCTATATATGGCTGTATGGCTGTATAGTCATAGTAGAATGTGTACAATTTCGTGACAGTGCTGTTGACAGTTGAAGAGTTCCTTTATCTAGAGCTGTTCCTGGACGTCGATTAGGGTCATGTTTACCATAAAAATGCATTGTCATCGGAACTGAACCAACATCTAAAAATTCAACTCCATAGAATAAAAGAAAGTGGTTCTAACTCAGCTTGCAAGATTTGACCTAAACAAACATACATACAGACATACATTATACAAACATTGCAAGTTAAATAAAAGCTTTTAATAATATTCAATTTAGTTAAAATTTAGGAAAGACAAATTGAAGACATTGAAGCAAGACGAATCTGAGAAACCTTGGATACACATTACTCCAGCTCATTTTATCGTAGCCCTGATTTACACTAAAAGCAATTTAATCTATATTGTATCCAAATAACCAGCACCAGCTTCTTAACCATCTTCAAAAAGGAACTATCAAGTTGACTAAAGAATAATGACCGCCGTTGTTTCTTCAGTAGACTGAAGAAACAGTACTGTTTATCCTGTGCTTCAGTGCCCTTGCAACTGAATTGCAGTACCGTTTTAGTACTTACAGTCTCGTGAAGTTACTTCCAGCTCTCAGTACTTTCAGTAAGTACATGACGAAGTATACTGTGATTCATACAAGAAAATAATTCGGGTAGGCTTTCAGCATAAAGCGGTAAGACGCAGATGCTCCAGATTCTAGATCCTTTCAAACCACACATACAAGGCAGGCATAAATCCAGTCACATTTCACACGACCCAACCCGTTACCACCTTATAAATCGTAGCATTTGTCGGGACGCGGAAATCGGAACTACCCGAGAACCACAGCGATGCTGTTCTTAACCCATTTATAGTTCCATTTCAAGATTTGATTTGCATAACTAACCTTCTTAGTGGAGTAACTAAGCCTGGTTTCGGTTTTGAAATAGTTTTCTTTGACAATATACTTGATCCGTGATGTAGGTATGTATAGTTTTTGGGTACAGAGTATTTACTTTTGTGTGACTTATCTATTTAGCTAGTAAGTTAACCGTAGTAGTAGTAGTAACCTTAAATTCTGAACACGTTTTTCTTAAATTTTTCATGTAGTTGGTTGTTTGCTTGAAGCTTGATGAGTCAAGATAGATGCAAAAAAAAAACATTTCCATTTTAGTCACATTATCAATACCTATCGTTATTAAGTGAACAATTGGTTATTCGACAAATATTTGTGAATAGCTTTTGCCCTCGATTTCGAACGCTCGAACAAAAGTTTATCGCGAAATCAAATCCTATGTTCATCTAGGATATTAAAAACCAATGCAAATCATAGCACCAACGCTTTTGATGCTGTTTGACAGACTTGTTATTATTTCGTTTCAACGGCAACGTCATACCGTTCCTTACAGTGAGTAATATTCTTATTAAGTTTTCCCATGTCAACTTACCATTTTCCGGGATAAAATGTTGGTCTCTACAGTACCTATTTACAAAGTTTCATCAAAATCTGATTAGCGTGAAAGATCCCCAAACAAATAAACAAACATACAGACAACGTTTTACTGTTATTATTAGTGTGTATTAGCATTGAAAATTACGGCATTTCATAGAAATCGGTAGAAAAATATGTCACGAGTGTATTTTTTTATTTCCTGCTAATTTCTAGCGTTTGACTACTATTTCATCATAAACTTATTCCACAAAGCTACTTTGCAATTGATCTCTTCACTCTATCTTTAAATAACTACAAGGAAGAACTGGAACATAAGCATTATCAAGAAAAGCAATATGTCGTTTCATGGCAGATATGAGAGCACCGGCACTCGAGAACGAAGCTCATGTTAGAACTTATTCGCAGTCGAAGACACCCAGATTTCCCAGTGTTCGGGAAACACTGACGTCGTCGGCAGATTTCCGGTCCATTTGCATCCTCAGTGACTGTGCCAGTGAATTTGCTTAGTATTTATTGGTGAACCGTAATATATATACCCTTGACGTGTTCAGGTCCATAGTGTACACCAGGTTATCTCAAACTACAACTGACTGTACAAACTGTAGGTCCATGTACCTATAACGTACATTAGTTGGGCGTAGGGTGTACAATGTGCACATTACTGTACACGCCAAGATTTTGTATTTGTAACGGCGGCATCAAAAACTACATTTGTTATGCAATACGGTGACATAAGCGGAAAGCTCGTTCTGGATTGTCCCTTAGAAGATCAAATTTAAAAACATACAATCGATAACAACTAATAATTTCTTATTGTTTCATTAACTTTAATGGATGGCGTTTGATTCAATGAGAACCTAGATTATAAAATAAAAAAATATCTATTACACCTAATATACTGATACGTGCGTAATACTTATTAAAGTTTAGCACGTGTATGAGCATTATTTCATGTTGAATTAATTTCACGCACGACAACTGTTTTGAACTTATATGTCTTGTTGTCATTTTTCGGTCTGACCAGTACCACTGTATTGAAGATCTGTCCTTCGACATACTCATATAACATCAATAGCTATCAATGGTAATTTTCGCCCTAACCACGCCTCGAACAGTATACTCGAAAATCGACGATTGTAATTAAATAAACGCCCAAGTGTAATTGTCACCTTTCGAACTTTACGAAGCGTGTGTTCCTTCATAATGATGTGTAGCAACCACCGCGGAAGCAGCACCAATTATAACTTGGAATAACTTGAACAAAGCGTGAGTTACATGAGTTATTTTCTCAGAAACTCTTCCGAGACCGTCGCTGCGAATTTAGAACAATACAGTATGTTTCACAGTAGCTTAGATCTCGTTATGTGCGTGTTAGACATATATTTGTCGTTTTGACAACGAAACGTTTTGTATTTTGAGGTTACTTGTATACAACATTCTCCGCAAATATCATATCACTTTAAAACGAAATGTTCGTTTTGAAACGAAGTATTGACCACTTTAAGTCAGACCACTTTTAGGACGAAGTGTTTGTTATGGAACGAAGTTTTGATTACTTTAGAAAAGTATGGTACCACCCATCATTATATTATAAATTACTATACTACTATATATTATTTTGTAGTATAGTAATATATACTATAATATTATATTATACTATTATAATGTCTAATGTAATTTATAAAGTAAATGGTAGATACTCGGCTGATTTATTTTCAAACGGATTGAATGATCTTGGTAGACGTCAGATGTTCTATCGTCACCCAATGATGTTATATATATGTATAAAACTGAGGTAGATACGTTGTACTCCGCTCTGCGTGGCGAAACAAACACAAGTTAATCAGCTTGTGTCGACTTAGTCCCGAACAGAGTGGCAACGACGCAACACGTAAATACACGCGACTTCCGAAACATGAAAAGTAATAAAAATGCTATCTTGTGTATTTAGAAAGCGCACTACATACACTGGGACGACTGTGGAAGGCAGGACGGATGTGTCTTTTTTTATTTTAAGTACTGGTTACGGTATTCAAAATGGAAAATAATAAATTTAATTTTACTCTAAATCAACTGTTGCGATGTTGTCGCTTCGCTACCTACACGAACGAGACAAGTAGCGGGTTACGTGTAAGAGTGACAGAGAACGCGATAATGGCGCGCATCGTTGTTAGTTTGGGATGTTGGGGCTTACCAACGGCTGACGATCGCCAGTCTGCGCTCTGACCTGTAAAGGCCACGGCTGACGATCTTCGGTCGGGGAGTCTAGCGGAGTTGCGACCCTATTTGTATTAGATTAGGATAGAGTATTTGTGTTACATATATTTGAAAACAGCTTGAAACGAGCGATTTTATTGGATAACTAGCTTACCCAACCGCGACTTCGTCCACGCAGACTATAGTTTATGGCGAAAAAAGCGTCCTACGTTGTTCTAGGATATTAAAAACCAATGCAAAAGTAGACTTAGACTTCTTGGTTATGGCCTCTGTGGCTTGTTGTTGGTATAGCATCAACTACTTAATCTGTGGCACCAACGCTCTTGCTGATTTTTGACAGACTTTTTTATTCATTATTTCGTTTCCATGGCAACCGTTCCTTACAGCGAGTATTCAACATGTTCCAGTTTTCCCGTGGAAACTTCCACGGAATTTGTGGAATTTTCCGGAATAAAAAGTATTCCATGTTTTATTTTAGGGAATAAGCTATCTCTCTTCCAAATTTCATTAAAATCCGTCCAGCAGTTATCGCGTGAAAGCTCCCCAAACATTACAAACAAACAAACAACGTTTTACTTTTATATATTGGTATGGATAAAGTGGTTCGGACCCAATCGTTTTTTTGTGAGTTAAGGCATTTTGGAACATGAAACTTGACCGAACGAGTTCTTCGACCGCATAGTGAGTGATTGTGATTGTTTATTTGTGTTGTTTTTAGTGATTTATAGCTTGTATTTTGTGATATTTCATCTAATAATACTGTAAGTAACATATTAAAATAATGTTGTGTATAGTGTCCCGCGAGTGACGATTGTCACAAAGTGCTTCAAAGTGCCTCTTTAGTCACTTTTGGCAGGAAAATGTAAAATATCACAGAGATATACAGAACCGCGTTGTCAAAAAGAGATAAACATATGTTGAGACGTAACATATATAGTATACGTTATATTTTTGATAGTATAATAGTATTTTTTTCGATGTTCTTTATTTTTTTAGGTATAAAATGATATTTAACATTATGTAATTTATTCTTTAAATAATTCACAAAAAAAGAATTTTTACGCGCGGTATTCAATTGTCCGGCGAACATACGGATGTTCTCCGGGATATATAGAACTATTATTATGAAAGTATGTTTTAAAAAAAAAACATTTTCATCTTGAATAAACCATTCTATCCATTTTGCCCCAGTTTACTCTAGCTGCTAGCCGACGTACGTAACTTCACAGGCCGTCATCGGCGGTGATTGGCGATCAGCCGCTCACTGCAACTGACTTAACTGAGAACATAATGTTTATCTCTTTTTAACGACGCGGTTCTGTATATCTCTGTGATCTTTTAGCCTCTTCAGTGATGCAAATATAGTTGCTTAAGTTCTATGTAAGTAGCTATAGTACAATTTCGCCGTGTTTTTAGTGTTTTATAATGGGTATGACGTCTCTATTTGTAAAATCTTGTTGCATATAAAAAGCCTCTCAGCTTAGCAATGTTTAATGTTCTGGTAGCCGTCACACCAAGAGTAGGTATCTTTGCAAGTTATGTACTGTTTAAATTACTATATAATGCTGCTACTGTGTTGCTGTGTGTTTATTGCTGAGTGTTACTTCATTGTAACGTGATGACATGATCAATAAATGATCAGTGCTGTTGTTACTCTGTTTAAATTTTATGTAATCCGCTAAATCCCTCTTGGTTGATGTAGCGACTAAATCTCCTAACGCCCGATCCCCTTTGGTTGCTGTAGCGACCTAAAATAAACACGGAATATAAGTTTTACATTTTTACCGATTTTAATCGATTTAAATGTAATCGCGCATTTATTATCGAATCTGTGTTTTTCTCTCCTCAAGGAAATACTATACCTTATATACTTAAACTTTATATACTTATTTACTATACCTTAAACCACCAAAAAGTATATATATTTAAAAAATAACAAGTAGTCACGATCCTCAACTATTTTGAGGAGGAGAAACTGTATTCTATTGTACATTTGATGTGAAATAAGTAGGTAATGAGATTATAATGTTTATTGATGTAAAAGTAATCATAAAATAATATATTCGCCACATAGTTTTCTTGCCGGTGTAATTCCGAATGCGTTGGTAAAATTATTTATGAATATATGTCAAAATGAATCCTACCTTCTTGTGTTTTTTGAATAATCCTTTATACTACAAAGCGGATCTTACTTGACCAAAGTTAATTTGATAATTTTATAATTTATGAAATGATCTATATGAAATATAGATATACATATAATGTTATATTTTGCTATCATGCGCAGTGGCCTAAGTTTTCAAGAAAGAGTGTTAGAGTAGAACAAACGGGGCACACCTCTTCTAACCTACCACAAGGGCGGGAAACTACCGTGGGCGACCTGAGAACGGACATTGACTTTGAACTCAACCTATTATCAAGGCATGAAATCAGTGACTTCACATGTAATCAGACCACACTAATATACGCGATTTGTCTCTGCTCTACCAAAGTTTGCAATCATAAGGAGCGAAATCAAGAGCTTTCAAGTAGTTTCCAAATGAAACTAACACATCTGCATGAAACACCGACACTATAATCACACAATATTTTATCATTAAATATTTAATTTTTATTTTATCATTTAATGGTAACATTAAAGTGATTAAAGTTTACTCAAAATTAATATTAATTTAACCGACAGGGTGAGTCTAGTCTAGTGAATGAAATCTACTATGTCCGGTTTCTGAGGTACTTTTATCTATGGTTTATCTATTCAATAGAGCTGTAAGTTGGTTCCATAACTTTTGAAAGTGCGTTTCCGATCAACGCAATCCATACCAATATATAAAAGTCAAATTTTGTCTGTTTCTTTGTTAGTTTGTTTGGTTTTTTTGTTTGGGGAGCTTAATGCGATAATTTCTGGACGGATTTTGATGAAATTTCGAATGGAGATAGCTTATACCCTAGAATAAAAATAGAATACTTTTTATCCGATTTTATTGTTTTATGTCGAAAAATTATAAGCTTTCATGGGAAAACTGGAAAATGTTGATTACTTGCTGTAAGGAACGGTTGCTATGGAAATGAAATAACAAGTCTGTCAAAAAACTTCAAGAGCATTGGTGTTACATTTGCGTTGGTTTTTTATATCCTAGAAGAACATGGGATGCTTTTTTCACGAAAAACAATAGACTGCGCGGACGAAGTCGCTGGTGGAAAAGCTAGTGTAAAATAAACTACGTTTAAGCTTAGGATAAGTTAACTGACCATTGCGTGCTGTTTATCGGTTTCATAACATTATTTGACGTTTCATTTCGTGACAAACTGAACCACCTCCTCTTATCCTACGAAGTTAAATTCTTACATATTGGTTCAGTTCCGATGACAATGCACTTTTATGGTAAGCATGACCTGAATCAACATACAGGATCAGCTCCAGATAAAGGAACTCCTCAAAATCAAACAGCACAGTCTTGAAATTTTGTGTATGCATTTTATTATGATAGCCATTTTGAAGTTTTACCATGATATGGCTGCTGCACTCCGAGTAGGCTCCTGACTAGAGAACTCCTCAACAGTTATCAGCACAGACACGAAATTTTGTGTTAGCATTATATTATGCTAGCCGGTTTGAAGTTTTACCATGACATGGTTGTTGAAAAAAATATTTTTTATTAAATATTTTTAAATTTACTTATTTAGCTTATAAATATGTTTTTGTTGTAATTATCGTTGAACGTAATTATATCGTTTTGGATTTTCTGTGCATAAATGAATAAAAACGCTATGGAGCATGTTACGGCTTGGGATAGTTCATCAGAATCAGATTTTGAAGTAATTGATATTATTGCAAATATATCTGTATCTAGAATCTTATGGCATCGAAAGAATCCTTTCAAAATGTACACGTATGAAAAATTTAAAATGAGATACGGTTTTCACAACAGCATTGTGAACCACCTTTGTGAAATAAATAATAGCTATTTCCACTTCAACTAAAATTTGGATTTTTTTGTGTAATGGTGATATTTAGTATACATCTCTTGATAAATGCCTGATTATTATCAAATATTAATAAAAATTATGCTGGATCATTAAATAAATTCAGAAAATAATGGTTAAAATAATAAAAAAGACTGCTAAGGAATTAAGAGGAAAAACGTGATTTAGTAATCACTTTTTAAAAAGGACCATCTATCGGCGGAATTATGAACTACTTATTGATAGTTATCGAACCATCAATTTTGTCTTCAGAAACACAGTGACAGATCTTACTCACAACTTTGTTGAATCAATAGTTATCGATAAGTTATATATGGACCTCAGAAACCGGTTATAAGCGGTGTACATAAATTATCTCAAGTGATTGACTCCATCTGAACTGTATACGAACCTTTAGTTAGGGTTCATCTACAAATCACAAGTGATTTGCTCCAGGTGAACTAAGTCCAGGTATGCTCAGATAATAGTTTATTTACAAAAAAATACCATAACAATTTGTGAATATTTCAAATAACACCTGTAAAACTTCCGCTATGCTGCTGGATCTTTCATACTGTATTACTAATATACTGTTACAGTTAGGTTGAGAATGTATAATGTTGTGGTAATGGGCTTTCACGCTTTTGTTTGTGCTTATACTTTATTTGAGCAGACATTTTATATGCGCAAGTTTAAGAGGCAGGGAAGAATATTATCTAGGATGAAATACTGAAAAGAAAAACATACACCTGGAATAAATGTTGTTTATTTCAGTTTAATAGCTAGAAATAACTGCGAAATACATTTTCATTAATTTGTGTAGAATTATATATACGATTTATATATCTAGATAGTAGCAAACTGACTTTATATTATAGTAGTTATTGTGTATACCTGGATAGATTGAACCTTAAAAGTTTTTGACAGGCAAAGGGTACACGCATTCAAAATATAGTACTGGCGAAGTTTGCTGATAATACTTTGAACAATATGAAGATGTTTCGAACCTAAACGAAATTAAAATCGAGTTTAATCTGCCTGCACTGAAAACCTGGAAAGGTCGAAGACAAGATACCGAAGTCCAAAAGGTTGGTCTGGTCACAACAACTAGAAATGCCAGATAATATATATATATATATATATATATATATATTATGCTCCGATCTCCACAAGTAGGAGATGGGAGCAGGTACCTATTTTCCAAATCTGTCGCTGTGGTATAAAACATGCGTGCTTCAAAAACTATAGCAACACTAAGACTAGCGAATCTAGCTCTTTTCCAGCTCTTTCAGCTCATTTTATAAATCCTTAAACGCATTTCAAGCAAAACGTTTATTCAACCTTTTCTTCAGGCGCTTCAGCAGATATATCTAAACATGGGAGGTCTATCACATCGGGACATCAAAGCTTTGGATCCTCGGCCCATTGAGCTGTGCGAGGTCTTTGATCCTTCAATGTGACTGTGGTGCTGCTAGCTTGAATGTTCATTCATAGATGTCGTTTGTGCATTAAAATTCGGAGTCGAAAAACTGCAGTTCTACGAGTTTTAATGTTAGTAGATTTTATTTGAATAGTAACTATACCATTTATTAAGTCTACGAATGCGTTTTTGGAGTTTTTGGGCTATTTTATATATATAGAATAATGATTAAAAGGTTTGCCATACACAAACTCTGTATTTGAGGAAGGTAAATGAACCAAAAATTGTATTTTTGTTTTAGCAAAATTTGCAAAATTAAATGCATATTTGGCCCGTACGGGCTACCGATAGCTGACTAGTGAAATAAGTATAATTAAAAAAAATAAGATTTTATGACCTTTTTTAATGAATGTCACCTTTTTATGTTATATTTTCCGTTTTTAATTTTTTAACTTCTTTTTTTATAACATTATCTTGTTTTTTTTTTCCTTCTTCTTTATGCATTTTTAAGTTTTTTTATTTCTTTGTCATCGATTTGTGAGCTACCCTGGAAAGTTTCAACCGGATAGCTAATTGGGAAGTGCTCGAAATTTCCAGGATAAACAAAATACATAGATACATATGAAAGGGCCGTTGCCCGGCTAAGGAAACGGACCTCCTTCTCAGGTAAAGGCGAGGAATTAAAACAAGATGGTAAATTCAATAACAAAGGGCTTTATTACAAAAAATAGAAAAAGCAGACATGAGTTATCGAATATTGGTACTCTCCCCTTTACTGAGGAATTTAAAAAGAAATATTTTACACTTAATTTAGTTTGTTCTGCATCAAAATAATTATAAACAGCAAGATCTTATAATAGGAAATAACTTAATACTCAAAACTCAAAATTCTCAAATATGATTACAATTTCATCTAACATATAAATTTTAGTAGATAACTCCGGCCTGTATGATATGAATTTACAATAGAAAAGCTGTATCCTAGGCTAGTAAACTTAGAGAGTCTGTGCTCAGCAGATCAACATGTATTGGTCACAACGCAACGGAATAATCTTGTCTTTGTCATAGAATGTTCTAAATTAAAAAGAACTTGTGCAAACAGAGTGTGTGTGTGTATGATTGTGTTTCCCAGAGGGAAATCAAACTCTAAAAACAGAAAGTAAAATAGAATCTAAGACAGAAAGTATATAGAAAATATATAGTAAATAAACAGAAAGTATCTAGATAATATCAGAAAGTATCTTTCAACAATATATTAACCCACAAGTAGGCGTAGGCTTCCCTCAACACTGTAGCTCGCTGACTCAAAATGATTTGGAGTGGACCAACCTGGAAGCTTCCTGGGACGCCGTATCGTCGTCTCGCGTACCGCCGCGGAACGCCTCCTTACTCCACTCGATCAGCTCCTACTGCTTGACCACGAACGGTGGTGGTATCTTCTACTGGACAGGTGGTGTGTTGGAGTCCTTCTGGAGTCCCTCGTAGACCGGGTTCTTCCACGAACGGTGGTGAGCCCCGGGTGATCGCGCACAGCAGCTCGCAGTGGTGACGACAATAGCCGACCGTAGATGCACGATATAACCTGAAACCCACGTTCCTTCGTGTTCAAATGTGTCTCGAGATGCCCGCCTTAGATAGACGCGGTGCAAAATCAAAACAGATATTTCGTTGGAACAATACTGAAGTCACAAGAAATCACACTAACCTGGCTTTTGCACTCGTATACTTATTTCGCCTGTAACAGGGCAGCTTCGTTCTGGACAGCGTGCCTCGTGTGTGTGTTGTGTGTTCACACAAGAGAACTGCGTGTTTTTTCTGCTGCCTGCGTCGATCTTAATTACGTGCCAACTATGTATGCAAAATTCAGATTTACGTCCGAAATCAAAATCCAATCCACAGGCTTCTCTCTTGTATATATACGATCTTTGGTTTGCATCTTCGAGTAGCATTCTACTGAGATCTTGAACTTCCGGTCATCTCGAAAAGTCCAGAACTAACTCTGCCATGTGCTTCGTAAAGTAGACCTTGTCGGCCTAGTAATACTGGTCACTGTCCTCCAGCCAGTTCTGCTACATACCAGTCAGCATCCGGTGTTTACTTGAAAGAGTCTATAGAAAAAAAAACCAACTCTCTGGAACTTTGACGTGATTTTTGCATTATGTCAAAACCTTCCATGGTGTGACCATCGCAAGCGATTTCTAGATTTAAATTATTTTCGACATATCAAACGCTGCATTCTGTAATTATTATTTGTTAGCCAACTTAAAGATGCGACCAATTCTGGATTTTTAAACAAGCCGTTCCTCTTCCAAAGTTATTCAGAGCCCGAAATATTCCTGGAACGTCAATTATTAATAGCAACACTAAGAAGCTCGCTACTTGCCGATAGAGATCACCACTTAGTTTCCACCTTTCTTCTAGTTCACGCCACTTGTAGCTAGCTGTCGCTGCGTGGATTAACCATTTTATCTATTTTGAGACAGTAGATGAAAACTTTTCCCTTTCACTCGCAGAGGCAAATTCAACCATTATTTCTTGATTCTTAGATAGGCGAAATTATCAATCTGTCTTCAACAAGAAAAGCTTTCATTATTCCTTATACGAAGAAAGTGGCGCACGCGTGGTGGAGTTCGGCGTTTTTTACAAACTCGGCGTCTGGTTTTCAGATACGGAGAAAACACAACTTGATCTAATAGAAAAGACGCTGCTCCTCGCCAGATGGCGTTGTACTATATATTTTATTATCGAGATCTATAACAAAAATCTAACTTGGAGTCATGATTTAACATGTCACACATACATACAAGTGAAGTTAAATAAAAGCTTTTAAAAACTGCTGGAATTCCACGTACGGAAGGGAAAAAAACGTGTACCAACTAAAATAGCTATTCTTATTAACTATCTATTAGCCCGAATATGATTGAGTTTCAACCAAATTCATTGTTAGCAAATCCATGCGCTATCTATAGTAGCATAATAACTTTTGAATCCGCTTTACTATTTTGATAGCTATCTTGTACTATTTGGTATAGATATATGTATGTAGGTATGGATAATTTTGCGTGACGTCATTTATCCTGAACAAACTTAAATTTTGTTATTTATGCTTTGGAGGTCAAATACAAACATTAAAGTTCAGCACTGTCCTCTTGTAGACGAGTGAACACTTCCCTAGCACTTTAGCATAATGCAGCCTTAGTAAAAATAAAAAGACTGGTTTGTCTCAAGTATTTTCCACCCAACACTTCAAATTACATAAGCACACGGAATATTTTCTCGACAAATCTCCATGAGCGACAATACTTGTACATAAAATTATTCCGTCGCCTCACTTCATTCGTTTCTCTGACGTACAAATTGTATTCGTAAGCCTAAATTATTGCGTTACTGGGGTCCCGAATACGAAATTATAACCGCAATATGCAAATTAACAGTAAAACAACATCTTATAACGACACTACTGCTCCAGGATTGTACGTGAAGCAGTTGAAATTAAAAAATATCCCAATTTCAACCGAGAGGATGGTTTCAAGTTGGCTGCGTCCTGGAATCCCGTGATAAGCAAGTGTTCGCAGTTTACGAGTATATCAGAAGAAATCTGCAGATGTCGTAAGTGTTGTGTGTAGTGACAATTCTGAATTTTTACAAAACCAAATACGGGTAGTTGGAGACAACGCTCGCACTTCTCATCTCTGCCTGATACCCACTAGCTACTTCAAACTTCTCGTGACCACGATTATTGCACCTTGATCGAAATGTCGAGGTAAATAAAAAAACTGTTTTTAACGCGAAAAGTTAAAACATCTTATAAGTAGTTGGTCTGTTCTAACATGTGGCTTTCAATGTGACATATCTTTACGCGCGGACACAGCAACGTCTCAAATAAGCATGCAACTTAAGATCATTTTTTACATAAATCATTTTACTTCAAATTTCACTTTTTCTTCAATCAACCTGTAAACTTGTGAAATTTCTGACCATAAAAAAGTATCATAGACTACTTTGATTGTTTGGAATTCAGTTACTGTGTTGATCTGTATTTGCATCCCAACTGTACTTGCTTACTCATGGTTTGTTGTGGTAAATTGTTCCTTTTGTTGCATTTTATAATTTGTGAAGCTTCAAACCTGAAATTAAATTTATGTTATAACAAAGCGTTATTAGTGAAAATACCAATGGTAAACCGCACATTGACGGAATTTTCAAAATTAACGTGTATCGTTTTCACAAAGAGTGTATGACCGTCTTTCCATGGTGGATGTCCACAGATGAGTATTTTCCACTAGCATGACATTGGCAAATGCCCGACAGGTATAGAAATACGCCGGTTGCTGCTGCTGCAGGCCAGTGGGAAAACGCGTCACTTGTTTTTACAGGTACATTTATCACTCTGGTTGCTATAGCGTCGCTGAAACAGTGCTGGTGCCAGCCAATAGTGAGAAGCGGAGATGCACAGAGATGAGCGAAGATTATAACCAATACGATCTCAACGATAGCAACTCGATGACGACATCATCCCTCTTATGACGGCACTGCAATTATTTGTATCACAACACGAGTAACATTATTATACAAATACAAAAAACCCGACTGCTCAATAATTGCAAAAATAATCAAACTAATATTATAAAGGCGATAGTTTGTATGTATGTGAGGGTGTGTATATATGTTTGTTACTTTGTCACGGCTAAACGGATTTGGATAAAATTTGGTACGAGGGTAGCTTATACTCTGGATTAACACAAAGGCTATATATATCCCGGAATATGTATGGTTCCTGAAGGACGCTGGTGAAACCGCGGGGTGCAACTAGTACACTACTTTTCTTACATATTTTACTTTACTTTAATAGATGCAATTGCAACATTCATCATCATCATCATCATCATGTCAGCCTTTAGAAGTCCACTGTTGAACATAGGCCTCTCCCAAAGAGCACCATGACGAGCGATCTTGTGCCACCTCCTTCCACCGACTTCCTGCGATGGCTACAATGTCGTCGGTCCATAGTGTGGGGGGGTCTCCCCACACTCCGCTTGCCTGTTCGTGGTCGCCCTTCGAGAACCAGCGGAAAAAAGCCAAAAAAAAAAAAACTATTGCTACATTAGATTATAGTAATTACATTAACTTGAATAATCTAAAATAGGAAATTTTGTAAGAAGCTTAAAATAAATTTGGTACTGTTTAGTTATAAGAACTATACATTTTTGAAATGTTCTTATTAAGTACCTGTATTTTGATACCACCACACTCGATAGGTTTTGGTCGTTTTTTGTTCCGTCGAAAATACAATATGGCAGCTGCAAGCCGCCATTTTGGTTTTCTTGTCATTTAATATACATACATACAACCCAAACACATAATCCTCCTCAGTCAGGTAAAAATTCACGGCTGGTGAATATATTTGCATACATTTGCCTCAGGTCTCCGTTGCCGTATTGTTACTGGCGTCGCTCGTCCGTCGTCTCGAGCCGTCAACACCTAATGTCTAATAGTGGAAAAACGCCACGTCAGGCAATTTTACACTGGTATGTGCCGTGTTGGCAGATTTTCATACAAATGACAGCCGTCGCAGGTGCTGTCGCCATCAAAAGTGGAAAAACGCCCAATAGTGGAAAATCACCCACTGGTTGTTCGTGAGCCGTCTCCGGCTTGCCTCCACACAAATTCGCTTCAGTAGGCCTTTAAAAGCAGGTACTTTCTACAAGGAGTAAATCGTTTCAAATGAGAGGTTCATGAGTGCAGATAAATTGCGTTAAATCTCCGGCTCACGTCCTGGAAAATTTACCAATGTTTCAGAGCTGGGTCGGGTGACCATATAATGTAAGTGTTTGAACAAGATACTTTGGACTTGTTTTTTTTGTCGTCGTTATTTTAACATCTTTTTTTTTTAAATAGGTTTAATTACGTCATGTATATCGAATTACTGATTTCTATTTTAATTATTGTATAATATTTTACGACCTAAAATAGATATAAACACATTTTTTATTGTAATTTCGTATGATTTATCATTATCATCACTATCATCATTAGGACACAAGGCACGCCATTTGGCCCGATCTTTGGCCTTTTGCATCTTTTTCTGCCAGCAATCTTGCACAGTTTGTAGCTCTATCTAGCTAGTGGGCGTTCTTCATTATGTTTGCACATTCGCGGTCTCCACTCGGGAACACGTTTAGCCCAAAGGCTATAGGTACTTCGGCTAACATGGCCAGTCCACTGCCATTTCAGCTTGCTAATTCTCAGAGCTATGTTACCAAAACACCTTGGTTCTCTGCCATATCACCAAATTTGGATTCGATCCTAAGAAACTCCAATATTATTATAGTATTTCTATAGCCCGTTGAGTGACTTAGTTTGTGGACTAACTATGCTGTAAGTGTCCATGTATCAGCTCCTTCGTAGTTCCATATTTAGTGTTAATATTTTTCTGAATATTTTAACAACTAGTTGTCCCGCCCGCGACTTCGTCCGCGCGGACTACAGTTTATCGCGAAAAAAGCATACTTTGTTCTTCTAGGATATTAAAAACCAATGCAAAATGAAATATAGCACCGGTCGTGATGTTTTTTGACATATTTGTTATTTTGTATACCCAATTGTTATTAACTGAAAATTGTATAAAATGATTGATAATAAACTGTATAAACATAGTATATTCCAGGGTATAAGCTATCTCCATTATTCCAAGTTTCACCAAAATCCGTAAAGCTGTTATCGCGTGAAATCTCCCCAAACAAACAAATAAACAGACAACGTTTCACTTTTATAAATTGGTATGGTTTAATTTATACCTGCTTTTATTCATTGCGTCAGTTAACTTTTCGGTTAAAGATCCCTTATTTTTTATCCAGTAGTTTTATTTCTAAATAAATTCAATATTTTCAGTTCTCATAACTATTTTTGAATATATAAAAGCACCCATAACGAACACATTTCTTATTTAGGGCTTACCTACATTTAATTCAATAAACATTAAAACATTTCCTTCTCTGAAATCCTCTCTTAGTTAAAACGGTATACATCCTATGCAGAAAAGCATGTACGTACTTGCTCTTCCGGAACATTTTAAGCATCTACTTCTATTTAAAAGCGAAATACTTAAACAGCTATACATAAATTGAATTTCTAGCTTATTTTTAACCGATTTCAGAAATGGACGAGGCTTTCAATGTGACGTTTATCTTAGAGAAGACGCGTAGTTATTTTAGGGTATTATTTATACTTCTTACTCCAAACTTGCGTGTCTAGCTTATTTCCCTATTGGTTCAGTTGTTTTTTGGTTAAAATAAATGCCTATTAATAAATAACCATCAATGGCACTCGCAAAAAGATTCTCAAACAATTATTATTATTTATATTAGAAAGGGACATAAGAAAACTTTTTCCCTTAAAATAACCCTCAAGGAAATACTTTACCCTCTATGAAATAAACACCAAAGCTGTATTCCTACCTACTGGCAACGCAAGGCCGATGAAGCGGTTAATTCAATCAGTGATATCTATTCAGAGATCCAATTTACGTAAGAGACTCTGAATACAATGTAAAACAGTGCTTAAGATCACAACATAATTAACTCCCTCCGGCCGCGAGGTTCGATCAAGCGAACCACGAGGATTTTTAAGTCCTGGTGGTTCGATTCAATAATCGAACTGTGCAGAGTTTGCTATTTAATGTCCAAACGGTCCGATCAAGCGAACCACGAGAATTTTTAGGTCCTTATGGTTCGATTGAATGATCGAGCTGTGCAGATTTTGTTATTTTATGTCTACACGGTTCGATGAAGCAAACTACGAAGAATCAAAGAGAGGCTATGGTGGACCGTTTAAATTTAGCCTTAGAGCCGTGTCCGATTGGGGCGATGCTAACCTGGTTAAGTTTAAGGCTACTAAAACGCAGGTGTGTTTGTTCTCTGCTAAAAAAGTCCTCTTAACCGATCTCCGTCTTTTCTTAGTGTAACAATACCATTAGGCGACCATCTGGAGCTTTTAGGTGTCGAACTCTCAACGAACCTGAATTTTGGGTCTTACATTGAATCCAAAGCTAAGGTAGCTGCAAAGAAACTGGGTATTTTGTCTAAGGTTAGGCGGTACTTCACACCGGGACAGCTTTTGAATCTTTACCAAGCACAGGTCCGATCTTGTATGGATAACTGCTGCCACCTCTGCTGACGGTTTTGCCAAGTATCAGCTCGAGGCTTTGGATTCAATTGAGAGACGTGCTATGAGGCTCATTGGAGATGACACTCTGGTAAAGAGTAAGCTTCAAAGTCTGGTGACTGTGTCTGGGTGCACGGCCGTGTGTTTATCGTGAAACGAAAACTCTGCCACGTACAAATCGCATGTTAAACCTAATTGTGTTGTCACGAGGCGGTCCCAGGGTTTGGGTTGCTCCCACTAGCCCAGGACCCAAACCTCAGTGACACAGAATTACAGGAACTATTGGAAGCACAGGAACAGGAGTAGATGATCAGACTTTTGTACTAACACGATTCGGATTAAAATAACCTCTTATGTATTATCGTTTATATATATACAAGTGTAATTCAACTGGTTATAAACTTATTTATGTATTTTATATCATATTTCCCTTTTGCTCCAAAATCAATGTAAATAATGACAGGATATTTGTATTTAGAATGAATAATGACCAACTATCAAAAATGAAAAGAAATGGATTATGAAAGAATTAAGAGATCAAAAGAGTATCATTATGAAAGAGGTTTTGACCTCGTCACAGTGTATCCTTACACATTCCCAACCTATCCCCATCCATCCCCACCTATCCCCACCCATATCCAAGGATTTGGTGCACTTAGGTCAGATTCTGCTTTCGTGAAAATAAATATAAGGCAGTTGTTTTTCAGGCGATAACGATAGAAGGATTTCCGACCGTCAGATTATTTTTTATTATGCTGTTATTTTTCTGATGTAAATGGAATCTTTCTTTAGTATAGTGTAAAGTCAGATGACAGCCCACCTATACCCACCCAGATCCACTCCACGTTGACTAGTAGTGATATTTCTCATCGATATCTTCATTTTGGATGACAGCTGTCAATTTTAAAAGGGCTATAACTCTGAAACTATTAATCTTAGACTAGCAGTTTTTTACAGAAGTGATAGATCTCATCGATATCTTCATTTTGGATGACAGCTGTCAAACTTAAAAGGGCTATAACTCTGAAACTATTAATACTAGATTAGTAGTTTCTTTACAGAAGTGATAGATCTCATCGATATCTTCATTTTGTATGACAGCTGTCAAACTTAAAAGGGATATAACTCTGAAACTATTAATCCTAGACTAGTAGTTTCTTTACAGAAGTGATAGATCTCATCGATATCTTCATTTTGTATGACAGCTGTCAAACTAAAAAGGGATATAACTCTGAAACTATTAATCCTAGACTAGTAGTTTTTTTACAGAAGTGATAGATCTCATCGATATCTTCATTTTGTATGACAGCTGTCAAACTTAAAAGGGATATAACTCTGAAACTATTAATCCTAGACTATTAGTTTCCTTACAGAAGTGATAGATCTCATCGATATCTTCATTTTGTATGACAGCTGTCAAACTTAAAAGGGATATAACTCTGAAACTATTAATCCTAGACTAGTAGTTTTTTTACAGAAGTGATAAATCCCAGCGAGATCTTCATTTTGGATGACAGCTGTCAAACTTAAAAGGGATACAACTCTGAAACTATTAATCCTAGACTAGTAGTTTTTTACAGAAGTGATAGATCTCATCAATATCTTCATTTTGGATGACAGCTGTCAAACTTAAAAGGGCTATAAGTCTGTAACTAACGATCCTAGATTAATAATTTCTTTACAGAATTGATAGATCTCATCGATATCTTTATTTTGGATGACAGCTGTCAAACTTAAAAGGACTATAACTCTGAAACTATTAATCCTAGACTAGTAGTTTTTTACAGAAGTGATAGATCTCATTGATATCTTCATTTTGTATGACAGCTGTCAAATTTAAAAGGGATATAACTCTGAAACTGTTGATCCTAGATTAGTAATTTCTTTACAGAATTGATAAATCCCAGCGAGATCTTCATTTAATATATCACGTAAAATTGACAGCAGTTTCAGACAAGCAATTTCAATCTCGTCAAAAACTCTGTGCAAAGAAGATAATTAAAAAAATATGTTCTAGGGTACTTAAGATAAGCTACTGAACAAGAATATAACATTTTTATAATCGCGTCTATCTGTTTGTTTGTATGATTGTTTGCACATCACTTAAAACTACTAGACCAATTGCAATACGGTTTTCACATTTGTTTAGCTTAAGGTTTAACTTAAAAACTGGGGTACTTGGTATCATTATACGGTGATTTGATGTCGAGCAATCGATAAAAAACTATTTGAGGCGGAACGAATTTTGAAGAAATGTAGTATATTGAACTTTATAGGTACTTTTGGTCTTGGAAAAACACGTATGAGTACGTATGAGTACGTACTTTCAAATGAACTGACCACACGGGCAAAGCCGCGGGTGCAGCTAGTATGGAAATAATAAATTGACACTTCATAATATTTGACCGTGCTAACGCGAAGCGCAAGCGAAGTAGTTTTAGCTTAAAAAATTAAAAATTAAAAAAAAAATATTTTGTACTAGCTGATGCCCGCGGCTTCGCTCGCGTGGTCATTTCTCTAGGTTAAAAGTACTCTTTGTGCTATTCCTGGACTTAAAATACCAACATACCAACATTTGATCAAAATTTCTTCAGCCGTCAAAAATATTTTTAATGATTCTCGGTTTCTGCTCATTTGATTGAGATTGAGATACAAAGTACTTGAATTGCAAATCTTCGTAGTTCAATTGATCGAACCACCAGGACATAACAATCCTCGTGGTTCACTTGATTTTCAATGATCGAACTACGAGGAATTACAAATCCTCGTAGTTCGATTGATCAAACTACCAGGACCTAAAAATCTTCATAGTTCGCTTGATCGCACTACGCGATCAAACCTCGCGGCCGGAGGGAATTAACTAGGCTGTTATGTGTACTTTTATTTATTCTGTGGTTTGGTAACACAAGAAATCGATGGTTGCAGCAAAGACGAAATGAGGCTCACTTAGGGTTTACCGCTAAATCTCCCTAGGTCGCTCTAGCGACCAAATTCCCTAGCGCCCGATCCCCCTTGGTTGCTGTAGCGACCTTAAATTAATACGGAATTTAAGTTTTACATTTTTACTAATTTAAATCGATCTAAATGTAATTCCGCATTTATGATCGAATTTGTGTTTCCCTTCTCTATAGGATATATTTACTATACGTAGTTTTTTCGCGAGCCGTAAGTGCTGATGTTTTAATGTTAACGGATAAGTTAGTTCATTTAGTATTTAAATAAAACAAAATAACAATGTGTCATTGCTTTCATTTCCATTTTTTTTTCTTTTTCTGATACTACTCCCATTTTTGGCTTCATTATTTTTCCGCGGTGCCAAACCAAAGAGTTATGAAATTATTATGTAATGAGAGCATTACATAATAATTTCATAACTCTTTGGTTTGGTTCTTTGTTTGAATATCTGTTAGTTTGACAGTGGCTACATATATTCAGCCAATCACAGGCCGAGTTTTGTACGATTGCGCCAAGCCATTGAGGAAGGAACGGAAAATAAGTTCGACGAGGTAACAATATTTTCGCGCCATTTTGCCGTCTTGCCGCAGTGATGTCATGGTTACGTGGTCGGAGTGTTGACACAAGGTTGGTGTTTTTACAGCGGGGGGAGTAAGCGGGTATGCGTAATACTAGATCTAATTATGTGTTTAAACTTAACTGCTTTATTAAAACTATAATAATGTTTGTTTACAATATTTTTGACAACCCAGTAACAAATTGATTACTGATTGATTCCGTTTGCAAATGTCGTTTCATTAATAGATTAAACGAATTCTAATATTCACAGAGCTTCAAGACTACATTTTAATTACAATGTAGATTAAAATTAAATGTTTTTACAGAATTATCATGCAAATCTCGAGCGCTCGACTTGCTAAACACTGTGGGACAAGACGAACCTAATATCGCCTCCATTCCAATACGTCAGGAGTTTAGGTTCTGACCGAAATGTATGCTGCGCTTCAAATATTAGAAAGGAACGCTTACTGTTTTTTATTTCCCCGTTTTCTTTAGTAACAGGTGGTGGGTAAGAAATATTAGTATCGCATCGGGAATGTTATCATTCGATTTCTTTTTGAAGCCGTTTTTCCGGTAAGTAAGCGTTTGATGTATAGTACGTATCAGAATAAAATTGGATTTATTATGTTTTCTTTTTGCGTTCAGCGTTTTTGACTTACACAAATCAGAAGGATTAACAAATCATTGCTAAAAGATAGGCAAAATCTTTTTAACGTTAAGTACGTCGTGAATAGCAAGGGATCTAAAGTCGTGACATAGAAAGCTTTCGTGGGTACATCTTTTAATACTTGTTGTAGTTTTCAGTTCAGTTATTTCCGGTCTTGCTCTCTTTCTTATGGTCACTCACTTATTTTAAATGGAGTTGACTGGCTTAAACATATAATTATACTAGTTTTCCCGCCCGCGACTTAGTACGCGCGGACTACTGTTTAACGCGAAAAAAGCATCCTATTTTCTTCTAGGATATTAAAAACCAAAGCAAAAGTAGGTATAGCACCAACGCTCTTGATGTGTTTTGACAGATTTGTTATTTCGTTTCCATGGCAACCACAGACCATTCTGTGATGGCAACCGTTCCTTACAGTGAGTAATAAAAAAAACAGTTTTCTCGTGGTAACTTTCAATTTTCCGGGATAAAAAATATCCTATGTTTTATTCCAGGGCTTAAGCTATCTCCATTCTAAATTTCGCAGTCGTTATCGCGTGAAAGCCCACCAAACAAACAACGCCTCACTTTTATATATTGGTATGGATGATCAATTTTATCGTAGCTCCCAGCCAAAGTAACCTATTTTGATGCGTTTTTTTTTCTATTTGAAAGCTAATGTTAACGAGATGGTTCTCTGAGAGTCGGGAACTTAGCTCCCAAACGAATAAATTGATTTAAATGCGATGCAATTTTTATGATTAGAAGCTGTTGTAATCGAGATGCTTCTTAGCTATACTGGTGGGTGGATGGTTATATAAAGTTTTAATTTGTGCTTGTTTTGAAATCAGTTATGATTGTAGTGAAATACAATAATATTAAACTACGCCTATAAACAATATATTAGATTACTCTGGTCAGAAATACTCCTGTATTATGCTAGTGCTATTAGTTACCTATGTTGTACTTCGAGCAAACAATAAACTCCGTTTACGCTGTATTGCAAATGCTAGAAAAAAAAAAGTCCATTTATGAATAAAGTCAAAGCAAACGTTTGATGAGATCAGTATCTAAACTGAAAATGGACTGCGAGTTTCCATCGTCTGGTCAACCGAAAGAAGAGATGAGAAAATCAAATTATTTTTTTCCATCGCAACTTTTCCAAATTTAATCTACACAAAATCGATTCTTCACTTTTTTCCAGAAAGCCATTATCATAACATACCGTTGTACATTTTGGCAGCCACTGCCATTTTGCTGACACATCCACCTTCAGTCATTTACCAGCCGCCATTGAAGCGGTCCCAATGGCAATGGGATGTAAGTAAGGTGAGTCCGGGCCCAGCTGATGGTAAATCGATATCCATTAACTGGAGGCAAGCTCGATCCCGTACTGGGCTGGCGCAGTGGATAAGCAGTAAGTCAGATCTAGCTTTGTTTCTGTGAGCGTCAATCACTACTACAACGCATCTAGCATATAGATAGATAGATAACTTTTTATTGAACTACACAAATAAAAATCTTACAACTTAAAAAACAAAATTAATAATAAAGTGTCACAATGAGCGGTCTTATCGCTCAGAGCAATCTCTTCCAGACAACCGTGCACGGAAAGGAATAACGGAGGTAATATGGACGGTGGTTTTCAACCAATAAATAAATACATAAACCATAAATAAGCAATTAAAAATTACTAATAATAATGAAGTTAATTGGGAAAACACAATAGAAAATTGGAATAAAAGATATAAACCTAGTAGATATATACAATTATACAAAAATAACAATTAATAAGTAATATAATAAGCATTGGTGCTTAGAATTAAGATATGCTTGGTATTAAGATAATAAGCATTCGCCATGTAAGTTGAATTTCATTCGCAAGAGCTAAATTAGCTGCTTAATAATTCACTTGACGTGATGTGATGCGCCAACTTAGCGCTAAGTGGGTTATTTTTTGTCGTAAAAGCACCTTCCTTGTCACTTTTGGTATAGTATTTATTTTGATGCAAAATTGTTTCTACAGCAGTATTTACAAATGCGTCATATTTGTGTCCACTTATCTCCAATTTAATCACAGAATTCAATGCTAAAACAGAGCGTCTTTGTTTTTTTTTTGAATTCCATGTCTAGTTTGAGTTCATAAAAACTACCCATGTTGTTTGTCGTATAAGGTAGTGCTGGCCTTGGTGTCAGAGTTTGTCAGGCCGCCCATAGGCCTTTGACATGGCTTAACGACTGCTATTAATACAAAAAAACAAACATTGAAAAAATAACTTTCAGCTTTTCCCACAATTTTCCAATTTAAAGGGCATCTTTTTAAATTTTGCTTACCATGAAAATTTGATACGGACTACGATGAACACTTAAAAAAATATTGCCAAATGTATCCATCCAATCTATATCAGTTTTTTTTGTTACTAATTCATAAACGAAGCGTTATCCCGCTAGCCGAGCCGAGCCGCACCGTCCGTTTATATCTTAATCCGGACGGGAGCCTATACTATGTTACATGGCGCGTAGAACACTTTAGGCTCAGTAAAACGACGCGTGCCAGCGCGAGCCGAGCCGAACCAAGCGTGTTAAACGGCGAGTGGTGCGGTGCGCCACCAGTAGAGCCCGGCTTGGCTCGCGATATCACACGTTTTTATCTGCACATTTAGATCATAGGTTTAGACAAGTCTGAATTTGCATATCAGTATAGTTCCTTCCATTACGCACGCACACTTCCAAAGTTTGTATGAAGATAGTTTACTTATCTGTTCACTACATCGCTGGCTTTGTCGAGCAAATTGTTTACCTACACGATAATAATCTGGCTTACAGTATCGGATGTTTAAGACAAGTGTTACGGGAGCTAGACTTTCGTTGGTACTAATTAATTCAGATTACGGTAGATTCTTGGTAAGATTTTGGTTAATGAAGTTATGAGGATGGAAGCGCTAGTTAAACTTGTTCATATATGTGACTGTACAATGTGTTATCTATTTTAAAGTGAGCAATAGAAGTAAAAGTTCGGATTCAAATAATACCTACTTAGAACGTTGATATTTCTATCACGGAAAATAATAATGCAAACTTTTTATTCTCGCGCTATGAAAAAATAACTAATAATGAATAACAGTAGAAAAACAACAGTATCTTAACATACAATCACTATTTATCAAATAAGGAAACCTTTAATGGGACATATTTTTTCAGCTAACATTCTTTTCATAGCAATATTTGAATATTATTTTGTTTTCGTGCTCACCGAACCGCGCATACCTATCATCTTCGCCGATAATATTTACTTATAACTAACATGAAATTGTACCAAGTAAGGCGATTTGTACAAATCAGGGAGCAAATAAACTGTAAGTAAAAGAAGTTGAACGACACACGATATATTTTATTTCCAAGTCATTAACTCCTGATATATTGATTCGAGGAATGAAGAGACAGAGAAGAATTTTATATTGTGGTGTACTATAATGATTATAGTCATGTTCTTTTTTCAGTTTGGAATAAGTACGGGCAGTAATAAATAGAGAAATAATATATTTTACAAAAATAAACTGTTATAGATAATAAAATATTGTTGGTTGACTATCTTCGGTTTCCGCTTCAAGAACCGATCGACATTATAATTATACCCACGGGGTGTAAAACTACTACTATATAGAAAAAAAACGGCCAAGTGCGTGTCAGACACGCATAAACTGTTGGAAGTATGTATTTTACATTCGCCCTAAGCCATGTATAAAAAAAACCTCTTTGGTTATGTATGACACTACGTGTCGCTTCCTTCCGCTCTCTGCTTTTCAATGCACAACAAAAATACCAATTCGTGTGCGTAATATATTTCATTACAATAGAATTTCTTGCTGTTTTATTAATATAACTGCCACTGGCCGATTAACACTAATAGGTTATGGGGCCCAGTGTATTAATAAAATTGTAAAGAACTGTGAATTAGGTAAAGTCAAGTGAAAGTCGTATTGCGTTGTGTCGGCGCGCCGGCCGACATTAGAACCTCGAAGTAAAGACCGCGTGCAGTGTCCCGCAACAAACAAACAAAATGGATATCGGTGGCATGAAAATGAACGTGGAGCGTTTTGATGGAAACAATTTTCGTCAATGGAAGTTCCAGATGAAATGTGCCCTACGGGCCAAAGCCATTGACATTTCTAAACCTAAACCAGAGACCGACAGCGCAACTTGGTTGAAAATGACGGAATGGCCATGTTTATAATTACGTCGGCTATGGACTACAGGCAGATTGCTCTCATTGAAAATTGTGATTGCGCTTCCAAAATTATGGAGAAACTCGAATCAATATATGAGCAAAAGTCAGAATTCAATAAGATAGATGAGAAATTCTATCAATACAAAATGAATCTGTCAGACAGTGTGGCACAACATATTTCTAAAGTCGAGAGCTTCGCTCAACAGCTGAAAGACAGGGGTGAAGAGATCAGTGAGATGGCTATTATCACCAAAATAATCAGTACTTTGCAATCAAAGTACCGTTCAGTACGTCAAGCTTGGTTGTCACTTCGGCTCAACAAAACATACATAATCTCACAGCTCGACTGATGGATGAAAAAGCCAGTTTGACATCAGATGTACAGAATGAAGTAGCACTAGCGGCTGCTCAAGTCAAGGAGAAGTCAGGAAAGAGTTCCAATAATAATAAATATACAGATAATAAAAAGCATCGCTTTGTGTGCTATAACTGCAACAAGCGTGGGCACTTCGCTAAAAATTGCCATGCTAAGAAATCATACGCGCAAGGCAACGTGTTGGCAATCAATATAGAAGAAAGTGCAAATATAATAGAATCCAGTGATGATGTGTGGCTTCTAAACAGTGGAGCTTCCGTGCACATGTCATATTGAAAAGTTTTTTTCTTGTGTTTAGAACTATTTAGTGATAAAAACTGCAGACAAGTGAAATTAGGAAATCAACAAAACCTAAAAGTCTATGGAGTAGGTACAGTGCTAATTAAAAAGTGTATAAATGGACAGTCGGAGGAATAAATTCTAAATGAAGTTATCTATGTGCCTAAACTAAGTAGAAATTTGTTTTCTGAGGGTGCTATAATGCGTTTAAAGTATGTGATAATTAAAAGAAACACTTCTGGCCTAATTTACAAAGACAATAATGTGGTTTTAAGTGCAACACAAAAGTCAAACAACTTGTATGTGATGAACTTTAAAACAATTCCAAGTGCAAGTTGTAATACAGTGTAAACATCTCAAAACAGTTTGGAAGTGTGGCATGAGAGACTTGGATACTTAACTGTGAAAGAAGTTAAAAATATGATTAATAGTGGACTAATACAGTGCAAAGACTATGATGACAATGAAAAATTTGTATATGAGGCCTGCATGTATGGAAAGCAAAGTCGGCTTCCATTCCATACCTCTAACCGGGGTGAGATGGGTCCTGGAGATCTGGTCTACAGCGATATGTGCGGGCCAATGAGTGAGTCTTCCATACAAGGTATGAAGTATTTCGTCCTATTTAAAGACGTTGTATCCAGTTTCCTGTATGTGTGCTTAATGCGACATAAGAGTGAAGTCTTAGATCATTTCAAGATCTTCAACGCACTTGTACAAAACAAGTTTGGCCACAGTTTACGGATTTTTCATACCTATGGAGGCGGAGAGTATGTCAATAATGAATTCAGGGACTTCATGAACAGATTTGGAATAACACATGAGTGTACTGCTCCACATACACCTGAGCAGAATGGACGTGCAGAGAGGGAACTACGAACTATTGTTGAGAGAGCACGCATAATGCTCTATGGTCGTGAATTGCCACTGAGCTTGTGGGGAGAGGCTGTGAAGTGTGCAGTGTACTACTTAACAGGACTACATCTAGTCAGACTCCAGATAAATCACCACTTGAAATCTAGTCTGGTGAAAAGCCAAATCTTCAACATCTCAAGATATTTGGCTCATGCGGCTATGTTCATGTTCCTGATGCATGCAGAAGTAAACAAGAGAAGAAAAGTAATAAGATGACATTAGTTGGATATCAAAATCAAAACTACAGGATGTATGATCAAAATACAAAGAAAATAAAAGTGTCATGAGATGTATTTTTTGATGAAACTGACAATCTCATCACAAAGAACCTTACCTTATTGAAATTGAAGAACCTTGTAGTAAACAATCTTCAATATCAGTGACCACATCTACACCACCAGAGTCACAGACAGAGGAAACACTTAGCGATGACAGTTTAAAAAGTTGTGATGAAACATTTGAACCATCTGAAGAAATAAGTGAAGCACCACAATCAACTATGAATTTAAGACCAAGAAAAAATAGAAACTGTGAAACAAATTTGTCTGAATATTGTGTACCGTCTACTTACGAAGAAGCAATAAATAGTCAAGACTCTAATAAATGGAAAAAAGCAATAAAGGAGGAGCTGGAGGCTCATACAGAAAATAACACTTGGACTATTGTGGATCAGACCGGCAATAAGAAACCTATTACATCAAAATAGGTATTTAAAATAAAAGAGAACAAAGATGGTGAAGTTGGGAGATATAAAGCATGTCTGTGTGCACAAAAACATTGACTACACAGAAACATATGCTCCAACAACTAGATTTGTCTCTCAGAATCTTATTAAGTCTAGCTGCTAAATACAACTATGAAATTGTGCAGTTTGATGTCAAGACCGCATTTTTGTACGGAGAGCTTGAGGAAGAAATTTTTATGGAGATACCTAAGGGAGTAGAAGCTGAATTTATGGCAGCTTGCGATGCCACAAAATAACTATTATGTTTAAAGCAGTTCCTCTCTGAACTGGGTGAATATCAATCTTGTATAAATTTATATGTAGATAATCAAGCTGCTATAAAACTAATTTGTAATCCTGTATATCATCAAAAATCTAAACACATAGAAGTAGGATAATATTGGGAATTCTACTCCAGGCCTTACGTTCGCTTCGCTCACTGCAGGACGTTCGCTTGCGCTCACTCCTGGGAGTAGAATTCCCAAAATTAACGCTGTACATTCAATCGTTTAAAACGTTGGCTAACGTAACGTGAGAGACGATGCGTTTGCGAAGTTAATGAGTGTGAGGTTTGTTTCGATCGATAATAATAATAATAACACTTTATTACACCAGAAATAAGGAACACATATAGAAGAATTTGTTTTAAAAATAGGCACAATAGGCAAATAGGTCTTATCGCTAAAAGCGATCTCTAAACGATCGATCTCGATATGTCTAGGCAAAATAATTATTATATTTAATTTAGGTACTTACAGTTGAGACTTGACTTGACTTACATGAAATGATCTTCTTTGGAAAACATAAAATCATTTCAAATAGGTGCAGAATATTTACTCGCTATGAGTTTATAATAATAATAATAACTCACATCAACGTCTACGATCTTTATTCTTTTGATTCAGATTTACTAACATAAAGTAAAGAATCTAGTTTGATACTAATAATTGCCAGATTGGCTCGTATTTTTCGCGATTAAAACATCTATATTATTCTGATTCAGATTTAACATATAATGAGTTGATACTAATAATTATGACCAGTTTGGTTCAAAAACTTATTTTCTATACCAGTTTGGTTCGAATTTTTCATGGATTATTTAAAATAAAAAATATCTCTTAATCTCAATTAATATTCATGACCAGATTGGCTCAAAGACTTAGGGTTTATTTTGATATTAGTTTCGTTCAAGTCTCTCATGAATAACTTAAAATAAAAAAATATCTTTTAAATTAATTTAATATTCGTGACCAGTTTGGCTCAAAGACTGAGAATTTTATATTTGACATTAGTTTCGTTCAAGTCTTTCACGAATAACTTCTAAGAAAAAATATATTTTATATTAATTATTCGCGACCAGAGTGGCTCAAAGACTGAGAATTTTATATTTGATATTAGTTTCATTCAAGTCTTTCACGAATTACTTAAAATAAAAAATATATTTTCAAATTCAATTAATAACCATGACCAAGTACGGTTCAAAACTTCATAGATTTATATTCAAGTTTTCCTTGATTATTGTATCTAATGATATCTAAATAAAATTATTTAATTTAAACCAGATTGATTCATATCCTTGACGAGACATAATTAATATTTTTTCCGTCTATAATTTTCATATGTAAACATAAATTTATATCTAAAATTTTATGTTAGCTATAATCGTTTGGCTCAAAAGAATTTTAAAATTAGACGATGAAAAACTGATATAAAAAAAAAACTTTTCTGCAATTGCTTTTATTGAAATTAAGTGTTCCTGAAATAGATGAATAAAAAGTCATTTTTGGGTATAAGTTAACTAGTATAACGCTTTAACTATTTTGATTTATAGTTTAAAATGAAATATATCTCAGAGTTTTTGTGTGAATAATTATAAAATTACATTGAGACAATTTCTAACAATTTTTTTGAAAGTTTTAGTTGTTATCTAAACCAAATACACGATAGGTACAATTAACTATAATAATAACTTACTATAAATATTCACATAAAATTAAAATTTTCATAGGTACACTCACTTCTTTAACTAGAAATGCATTAAATTTTCTCACAGTCAATTGAGACGCAATACGAACACAGTTCACGAAATTTGATTTAAGCAAATTTAACGCTAAGTACAGTTGACAACAAAAGTATGCATACTAAAGTCTTTGTAATGTGCCCTCCAGCTAGGTGGAACGATGATATATGCAAAGTGGTTGGCAGCAGTTGGAAGAGAAGAGCTGAACATCGGGCATAGTGGTGTGCTTTGGGAGAGGCCTATGTCCAGCAGTGGACTGACACGGGCTGATGATGATGATCATGATGATAAAAAAAACTTGAACCAAAATTGTTGTTACGTTCGAAGTCGCTATAGCCAAATTATTTTCCCTCTAAAGTTTTAATTATTTCCCTTTAAGTGTACCTTAAACTCACAGGACTTAAAAGTATTACATCGCTATAACCAAAAAACTCGTTCAACCGAGGTTGTTATAAATCATATGCATTGTATATAGTAAACAAATAAACTTATTGCGTCGGTAAAACTACTTTGTTTTAAACTTATTTGAATCCATGATGTAAACATGGATTATAATTTAATAGAACATGTAAGGTATAAGAAACTCATGATATCAATGGTATGTATTGATACTTTGATAAAAAGTAAAATAAAAAATAAGTTTTTATTCTTTTTTTTCTTTTTTTTTTACCTTATATTATTATAATCATTATAGAAACATGTTTTTTTGTCTGACTGTACCAACCAGTGTAGATAGAGGTTCGTAACATTTTTTATCAGTATTGTAATGTTTATTTTATTTGTAGTTTTGATGATTGTGAGACATTTAATTTGTACTTATAAAGGTGGTATTACATAAATGTATGTATATAATCATGTAAGTAATAAAGTGACACACAAAAAAATTGTATGTGTAAAAAAAAGTGTTGTAAAGAGCGTATTTTCAAAATAATAATAAAAACAGAAGTGTGTATTGGCATAATAGTAAGTAGTAGTAAGTAGTTGTTTATGAGGCGTTATAATCAATATGTCACAATACTACATAGTTTTTCAAAAATCTTAGAGAACTTACTATTATGAAGATTTTATCCACAGGTTTAATACATCTGGATTTTACCATAAATGTTGAGTAATCAGTTGATATGCAGGTCGACACTGAAATATATGCAATTCAGCCATACATGTTAAACACAGAATAAATAATAAGTAGATGCGATGTTGTAGTCAATTAGAAAAATATGTTATTTTCAGTATTTACTATACTTACCTATATAAATTAAACAAGTGTTAATAAAATATAATTAACGCGTAGGTACAAGATATAAGTTCAAAAAACTAAAACCCGACTACGGTCGGGTAAGAAATAGCTTATATCACTCTTGCGATGAAGACAAATAAAGGATTTATCACGACTTGTCAGGAGTCAAATAACAAGTCATCACGGCAAACTATATTTTTTTGATACTTCTTTAGTGTTTTTTAACACAACTGATCAACTAGATAAACATTCTTGTGGAGGTGTTGTTACTGTTTTACCTGAGGACGGTTCAGTAATAAAATTTAAGAACTATGAACGCAAACAAGATATGCCTTTTGTTATATATGTTGATTTCGATTCATTGTTAGTAAAACACGAAGATTAAACGAAAGTATCTAATTCAACAACTACGTTACAAAAACACGTACCCGCGGCGTTTGGTTATCATATAGTTTGTTCTGTTGATGAAACTTATAATCGATATGTTTCGTATCGAGGTCCTGATTGTGTTAGTAAATTTATAGAATCAATTTATCACGATTCATTACAGATACATAAAGTACTAAATAAAAAGACGCCGATCATATTAACAGAAGAAAACAAAAGAGACTTTAGAAATGCAACTATCTGTCATATATGTGGACATTTCCTTTATGGTAACAGAGTCCGGGACCACTGTGGAATTACCGGGTTGTATCGTTCCGCGGCACATATGCAGTGCAATTTGCAATATAAACTACCAAAGTTCATACCAATTTTCTTTCATAACTTGTCTGGATATGACAGTCATTTGTTTATAAAACAATTAGGAGAAGCACCAGGGCCTATTAAAATTGTACCGAAAACAAAAGAAAACTATATTTGTTTTACAAAATTCGTTCCGGTTGGATACGATGAATTCGTTCAACTTCGTTTTGTGGATTCTTTCAAGAAGTACTAATAAAATTGCTTTATCTAGCGATGATGATAAACATTTTTTTGCTAAAAATAAAGTAGCTACAAAAGATTGGGGGCATGTATCAATACTAGGTTTTAAAACAAGATAAGTTATGTTTAATATAATTTTAAGAATGTGAATGTACCTACATTATGAATACTAAAAGAAAAATCAAATTAATATATCTCGTTGATTACAAGATGAATACCTTTAAAATAAACTGGATAAGTTATGTTTAATATTATTTTAAGAATGTGAATGTATCTAAATTATGAATAATAAAATAAATGTAAAATAAATATATCTTGAGGATTATAAGATGAACAAAACCTTTAAAATAAAATACTTTATAATTAGGATTATTGTTTTTTATTTATAATACCAAATAAAAATTTAATTTAGGTAAATAACTTTCCAAACTAGTAATAATGTATATGTCAATATATATCTAACATGCATATCAGTATCTTTTAATTAAATTTTCAATTAGTAAAAAGGTTCAGGTACCAATCAGTCCTTACAAGTTTTAAATTTCATTGAATTTACGAAATAAGAACTGTCTGCTTCATAAGAAATCTTGAAACATTATACTTCATTATCAATTAGGTATATATTCTACCAACCAGTCCTTACAAGTTTGAAATTTCGTTTTCTTGAAACATACTTCAATAGTTTATTTTATTTACATGCCTATACTAAAAAATCATTCAATCTCTGCGACTGGCAGGCGACGCTTGTCACAACTTAGACTATTTAGTTTTAACTGCATATTATCTGTTAGTATTTTATATCTGATCAAGTAGTATTTTAAATATTATTATTATTATTATTTTATATATTTTATGTTCTTATTTATTTATTTCTTTCTCTACAGAACATGGGATCAGAAACTGATCCAATGTGGTTTCCTCATGCACAAGACCCACTTACTGGTTGGGATGATCTCTCTAAAGAAAGATAAGAAACGAGCAGCGGATTGTCGCAGCTAATGCTGTCAAAGAACAAAAGCAAGAAGAAAAACGCAGAAAGCGCAAAATCAAAGGTGCTGTGTCATATGTTGTCAACAAGAGCCCAAGAAGAGGACATCGTGTAATTAAAATACAAGTTTACGAATATAATGAACAACTAAATGCAAATTGTGAAACTACTCGTATGCAATATACAGTGTCGGAATGTATAGATGAAGTTTTAACTATGACTGAAAATGTGATTAGTAAAATAACAAAAAAAATGTCTGAAAATGTAAGGGATTATTAACTAAGTGTGAGATCCTTATAGGTATTATGTTACTGTAAAAAATATTTATAACAGTGTGTTTTAATTTTAAATATATTATTGGAACTTAATTATTATGTTGTTTCATTATAGTAAAAACCATTTATTTTCAATTAAAAATTTAATAAAAATCAATAAAATATCCTAAGACATAAAAAACTTAAAATTACAAATGTATACAATATTAAATTTCTTAATTGATACATACACAGGTTTTTATAAAGCACAACAATTTTCAATCCAATCATAGCTTTCTGGTCTTTTGTATTCTCTTTCACAACGAGAATTGCGTGAACTAGTCTCATCAATACCATCCTCTACATACCCATAATTGCGATTGTCAAACATATTAAATACTTGCATGTTATTCTCAATGAACCATTTCTTTACTAAAATAACATTTCTTAATGCACAGTGCTTTTTATGATAAAACAATTTAGAGCACTTCTGTCATTACAATAAAGTTTATTTAATTGCAATAAATTAGGACAACCCTATTCACCAACGTCTATTACACTACACTCATTACAAATAATTTTTAACCATTTGATTTTTTCCATTCCTTTGACTAAAATGTTTTTATTTGTTAAAATTGGAATAACAATTCTTTTAAATTCACGATAGTCAATATAACCTTCATTCCAAAATATATCACGTCGTCTTTCTATCCAAGAAATGGTTTTCTTTTCTGTATTACTCAAATTGTAGTATGGGTGTGGTGGTTTTATTAAGAACACTTGAGTATAATCATTAGTAGCTAGCGCAAAAAATTTTATAATAAAAAAATTATAAGAATCTTTAAATCCTTGTAAATCTATTATCATGTGCCCTGGATTCATGATATCTTCTTACGACTTTACGAGTAGTATATACTCAAAGGTTTGTATTCAACAATACAGTCGTTATAATCAAACAGAAAGCTGATGTGTCTTGTGGAAACTCTGTGACAGCTTCAAGGTCGGAGCGTACGTCTATTGGTCCTGTCTTAAGAATTTCGTTTTGTCGTGAACAATCAATCACAAAAAGTGGTGCCTTAGATTTAAAATCAGCATAACTTAATAAAGGTTCTGGACGACGTCCGTAATACGACTGTTGAAATCTAGTATAGCGCTCGTATATTAACGAATCATCGGTGAATTTAATATTTAGGTTTTCATAAGGGAAGTAGCAAGAATTCAGGAACACTCGCAGATTTTGTATGTTACAGTGCTCAAACTAAGACGTGTTTTTATCAGCATGACGCATACGATTTGTTTGTAAGCCTACGATTACATATCGCGGTTTTTCTACTTGAGAAGATGTTTTGATAGCCCAAGTATGTTTTCTAGTTTTTGGTAGGGCTGGATATTCATAAAGATCCCAATTTCTAAATATCATATTAATGGGTCGATCTTTTTCTAGATATTTAAGCAAATTAATTCGTTCGCGATCAGACACTTTTATATGAGGAACGCGCCAACAAATATTTTTAATATCAACACTATCGACATATTCACCAGCATCTAATTTTACTGCATTGAGATTTGTGCTACTACTAAGGAATATTAATTCATGTTTGCAGTTCATAATAATCTTGTTATAGTCTTCAGCGAAACCAAGTATTTTATTAAGAGGTACGGATAGTGAAAAACTACCTGCCCAAATATTTTTTGTTCCATTGATATACCACCTCCACGACTTTGACATCTTTGATTCGTTGTCATTCATTGAAATAAGAGATTTCATTGTGGTTGTAATGCCCGCATTTTTTATTTTATCTATTTCTACACCATTTAGCTCATACCGGATATCTTGAAAGAAAAATAGTGCAGGGTTGTTGGTGAAGTGCACTTTGGTTACTGCTATTTTATGTCACGCTTAATAACATTCAGAACACCTTCTATGTACAGAGTACTGGATGAAGGTAAAACGTATAGATCTTGTTGATTAATAGGTATTCTTATTTCATCATTTCACGAAAGTTATTGACATATGGTTTATACGTATGATATTCTATACTTTCAATGGTATTATCAACACGAGGAGAATCTGCTATATTAAGGATACTCATTTTAATAATCCAATTAATTTAAGAAACTTCTTGTTTTCTTTCGTTAGTTTTACTTTAGGTTTTCTTTTGTTGATGGTTTGGTTAGCAATGCGACAATTCGATGTCAGTGGTGAGTTTTTATGATAATCAATCATTTTCTCCTTATACGTAAATACAATTGGATATTTTCACCTCGTAAATTTACTAAATTATTATTTGCATCCAATATTCTAATAGTTATTGAGCTGATGTTGTTCTGATTGATAGGAAAATATATGATATTCTTTGGTATTTCAATAATCCTATAACCAGGCGGCACGTTTGGAGGAAATTCGTGAATTATATGATTGGGTGTACCGCTAGTGTATGAGCCGCTAATGATATCACATTCTATCCTTAGCATGGTATTCGAAAAAATGTTGACAGGATGAGAAAATTCGTTTAATATATTCGCTTTTAGTGTCTCTTTATTGAAACCTAATACTTTTGCAAGCATCGGGCTCTTTTTAAAATGTATATCTTTAGTACAAGTGATGGAAGTTTTTAACGTATTATTATTACATATTAACTTTAAAGAACACCCATTCATATATTGTTCTAAATAATCACTTAAGTCACTAAGTTCCTTCTGGGATCTGTATGACTTCATTTTTAGCGAAATATAACTTGTTATTGGTACTATGGTATCTATATTAGGTATAGAATTAAATGTTGAAAAGTACAGCAGACCACATTCATATTCTCCATTGAGTTCTAAATCTGGTGAATAGTTAGTTGTTGATAATGGAGTGGAGGTTGATATAGATAGCGTAAGAGACATAGTGATACTGATAGTAAATCAACATTTCATTATCTTAAATGAGATTTCCAATAGTTTTTAAATATTTAATACATAAATGACCACAATTTATTGCATCATAACTTTGATACTTTACATAATTATAAAATACTTCACGATTATTTAGGTACTTGATTAACTCTAATGGTGGTGTTAAATCACCGAAGCTATCAAAATATTCGCAATAATAATAATTTTTCACGTAGGCTACCCAATGTGTTCCAGGATTTTGGTGATCATCCAAATTAATAATGACACATTCAATACGTTTGTTTTTTTTTTGGTAATTTATCTCGCATATGAACACCTCTAAAATAAGGTATATTACTAGCATGCTCTATAACATCTAAATCGGTTAGAGCACGGTTGGGTAACCTCTTATTTAGTTTTTTGGAGATCTCAAAAACAAACCACTACCCTTTTTGGTATGGTTTTAAATAACATCCTTTTCCCAGTGCTATAGCTTCCATTGCTTGGTTATGGCGTTCAGATTCATGAAGATTTTGTTTTGCTGATTTATAATCATTGATAGCTTTCGTAAAACCCGCAGCACCACCCGACAAAGCACCCAATGCTGATAGCCCAGCAAATATTGGTATCAAAGGTAATATTCCTCCAGTTTTAGGTATAGGTATTACACGCGGCATGCGAACTTTATTTTTGATGAATATTTTTTTTGCTATAGCATAAGCAATTTAAATAGCAGATTTATTACTTTTAGGCTTTAATTTTTTCAATTTTACACGTATACGAGAAATTATAGTATTACATTTTTTAACACCGGCACCCAATTTTAATTTTGTTTTCATAGCTTTTCTCACTACCTAGGAGGCAAGTTTTTCTCTAGTACTAGCGTCTTTTGATCTAAGACGACTTTTAGCCATGTTAGAGAGTTCAGCGTCTGCTTCATGACGATCTTCTAAATTAGAATTATTTGAGTAAGCAATGTCGTGTTGTTTACAAGCTTCATCCAATTTATTAACTCCTTGGTCACCACGTAATAATCGTTCTCGTAATCTTGTACCAGGTCCAGAATAATTATAACCAGGTAAATGTAACTCAAACGGTAAATTATTTATTACTTTATTAATGAGTCCACCTCCTTCCATCGGTTATATGTAAATGATTATACTTTATGTGCCATAACTTTTTATAGATTATAACATTTCATTTTTATTAATCCATGAATTTTCATTTTCACTAAAACCTAACCATTTAACAAACAACTTGTTACCTTTACTTTTCAACACTTTTTCAACCAAATAAATATCAGGATGTTTAATTTTTTGAAGTTCTTGTTCATAAAACGAACCTAATATCATTTGTTTGTATTGATATTCTAAATTATACGTTACAGGGATTGTGTTATTTACTTTTACTACTGTAAACAGCTCAGTTGACCAATTCGGTGTATAACCCTTTTGAAAACATTCCTTATACTTACTGATGCGAACTTGGTCTCCCACTAGAAAATGCCCTTCTTTTTTTAAAACACGTTTTTGTGATTTTATGATATTATTTAATACAATACTTTTGTTCGATGGATTAACGTCTTTTGGTTTAATTTAATTGTACGATGCAAAGTGTTATTATATTTACTAATAAGTTTTTGTAAGGGCTTTCCATTCCATACATAATTTCCAACTAAATCAAAATACTTATAAAGTTTGTTCTTTATTGTTATAATGAACCGTTCTACTTTAGATGCTTTTTTAGTAGAAAAAGTAGAGTAATGATTAATATTATATCTGAAAAAAAAAAATACAAAAAAAAAAAACTGTTATTAAATCTGTTTGCAAATTTATAGGTGATCGTCTTTTTATAACATTTTCGAAAGCATTCGCTATTTCACACATAGATTTACTTTTAACGGGAACTGTCCATCCAAATTTAGAAAAAGCATCAATTATAACTAGAATATACTTATAACCTGAATTAAACTGGCTTAAGTTTTTTATATCAATTAAATCAGCTCGTCACAATTCATCGATATATTTTATTACAACACAGCGACGAGTCACATTTCTACGTGCTTGCTTATGAATTTCATTAAAATTTCTACTTTTGTCATTTTTTAGTGAGCGGTTAATTAATGTGATTTATTGGATGTTTAATTTCACTTTATATACGCTTCAATTTGAATCTGTATTTCTTTCAATTTTTTATCTATTTCTTGCTTGGTGTTGCAACTTTTTTTAATGAGCTGCTCATTAAATTCTGTTTGAGATTTATTAAACTCATCCAGTAAACGTAAACGTTTATGAACGTGATGGCCAAACTTATCTATATTCATAGCAGCAAAGGTATTGATTGATGGACTTTCAACATTAAACTGAGTATTCTATCGATACAATATAGTTTATATCTAACTAATTATACCGTATTCGTGAAGTTCTTCAATTATTGATATAATTTCATTATCTAAACTAGTATTTACAGCATCACGAGATGCAATCAATAGCTTTAATCTCTCAACCAATTCATTGGGGTCATCCCAGTAAATATAGTCCACGTTCGGTTTTACCTTTTTTAAGACTAGCAATCCTGATCCTTGTACATGACTTTCAGTACTTGTTGTAATTTCTTTACCCAGTTTAAAAAGTGGTTTTATAATATTTAAGTATTTTACGCCTTTATTCGTTTTGATTGTTTTTTTTTGGATCATGATCACGACGATGTACATTTGTATCTAACAACATTTGTTTATAGTTGCGCTTATCATCTTCAGTTATTATAGATAAATTAGGTTTTTTTTTAAACAGTAACTCATTAAGCTCAGATGTCTTAGCATACAATCGTCCTCCTATACTAATTTCATTTTCATTTATAGACACATGTAATGATCCCATTTTTAATATTCCTTTTTCTAATCTAACACCAAAAGGAACCTCTTGAAATACATCCTCTGATAAAGTCCATGAAATATCATCCGATTCGAAAGATTGAAAGGATGAACCACTCTTATCAAGAGTTTTACTTTCATCTTCACCCTCAGATTCATCTTCAGTTAATATATCAATAACACTTGCATCAGACATACTATCTTTGGTAGTGAATATAAAATCATTATTTAATTTATCATCTACCTCATTATATTTAACTTTTTTTAATTGAATAGGCATTTCTTGATCATCATTTAATGAAAAACTTTTTGTAACCATTTTATTAAGAGGATCTGTTATTGGTTTTAATGCAGATTCGATTGCCATCTCAGAATCTGATTTTAAACTTCGAATTAACTTTACCTTTCTTTTAACAACATCTGCAGATTTCACAATTTGTTGTTTTAACGTCTTTTCTAAATTTTACATACTGACTTTAATAAGACCTATATCTTCCAATGTCGGACTTTTGAATGAAGTTTATATTAATATATAACGCATTTATATATTCACTACCAGCTAATCGATAATAACAAAAGTGTCATAGTTTTTTTCTGTAACCTCCTTTGTTTTTTTCACAATCTTTATTAATTACTAAATAATTATATGGGACACTCCAAATTTCTTTACACATCTCACGAAACTGATTCCATGACAAATCTGTATTAACATGTTTATCATAAGCATGTCTAAGGCTAATTTAATCTTGCTTAAAAATAACAATAACATTTGCGTTGTCTCTAATAAGTTGTTTCGGTATTTTACTATATGTTTGATTTAAGTAAAAACAATCAATTTGTTTGTATCGCCCTGTAGCAAAATAATCACGTATATTATTCTGTTTTTCACAAGTCACGTCATCAAATATTATTACTGAGTCTTTGCGTCTATTGGACTCAACACTTCATCATTTTCTTTAAATTTATAGTAATTAATCGCAGGTACCAATTTGAGAACATTGTCTAAGAATATATAAATCGGTTGAAATAAAGTTTTTGAGAATATGTACACGTTTAAGAATTTTAATCCGTTTTCATGTAAAAGAAGACCAATCAATAAATTGGTTTTGCCGCAGTTTGAGGGGCCACAGACAATGCAGCGAATAGAATTAGGAAGAAGCTTACTATGTTTGTGAGTCTTTCGAGTAGTAATTGATGTACAGATTTGGTTTAAATTCAAAGTACAAGGTTGTTTAACGAAAAACATGTTAGAGTTATTTGACTAAATTCAAGTTCAACGAGATATTTTATATTCAAAACGTTATCATAGGTCGATTGAACGCACTGCGGTAATTTTGGGAATTCTACTCCCAGGAGTGAGCGCAAGCGAACGGAGTAGAATTCCCAATATTATCCTACTCATAGATATTAAATATAAATTCATACGTGAAAAGGTAGAGCTAGGTTTATTAAATGTTCAGTATGTTCAGAGTTCAAATCAGTTTAGCAGATTTTTAACGAAATCTCTACCTTCACAAAAGTTCCGTTTTAATAGAAATCAAATCCTTTGTTAAAACTGTAGAAGTAGTTTATTTTGGTAATATAGGTCGAAGATGTAAAATTAGTGGGAGTGTTGGAAGTATGTATTTTACATTCGCCCTAAGCCATGTATACAAAATAAAAAAAACTCTTTTGTTATGTATGACACTAGGTGTCGCTTCCTTCCGCTCTCTGCTTTTCAATGTACAACAGAAATACCAATTCGTGTGCGTAATATATTTCATTTCAATAGAATTTCTTGCTGTTTTATTAATATAACTGCCACTGACCGATTAACTCTAATATATGAAATTTTACGATCAATCCCAAATAAATTAGGAGGAGTTATTGCATTAGTAATATCAATCTTAATTTTAATTATTTTACCTTTTCTTTTAATAAAAAAATCAAGGAAACCAATTTTACTCTATTAATATTATTATTATTAGGTTCCGTACCCAGGAACCTAAACTTGGGTAGCATAATATTGCACAGTTGGCTAAGAAATCTGAATCGCAATTGGTTGAGTAGCTTTCACGTAATATGCCACCAAAGCTGTTTTTACGATTGGATTTTCCCTCGTACTACGGTATTTATACAAAGTTGACGTGGTTTATTTGGTCAGCTCGTAAACTAGTTAATTCTATAGTCATGTTGTTTTCGTTAGTAAATTCGCATTGCACTAGAACACTTGATTTTTTCATATAAAGTTAGAGGGCAAAAAAATATTTTTTGCTTAACCAAATAAATAAAACTGACCCACTCTTTGGGATGCGGACAGATAGACACGGTGAAACTAATAAAACTCGAATATAAAGCCAAAAAAGAAACAATGGCTCTCTATATAAGTATCCCCACACAAAAATATCAGGACCAAAGTAAAACGGTCACTTGGGCATGAAAAATACGCCATTAATTTTCTGCAGATGGCATACCGTACCTAAAGAACTTTTCGAACTCAAAGAAAAGAGTTTTACAAAGTTTCAAAACTTGGAAATGGTATAGAAGAAAAACAATTACCAAATTGGAGTTTAACTGATTCTCCTGATGGCCGCCGTTCGCTCACCCAGAATCCTGGCATCCTCGTTTCCCTTGAATTGTTGCCGTTTTAAATTAGAAACGTTATGGATTCTGGTTTGGACGGATTGTCGATTAAGAGAGCTAAGCTAAAAAAATGCACGTGTCAGGCACTTCAAATTACAAAGCGTAATATTGCAATAGTCTTGACATGGAAAGCGGACAGTGTCTTCGGGCAAGAAGAAGAACCAACAAACGCAGTTTTGTATTATCACTAGTGGCTTCGTTGAACTACTTAAATTGCACATTAAAGGTAGCGCCGTTTAGCGAAGATACGAATACTCATATTTAAATACATCTGTTTATAAGAGGTTACAAAGAAATGTGAGCATAGGCTTGACTTTATTGAGAGCTATCGAAGTAATCAGGGTTGCAACTAGAATACATGATTTGTCTCAACGATCTACCCGCAGGTCATTATTACTATCTTCACATTTTCTTATTCATGATCAGCACCTTTTTTTTCGACTGAAGAGGGTTATGTTTTTGGGCTGTATGTAAGTATGTTTGTATGTTTGTTTGGCGCGTCCTACAGTCTAAATGGCTTGTCTTTCGTGAGAGTGACATAAGATATAATGAAGTATCATGGAAACTAATATTGCAGCTTATAGCTAAAATATTGTAATTCCAACGAAAAAAATATGGGTATAATACCTATTGTCTTTCACGCCATTTGTTCCGGTCTTATGCAAGTCTCATCCAGTCTATTCCTCCCTGCCTAACGATGTCGTTTGACCATCGAGCTGGTGATCTGCCCCGTGAACGCTGCGCTCATCTAGGCCACCACTTTGTTATCGCCTTAGTCCACCTTTGATCATCCCGTCTTGCGTCAAGTGTCCTGCCCATCTCTATTTAAGCTTTGCTATCCATATATCTACATCTTTGACTTACGACGTCGAATAATAATAATAATCAAAGAATGAACAACTAGAATATAATATGTCATTCGCTTATGTATATTCTACAGTTATTGTAAAACAACCACAGTACACGGGTTGTACAATTATTATTATTGTTCAAGTTCTATTGTCGGATGCTGGATAATCAGGTATCCCTGTTTCCACCTCTAAGGCTAAAGTTTATTGTTGGAAACAAGGATTTCAGTGTAAGGAACAAGTTTCGATTTACATTGAAGTTTCAAATAATTCAATATAACTATTACATATTAGTGACTCGCCCCGGCTTCGCTCAGGTAGCACTTACACCGCGGCATTTTTTTACTATTAGCATTTTTGTCCCGTCGTAATTTCTAAAAAAAAACGCTATTAAGAGTAATTCGAAACCATAGAAGTTCAAAAACTTTGGCAGCAACGATCGTGGTGTTTTTTAAACAAAGACACGTGCATTATTACTCACGTACTTACAAAATTGTTATTATTTCGTTTCCATGGCAATATGTCCTTCCATTCTGTATTTCTGATACCTTTGGTAACATTAATGCAATTTAAGGGGGTGAGTCCAAACTGTTCTTCTATTTGTTCGACTATAGAACAGATTATACAAAAACAAAACAATATGGTCTAATAAGCAGTTTGACATATTGGATACGAACAAATTGTGTACTGGCCGTCCATGCTGTTCTACGATAGAACAGATTGGACAACAAAAAACTTTTGTTCTACTGAGTAGGTAGTAAGACATTTTAATGTGTCATGTGACAGGTGTCAAAGTGACAAGTGTCAAAGTGACAAGTGTCAAAAGAGGTGTAATCAAAGTGACAGGTGTCTTCAAAGTGACAGGTGTCAAAGTGACAGGTGTCAAAGTGACAGCTGTCAAACTTAAAACAGTTATCAATCGGAACCGATTGATTACTATCCGATTGACTAGTAGTTTTTTTTACAGAAGTGATACATCTAATCGATATTTTCATTTTGGATGACAGTTGTCAAACTTAAAAAGGCTAAGGGCTTAAGTTACTCAACAGAAGTGATAGATCTCATTGATGTCTTGGTTTTGGATGACAGCTGTCAAACTTAAAAGGGCTATTTCTCTGAAAATAACGATTCTAGACTAGAAGTTTCTTTACATAAGTGATAGATCTCATAGATATCTTCGTTTTGGATGACATCTGTCAAACTGAAAAGGGCTATTTCTCTGAAAATAACGATTCTAGACTAGAAGTTTCTTTACAGAAGTGATAGATCTCATCGATATCTTCGTTTTGGATGACAGTTTTCCAACTTAAAACGACTATAAAACTAGAGTTTTCTTTACACAAGTGATGGATCTCATCGACATCTTCGTTTTGGATGACAGTTGTCAAACTTAAAATGGCTATAACTCTGAAACTAACGATCCTAGATTAGAAGTTTCTTTACAGAAGTGATGGATCTCATCGACATCTTCGTTTTGGATGACAGTTGTTTTACTTAAAATGGCTATTACTCTGAAACTAATGATCTTAGACTATAATTTTCCTAACAGAAGTGGTAGATCTCATCGAAGTCTTTGTTTTGGGTGACAGTTGTCAAACTTAAAAGGGCTATAACTCTGAAACTTGCAATACTAAACTAGAAGTTTATTTACTGAAGTGATAGATCTAATCGAGATCTTTTTTCATATGACCGGTGTCAAATTGACAGGTGACAGAGGTCAAACGTCAAAACATCCAGTATTGACAGCAGATGTCAAAAAAGCTGTTTAGAAACTTCTAGTCTAGGATCGTTGTTTTCAGAGTTATAGCCCTTTTAAGGTTGACAACTGTCATCCAAAACGAAGATGTTAATGAGATCTATCACGTCTGTAAAGAAACTTCTAGACAAAATCGTTAGTTTCAGAGTTATAGTCCTTCTTAGTTTGACAATTGTCATTCAAAACGAAGATGTCGATGAGATCTATCACTTCTTTAAATAAACTTCTAGTGTTGGATCGTTAAGCCCTTTTAAGTTTGACAGCTGTCATCCAAAACAAAGATATCGATGATGTCTATCACCTCTGTAAAGTAACTACTTGTACTAGTGTATCAAAAATACAGAATGGATGGACATGTTGCCATGGAATCTAAATAATAACAATTCTGTAAGTACGTGAGTAATAATGCAGTTGTGTATGGTCAAAAACACCACGACCGTTGCTGCCAAAGGTTTTGAATTTCTCTTACAGGCGTATTTTTTTAGAAATTACGACGGGAAAGTGCTAAAAGTAAGAAAAATACCGTGTGAGTGCTACCCGTGCGAAGCAGGGTTGAGTCACTAGTATGTAATAGTTATATTGAATTATTTGTAACATCAATGTTAATCAAAACTTGTTCCGTACACCTTCCTTGTTTCCAACAATAAACTTTAGCCTTAGAGGTGGAAGCAGGGGATACCTGATTATATATAATTTGAACAATAACAATAATTGTACAACATGTGTACTGTGGTCGTTTTAAATTAAATGTACAAGCACAAATTAAAAATGTATATAACCCCTGACTTCCCACCCCACATTATAGCTAAGAAGAATCTCGATCACATCAATCAACAAAAAAGAACAATCTTGTTTATAGCAGCTTTGAAACATAAAAAAACTGCAGCTAAATTGGTCCATTCATTTGAAAGATTCTATTCTCACCACCTTTTTCTTAACTTCACCGAATGACAAATTATATTCTAGTAGTTCATTCTTTGATTATTATTATTCAACGTTGTAAGTTGAAGATGTAGAAATACGGATAGCAAAGCTTATATGGAGATGGGCAGTACACTTGATAATACAAATAAGATACAAACAATACAAACCTTCCATCTTGTACATATATCTCAATGCTTTCCTTTCGATTTGTAACCACAACATAGAAAAAACCCGAATGAGAATGGTTGCTATCCAACTTAATTAATTAATCTTATTTAATAAACTTATTTAATCTTTATTGATCCTAAATATCATTTGAAATAAAAAATTATAAGAGTAACCCAAATATGTTTTTCAAATACCTATTCAATGATACCCCACTTAACATAGTTCGTCAACATATTTTTCTATTTCACTGTATGTCGTCTAGTTGTGGCTATATAGAAATTTTGATTATGTAATGTCATTAGTGACACTCGCAAGAAAAAGATAAATCGATTGACATAAGAATCATCCAAATGGGTTCACATGTTTGGTCTATTTATTGCTATTAGACATTTCCTTCGCCATTGATTTATTGTCACAAAGGAACTGACATTCATTCATACCTAACTAAATAAACACAATACAAGAAAAGAAAAGTGCTAAACAAATCCTTCTCAAAACTGTTATTTGCAATCTTGTTCAATATCCTAGGTACTTCCATTGGACTAACGAACCCATGAAGTTCTGAAAGCATAAAGTTTTTTGGCACGGCTAAAAAAATCCGGTTGATTCAAACATTGTTATTGTTATAGCGTAAACTCAGCAACTAGATTTTCAGAAGGGTAATTCAAAGTATGTCGTGTACCAAAATAACACATAATTGTTGTAACTAACCAAAAAAATGGAGGCACTAAAATCTTACGAAAACTGTTCATCATGGTTGCCTTCAAGAAACCACTCTAATTGCGTGCAATTAACGCCTTGTGGCTAACTAACTGTGATAATTTATCTGTGATTAAAATAACATATTGTGTTATTCGAGCACCAAAGTATCGTAAAGTACAATATACTACATTTCATCAAAATTTGCTCAGCTTTCATATAGTTTTTTATCGATTGCTCGGCTTGTACATACCACAGGAATCCATATATTTGGATTTCTCTGAGCTTTTGTTTGGGAGCTACGATCTCTCCCCTTCATTATAGCTAAGAACCATCTCTATCACATCAGCATTCAAACAAAAAAACGCATCAGATACGGTTTATTCGTTTGGGAGCTATGATGCCACAGACAGACACACACCTCTCTTTAGGCGGGGGTAAAAAATATATATTAGCGTATTATTATGTTGAAAAAACGTTTAAGTACTATTTCTATAAAATTACACTTAAATGGGTAAAAAACAAATTAAAAACTTGACAAATGAACTTCGCATACTGTTTCTAATTTTCTACGGCTCAGTTCAAGCGAATACCGCATTTCCTCCAAAGTAACCCGGCGAAAATTAAAACTATTCTGGCAAGATACACCGAATTGTTGCAACGGTTGTAACGTCGTCATGGTTATTTACGACCAGGGTAACAATTTATTAAGTAAATACCTAGCTTAACGGGTATATTTTCTTAATTAATTCCAAATAGTTTGTTGGATTGCGCTCGGGTGGATGGTATGCGTTTCGATTTGGAATTGTTTATTACGTAGAAGTTAAAAGCAATTTTCCGACTTCGTGACTTTGTTTAATGCCCTACATATTTGCTTTTGAAGCAGTAGTTAATGAAGTGGTTATTATTAAAACAGTAAACAACACGCACCCGCAAAAAAAAACAATTTTTAATCATGAAAAAAAACTATGGATGTCCAAATAGGTAAGTGACTTCAGGACAGATGCGTTTTTAAAAACATAACATCATAAAATCGATAACTAAATTATAAATATCCATACCGATACATAAAAGTGAAACGTTGTCTGTTTGTTTGTTTGTGTTTGCTTTCACGCGATTACGGCTGGGCGGATTTTGATGTAATTTGCAATGGAGATAGCTTATACTGGAATAAAACATAAAATACTTTTTATCCCGGGAAATAGTAAATTTCCATGAGAAACTGGAAAATTATGATTACCCGCTGTAAGGAACGGTTGCCATGGAAACGAAATAACAAGTCTTCCAAAAAACATCAAGAACTTTGGTGCTATACCTACTTTTGCATTGGTTTTTAATATCCTAAAAGACCATAGGATGCTTATTTTGCAATAAACTGTAGTCCGCGTCACTTCTATAATTTATCTATGTCCACGTGGACGAAGTCGCGGGCAGGAAGGCTAGTAATAAATATTTATGGGATAATTCACACCAATTACCTAGCCCAAACTAGGATACCCTGCACTATGAGCACTAGAATACTAGTCATTAACCACATTGCCAATATGCCAGTAGGCGTGATTCAAAATCTTTGGCAGCAACTCGATAGATTTTGAATTACGCCTGGCCAAGCAAGCTGGTTTTTGGCATTGGCCAAGGAGGTTGAATTAGAATAAGCAACACTCGTGGTCCTTTTTGACAGACTTCGTTATTTTTTGTTTCCATGGCCATTAATACCTTGGATTGCAGTATTGTAATTTTCGTAGGGATCTCTAATTTTTGAAAAAATAAAGTACTGTCCATGTTACTCGCTGATAATGTAGCTTTTTAAGGGTTTTTTTTTGAGTTTATCCATTACAAACAAACAAACAAATACAAAAAAAACAATCAAATCTTTCCTCATTATAATATTAGTGTAGATGTACATTAGTGTAGATTGATGTGACGTCTATAACATATACCTTATTGGGCTGCAGGATAAAATGTAACAAGTAACACTATTTTAAGTTTCTAAGAGCTGTGGATTTTTGAAAAATAAATAATTTTGACATTATTATCAATCGGGCGTATCTTTAGTAGTAGTACACAAAATTAAGCAGTAGATGAATTACTACAGCCCAAGATGTAGGTGTTCAACTAGGCTATTAAGCTTCAGATGGCTAAGCTAATGGTATATACTCCCCTACAGCTTTTACTATGTCTACTGTCAAATTCCTATTCAATATATAGAACCTAATAAACAAGCATCAACCAAAAAATAAATCTCTTGAGGAGACAAAGAAAATGAAGTCAAATTTTGATGCCTGAATTTGAGGATAGTCGAGTTGCAACAATAATATGAATATAAGATCCGCTCACCGCATTGCGACGACTCAGCTATTCCCACACCTGGCCACGGGGAGGTATGCTAATGCTGTGATGCAAGGCGCTGGCGGCAGCGGATTTAGCTAACCTCAAACTAATGAAGCTGTTAACCTTTTGCTGTTGCACAGACTAGATATTACTAGTCCCAGTGTCAGTGGAAGTGTCTATCTACATACATATCCCTAGTATATATGTGCATATATCTATCTACATACATACTAGGGATATGTATGTAGATAGATAGACATGATTCCTATTTTTTCATGATAACTTTAGCTCTTCAAGGCCAGCACACAGTTACTGTACCCCAATTCTATTAACTAATTTACTAAATAAACAATCATATTCTTTATGTTTTTAATTTTTTTAATTTTTGCTTCCAGATCTTGTAAGAGGTAAATGAGAAACTTTACAAAAATAATTTAGTGATCGACTTGTGTTATCGCGGTTCAATACCCAACAGAATTGGGGCCCAGATGTCAAGCGAAATCCGCTAGTTTTTTACACGACTGCGCCACGCAAAGGCGAGTTATGTGTTTATCAGCCTATGTATGTATGTATGTATGTGAGTTTCTTTGTGGTGCTCTACCATAAGCGTAAGCCAATTTTAATGACTCTTACGTCAATCGATTTAACTTAATCTTGCGAGTGTCACTAAAGACATGACATTTATCATAATTTAATATGGCGATAATCAGACGCCATTTTGTGATAAAAAAAGACGATAAAGTGTGCTATCATTCAATAGATATTTGAAAGTTATCTTTAAGTTTCTCTTATAATTTTCATTTCGAATCCATATAGACTAAACATTGGTTAGGTTAGGTTAGGTTATACCCGACTGATGACCGAAACCTATCGAGTGAGGTATAAATGAAGGTCTTTAAAAGATTTTTCCGAATATCATCACAATTCTATCATTATTTTTATAAATATAAACTAAAAAGTTTAAAATAAATTAAATTATTATAAAAACAAAAACTCTTATATTTCTCCTACTCTGCATCTTATATTTCAAAATCAATAATCAAAAGCTTGTTTGCCTCATTTTAGTATTGTTTGCTGTGTTTTTTTTATAATAATAAGTTTTTATTTCATTATAAAATGTAAAACGTACAGTTCCTTCCTTCCTAAGTTGTTATGATAAGAGACGCAAACCAGCCTGTACGCACAATATGCTTAAGATAACCGGGCATTGAACCCTATAAGCTTCTGTCATCGTTACGAGTAACCAGAGGAAAGAGGAAAATGATTATTTCCTTTCAGCTCCGGGCTACGTTATTTTCCTATAATGCGCGGTTAGCGGCACTCGTTTGACCGGATAACTTTAAGCGCTTGACCTATTTTTACTTTGTAAGGCTCTTTTCAGATATTTTGGGCTTTCTCTACCTCGATAGACATGAATATATCCCACATGTTGTCTGTAAATATTTACAAGCGGTGATGGATCGACGCGGAGATGATGAAGGCGGGGTAATGTTGTGTCTTCTTTGGATTTTGTGATTGAAGTGATTGGTTTGGATCGTCAAAGAAAAAGAAGAAGTGATAAAAAATGCCTGAGGCTAGAAAAGATATGCATCTAACTAGTACATCTGAAATAGTCTGTAAAACGAAGATAATTTAAAAAAACATGGTCTAGTGTACTTAAAATAAGCTACTGAAAAAGAATAAATATTTTTTTGAAGTCCTGTCTATCTGTTTGTCTGTTTGTTAGTGTGTCTGTATATTTATTCGATGCGGTTTTTACTGTTGGATATCTTAGGGTTAGACTTAAGAACTGGTGTACTTGGTATCTCAATCGGACCATTAGAAGCCGAGCAATCGATAAAAACTTTTTTAAAGCTGAAGGAATTTTGATCATATGTTGGTATATTGGTATTTTTGGACTTGGAATAGCACATAGAGTACTTTTAACCTAGAGAAATGAATACGCGTGCGAAGCCGCGGTCATTAGCTAGTTCTAAATAAGTCAGAGTCGTGAGAGTGAGGGCGGTAAGTCTAATGTTGCAGTACTTCTATAATGTACTTAATGATTAAATTAACGACTATTATAATGACACTAATAAAAGTCCTTATTTTAAACCTCTAAAAATGTAAATCTAACCTTTTCGCTTCTACCTTGGGTCCTCAGTACAAAATGCATCTGTGAGGAAAAGAAAGAAATATTCTTATTCAAAAGTCGACAGCTCTTCGTGACCAGTTTATAACACTGTATTTATAAAAGTGCCATTTTCGATTCTGACAGTAGCTTATTGAAAAGAACATTGAATATCAAATATTTTTGTGACGAGGAAAATATAGTTTTCTTGAAACTGTTGGGGATAAAATAATCCGATTCTGAGTAAACTGGCGCTCAGGTATGGAAATATTATTCATGCGTGGTGGTTAAATCTCAAATAGAGATTATATATTATTATTTGTCTATTATTTTAATATAATTTGTATTTATATTTTATTTGTTAGTTAAAAAGCGAGAATGCTATATCTTCTATCTAAATATATCTATAGATACTTATGAGTATAATTAAGTTATAATTGAGAGACTGTAATGCCCACTCAAATACTGTATTTATCAAATAACATATGTAATTTAATATGATAAATAAATAAATAAAATAACTAAATTATTCTATCTATCTGTACTTATAATAAAGCAATAAGATCGAAAAAATCTGTAGAAGGAAGATCATAACAATAAAATGGTCGAGGTTAATTAAAATAAGCTATCAAACAAGAATATAACATTTCTTTAAATCTTGTCTGTCTTGTTTGTCTGTTTGTTTGTTTGTATGTATGTTTGTTCGCGCATCACGTAAAAACTACGTCATACTTTATCATGAACATTACAACCTTTTTCATAGTCTATCACTCACTGTTTTCTTGACACATGTTCTAAAATACAAATATTCACTTGTCATTCTTACATTGTCATTGATTTGCTCATCTCGATGGTACGACACATTTTTTTAAAATGCGTAAATAAGTTTATTATATCTTTAAGTATTTGATATTAATTTCACACGTGTTGGACATGAAAACTCTGTGATAATAACAATACTAGATCCATAACAATATATAAAAGTGAAACTTTGTCACTTTGTTTTTTGTTTGGGGAGCTTTCGCGCGATAACGGCTCGACGGATTTTGATGAAATTTGGAATAAAGATAGCTTGTGCCCTGGAATAAAACATTGAATACTTTATATCCCGGAAAATTGTAAGTTTATACCGGAAAACTGGTAAATATTGATTACTCGCTGTAAGGAAAGATTGCCATGTAAACGAAATAACAAGTCTGTCAAAAAACATCAAGAGCGTTTTATACCTACTTTTGCATGGGTTTTTTAAGCGACTTCAGAAAAGGAGACGGTTATATGTTCGACTGTATGTATGTTTTTTTTTATTTATGTCTCTCTTTATCTCCGTCAATTGCAGATTGATTTTGAAAAATATTTGTAATATACTAGAAGTGATCATGCTTCTTTTTTTTTCGCGTTAAACTGTAGTCCGCGCGGACGAAGTCGCGGGCTAGTAAGCAAGTATTTAATAATTTCGAGAACACTTTTGTATTGTAAAGTTGTTCTAGAATTTCAGTAAAGATTTTAAATCGAGAGAAGACTGAGTAATCCAAAGCAAGTAGCTTTGTAGCTTTGAGCCTATTGTCTTCTATGAGAGAGAAATCTACTATCCAAAGATAAATGGATGGCTTGCATCACGAAGTTTCCTCATTGTTCCTGGACTATATTAGTGTGGCCACGAGTGCCTGGGTAAAGGCATCTATTGAGTTCTAAATTCTTCTGCTACGCGACCTCTTCCTCCATGTTCTAGTACTTTATTATTGTATGCTTGGAGTCCCTTTGAGCTGGTATACACCCTCGAAGGACCTCCGGTCACAACACATAGGTTTATTGATCCCGACAAGAGCGAAAAAAAAAACATTTTTTAAAGCAAGTTGTCAAAATGTCGTGCCAAAGTTTTGACTGGTGTAAAAGTGACAGGTGCGAAAGTGTCAGGTGTCAAAGTGGCAAAGTTTGTATTGAGAAATATTTTTTATTGTTATAATTCCACGCGGTTGAAACCACAGGGCGCAGCTAGTATTTTATACACATTTAATTGTGATAATCCTTTTAAAGTTACACCATGACAGGGCTACAGCATAAAACTTCTTTTTTATCATTTTATTGTCGTCAAATATTACGATTAAATACGTGGTCTATGTTTGAATACCTTTTAGCCTGATCGTAAGCGATAATATAAGTCGTAGAAAGCTTATCACTCTAGCCTTGAAGATATCTAAAAGGTTATTTTCAGTGACAGGTAATTCCATTCATTCGCTTAACGCACTAAAAAGTAAATATGGAACCAATATTGTTGGTCAAATTAGCGGAATTTCTACTTTGTACTTAGGAACAAACCATCCATACCAGTATATAAAAGTGAAACGTTGTCTGTTTGTTTGTTTGGGGAGCTTTCACGCGATAACGGCTTGACGGATTTAGATGAAATTTGGAATTGAGATAGCTTATACCCTGGAATAAAACATAGAATACTTTTATGCAGGAAAATTGTAAGTTTCCACGGGAAAACTGGAAAATGATGATTACTCGCTGTAAGGAACGGTTGCCATGGAAAAGAAATAACAAGTCTGTCAAAATACATCAAGAGCATTGGCGCTATACCTAATTTTGCATTGGTTTTAATATCCTTTTCGCGATAAACTGTAGTCCGCGCGGACGAAATCGCGGGCGGGAAAGCTAGTTAGTTATATACTTCGCTGATCTCAGGCTTATCCTGTTAGGGAACAGAGGAGAAGGGATAAATAAGGTCGTGCAACTTCTGCGCACACTTTCTGAAATGGATCACGTAGAAAATTAGCATACCTGCTATCTCACAATGTTTGTTTGCAAGAACTGACCAGTTAAGTATGTAAGTCAGTTAATTTTAATTTCTGGACATTAGAAATATAACACGCCACAGATAGTTTCTTGGCGATAAGACCACCGATTTTAAGCTGTTGAAAACGTTATTCCAATTCCTCAGTTATACCTGTTTATGTCTGTTTATTATTGGGCTGTATCATTAATGGTACTAGTGACCCTACTTTATATCGTTTCTACCATTAATGGTACTAGCAACACTATTTTGTAACGCTATTACCATTAATGGTATATGTCTGTAATTTTGTTATTTATTTATATATTTAAACGTGACTTAATCGCGCTGAAAACTTAATATTTATTTACCTCGGCGTTTCGATCAAGTTGCATTGATTAATGTTATTTCCCATATTTGTTTTCAAATTCATCTATCTAATTGAACCCTGGAATTTGATACTGTATTTTACTTAATGGTACCAGTGATACAATCTAGTGTCACTGGTACCATTAATGGTACTGCCCTATGGTATTAGTGACATAAAAGCGAAATGATAATTATGTAACGATACATAGATAAATAAGTCTATATTGCAAAAACTGTCCTCAGAGTTCACATAAAAAATATATGCTTTTTTATGGTCTCGATTACGAAAATCTTTGCAATAAAAATAAACAAAAAGAGAGATTAACAATAACAGAATCACTATCCATTATGATAATTTCAAATGTGATACTTTAGAGGTTTTTTCAGGCCAATTTATTGTATCAAATTAGGCATGAAGTGCCATCTAGAATCATAATTTTTTATATATATATTTTTTTGCTCTTTTTTTAAGCTATTTTACATAATCATTTAGCGCACACAGCAAACTTGATTTAACTTTTATTTTTTTGTTTATAATGGAAATTTGATTTTGCTATTGTTTATTAACAAAGTTTTTTATATATGTAGTAGCGTTCATAACATTATGCACAAATAAAGTATTCACCCCAACCTTTGCGTTTTATTACAATAAAAATATCCACAAGTATGTTATTCTCCAACAAAAAGCCGGAACTGCAGTTCTGGTTGAAATATTTGGTTTGTCATTACATTTATAGTTTTATTTTCGTGGGGGAGACCAGAAGGGAGTGACAGCGAAGAGTTCATTCAACTTGTTGTTTTGCTTTTAAGTGTATCGTCGCTCCTTGTTGTTATGTTAACCATTTTTGAAGCTAGAGTGTCACTGCTGCTAGATTGTAATGATAATAAAATACGACATGGATTCATCATCAGCCTATATCTGTCTACTTCTGGTCGTAGGCCTCTCCTAATGCAAGCCACTGACCGCGGTCATCAGCTCTCGTAATTATTTCTTCCAGCCGCTTTTCACAGGTCGTCACTCCGTCTGGCCCCAGGGAGTCCTACACTTCGTTTGCCTAAACGTGGTCTCCACTCGAGAACTTTACTACACCAACGGTTATCGGTTCTTCGGGAAATGTGACTAGCCCACTGCCACTTGGACACGACATGGATTACGTGGAACCAAAACCTTATGTATTACTCCTATTTTTTATTACAATATATTCTACTAAACTACAAAATTTTCTTCTTCATTATACATAAATATATACATCTTTTCATAAATTACATTTTAAAAAAACATCTAAAAATTTGGATAACGTACTGGACTCGAACCTACATCATCTGTGCATCTGCGCGGCACGTGCCTTGCCAGTTCAGCCACTGCGACTACTACAACATTTTCCAAAGTCCTTCAGCTCAACCATCATATGGCGACGGTAACGCCATCTATGATCCAAATATGTTAGAAATAAAAAAATAGAAATAGAAAAAGCATTTATTTAACAAAACATAATTACAAAAAAATAATAATGTGATTTCTATTTGTGTGTGTTAGATCAATTATGGGCTCACTAAGCAGGCGTTTCTGCGTAAATCTTAGAACATTATGACAAGCACAAATGAAAAAATTATATACCCCCGATTATAGCTAAGAACCATCTACCATCAGATTTCAAACAGAAAAAAAAAACGCATCTAAATCGTTCTATTCGTCTGGGAGTTACGATGCCACAGACAGACATACACACTAGATTTTATTTACTAGTGATGATGAAAATAAAAATGACCGTAGAATATGCTTTAGTGAATAAAACAAAACCTCCTTTCTTGATTTTCTCACTTTTACTATATCCATAAAATTTGAAAGCGCTGCGAAATATTAAAACAAAGGACATTTTGGTACGTCTTTAGAGTAGTTAACGAGGCAAGAAAGTTTTCCCTCGAGGCTAAAATAATTCGCTTGTTATCGTGAAAAAGGTCAAAAATATATATTAAACTAGCTGTACCCGCGGCTTTGCCCGCGTGGTCATTTTATTTAAAAGTAGCCCATACGTGTTATTCCAGGACCAAAAGTACCTATAAAGTATAATATACTACGTATCTTCAAAATTTGTTCAGCCGTCAAATAGTTTTTATCGATTTCTCGGCATCTACTCATCGGGTTGAAATACCAAGTACCCCAGTTTTTATGTCGAACCTTAAGCTATCTAACAGTGAAGTGAACCGCATCCCATTCGGTCCAGTAGTTTTTACGTGACGCGCGAACAACCATAACAGACACGATTTAAAAAAATATTATATTCTTGTTCAGTTGCTTATTTTAAGTACCCTATTTTTTTTATGATCTTCGTTGTATAGACTTTTTGGTTCATATTGCTTTATTATTATGAGTAATAAGTATAGATAATTTCTATTAGCGAGAAAGCAAAGCGGGAATGCAAACGATTAAGGGATAGTCCACCACCACCTCAATGTATACAGTGTTTTCCAAAGAGGCTGAAAACGGTTTCTTAAGAAAGCACCAGATCGAAAGAGCTATCATCAAGAGACGAGGCTAATATCCGTCAGTATGAATTTAATTGAATTTAATTGAATTAAAAAGCTGACAAGAAAAATACTAAAAATTATTTAGCAGTAGTAGTATTTGGTAGTGCACTACCAAATACTACTACTGCTACTGCACCGCGGCATTTTTCATATTTTTTATACTCGTCAACTTCTAAAAAGTTAGTGTAATTCTAAATCATTAGCAGCAACAATCTTTTAGACCACTGCATTATTACTCACGTACTTGACAGATATAAAATACTGCTCATGTTACTCGCTGATAATGTAGCTTTCTGTAAGTGAAAGATTTTTATAATACGGTTCAGTATATTTTGAGTTTATAATGGATACACTCAAAAAATACTAAAATAACAATAACACAAACACAACAATATAAGCTTTCCTTTTTTTATAATATTAGTGTACATGGCTATATGCAATTACCACCTGGCATTCATTTCCACTTGATTACCAAACTCCATTAAGGAATCAATGCGCAAAGAAAAGCTTACAAAGGGAAAAATAAAAACAACCATTGACTTCCTGATAACTCCGGGATAGCGCCAATTTCGTCTCGCGGCATAAAATATATATAAACAAAATAATTCTTCCTTTGCATTTTATTCCACTCTGGCCGGCCTCGTTTTCTTTGTTCAGGGTGATTTATGAACTACTGTACTTACAAAACATTAAACATTGGAGGTATGCGAGTAAATGGAAATAAATAAAATTTAAAACAAATTCTGTCTGATACACACGCGAGCGAACATATTTTAATTTCTGCCACGTGACAACAGAATAAAATGACATACACAGTGAACACAGTGCGTGTCCCTGTTAAAAAAACTTATATTAGTATATTTTGAGTTAGGAAGCAATTTAATCCTCTCCCATTTATTCAGCTCTGTAACGTCGAAACGGATTTTTATGTTCGTTTGTTTGTTGTAAGTGGTAGGAATCGGGTTTCGGAATTTGTCAGGCCGCCCGAGGGCCTCTCACGTGGCTTAACGACTGCTATAAATAAAACGTATTTTGATGAAACTTTGTGTATACTCGTATGTTGGTAATTTAGGTCCTGAATAACAAGTACGATACTTTTTTATCATGGCCTATGGCAGATATTTTACTTATACATGTTTATGAAGTTATTAATTATGCTGGAGCCCAGCATATTCACTAGACTGTCTTTGACTCACTTCACCAGACTATCTTTGACTCACTTTCTAGATGTATAGATCAGACGTTCCTCTCCATCTCTCTTTACGTATATAGCTCTATCTTTGTTAGGGCGAAGGCCTGTTCCAGCAAATGGATCGTCATGACACAGCACAGTAATGAATGCTATGTAATTTTGAAGAGGGGCTTGTACTGCCCATGTTCACCAAGTTGCGTGCTCGTGTATCTTCCACTTCTGTATGGGAACAGAATCACCACTCTGTGACATAAGATTTATTCAGAATCCGGTCACATAAACTGGCTCTTTGTTTTTTAATGAGCACTGTTGTGCACCATATACTTTTCGGTTTTGAAATAATTTTTTAGGTGAAATGGTTTCCTAATCATACCAATATGAAGAGTAAAAAGCAGACAATTATAATTATAAAAGGTACTAATATTTTTCATTTAATTATTTTGTCTGGGTGGTATCCTACATAAATAATGAAGAAACATAAAAATAAATATAAGTTTGTGAGCTACAATGAAAGTTACAGCTGGAAGTGCTCGAAATTTGATTTGCAAGAATTCAGGACAAAATACATAGATACATATATATGAGTACACATAAGTGAAGTTAATTAAAAGCTTTTAATAATGTTTCATTGCATTTGTTACCATGGACCTCGATGAATGGCATTTGTAGAAAAATGACAGAAAAAGGATTTTTGTAATTTAATACGAGTAAAAAATAGATTTTCTATAATATTTTAGTGTCGGAAAATTTACATGGTGGGAAAGAGTTGACTGAGACCAACTTATCTATTATATGCTAATAATATTATTATGTGCACACAAAACATCGGGTCTGTTTTAACTACAAACAATACCAATATAAAGAATACGGCAAAGATAGGTACCAAACAAGCACAAATTAAAAAAATATATAACCCCGACCCCAACCCTCTAAGAAGTATCTTGATCACATTAGTTCCCCCCCCCCCTCCTTATAGCTAAGAACCATCTCATTTACATCAGCTTACAAAAATATAAAAAAACCGCAGCTATATCGGTCCATTCGTTTTGAAGCTACGATTCGCACCCCCCTTTTCTCACCTCCCCCCCTCCCCCATATAGAACCATTTCGATCACAACAGCTTTCAAACAAAATAAAACGCATAAAAATTGGTCCATTCGTTTGGGAGCTACGATGCTACAGACAGAAACACACACGCGCACACAGTGACACAGTGACACAATGATACGAGTACATACCCTAAACTTATAACACCCGTTTCTTTGTTCGGAGGTTAATAAAACAGAAAACTTCAGAGATCCTAGAAATAATAATAAAAATACGATCTAGGTTGTATCACTGACTTCAAGTATAGGTATAGGTATATAGGAATAGATTTTAGTTTCGCTGATATACGAGTATACCTATGTTAATATTTTTTTAATCAACTTTGTCCGCTAATCACTTCTTCCTCGGCTAACATCGTAGTCCGAGCAGTGGGGTAGCTGAAAAACAGGGCGGCGTTCACATTCTCATGTGGAAGCCGCACATGCATGCTGCCCTTTTGCCCTTAAATATAATTATATCCTTTTTGTATTGATACTTTTTTTTACATCTAATTTACTTTATTTCTAGCAATAAATACTTTACTTTTTACTATAACATGGTTAGGCACCTACATAATGACGCGACTAGCGTGGTTAGCACTATAAAATGTACTGTGGTATAGCACCAACGCTCTTGATGCTTTTTGGCAGACTTGTTTTTGTTTCGTTCCCATGGCAACCGTTTCTTACAGCGAGTAAACAACATTTTCCAGTTTTCCCGTTGAAACTTTTCCGGGATAAAAAGAATTCCATGTTTTATTCCAAGGTATAAGCTATCGCCATTCCAAACTTCATCAAAATCCGTCCGTGAAAGCTCCACAAACAAACAATCAAACAAAAAACGAACGAACGAAGTAAAACAACGTTTCAAAATTATGGAAAAAAAAAACATTATAAAATGAATCATTCATAATTAAGTCACAAAAAGGTAATTTTGTAAAAGGTCGAAGAGTATTAATATCTAAAACAAGAAGGTAAATAGGTAAGTAACTTCGTATCACGAACAATATCAGCTGTTAGAAACAGGCATCGCAGCTTGTTCTAATTACGACCAAATTAAGGAATTTCGATAACTAATCCTTGGGAAGCCCGGTCATTTGGTACACTTCCAGTTTGTGCTTCATGAATATTAATATGCTTGCTATGAAGTTAACACGGTTCTGTCTGCGAGTTAGGATTTTAACATTCTTATCCTATTTTTGGCTAACTGATATACTCCTTTTGAGTCACTTATCTACGAGGTGCAAATCTTTCACTAGAAGACTCTAAAAACAAGACATAAGTTCAAAAAAATAAAACCTGTCTATGGTCGGGTAAAAAATTGTCTATGACACTCTAGCGATGAAGACGAATCGATTGATACCTTTCTTATAAAAATCGGACCAAGTTTTTAGTTTTAAAACCCTTTCTTTGTTTCACCGTACTTGGGTAAAAAAAATAGCCTATGACACTATAAATGGAGTTAAATCGATTGATACTTCGTTTGTCAAAATCGGATCAATAGGGGCGACGCTAAGGTGGAACATCCACATATACAGGTAAGTACATACATACATTTACATTTAAACTCATAACCCTTCCCTTGCTTCGACGGAGTCAAAAAAAAAAGGAGAGGGAGAGAGAGATAGAAAGAGTCTAATCGCAAAATGACGGATGTTGTCTAAGAAAGCGGACCCTCGTAATAGCGTGGCAAACATGTGATATCTATGGACGTAATCTCATAGCTATTGGAGAGGCGTGTAAATTGAAATGAAAATACACAATGTTTTCGATTCTATTGATTTCTTAGAACGCAGAAAGTAAAATTTTTAGTACACTGAGGGATAAAAACATATACGTGGGGTAGTCAGTGCTATCAACCTTTATACCCCACCACCTTTATACCATACCATCCGCTAACTACAAAAATATCACACACAAAAGGCAGACTGGTGATCACAAACACGAAAATATACCTCCTTAACTTCGGGTGGCTTTCACTTCTACTAGAACAAGACATATTAAAGATTTTGTCGTCTACAGGCCCCATATTCCATGTCGCTGTATCATTAAGGCAATTTTAAACAGAATAACACACATGTGGAATCCGTTCTATATACGGAAAGTTATAGTGTTTTCTGTATCCAATTTTAACTATGATCTTTTGTTAATTGAATGGCTGGCTCTGGATTGTAATGTGAATGTTTGGGTATGATTAGAAAATTATTCAAATTAAGCAGAATAACATGAAATCTAGCTATTCAAATGTTATTTATTATCAGTTATATCATCACTAGCTGCCTCAAGATCCACACCAATATATAAAAGTGAAACGTTTTTTGTTTGTTTGTTTGGTGAGTTTTAACACGACGGCTGGACGGATTTTGATGAAATTTGGAATGGAGATAGTTTAATAAAACAAAGGATACTTTTTATTCCGGAAATGGTAAGTTTCCAAGGGAAAACTGGAAAATGTTGATAACTCACTGTAAGGAATGATTGCCATGGAAACGAAATAATAACAAGTTCGTCAAAAAACATCAAGAGTGTTGGTACTGTTGGTGCTAAGTTTTCGCATTAGTTTTTAATATCCTAGAAGATCACAGGATGCTTTGTTTTGTGATAAACTGTAGTCTACGCGGACGAAGTCGCGGGCTAAAGCTAGCCCTTAATAGTAGTGAAAATTATAAGCAGTAAACATGCCTTCCTTTTGAAGTTCAAACATCTATTGGTAGAATTCTCTACATCCACTGCAGAATTTAAAGCTATAACCAATAATCAGTGATGCATGTCAACACTAATATTATAAAAGGGAAAGATTTGATTGTTTGTTTGTTTGTTAATTTGTAATATATATACTCAAAAAATATTGACCCGATTTTAAAATTTCTTTCACATAAAGAAAGCTAAATTATCAGCGAGTAACACAAGCGGTATTTTATTTTTCAAAAAAAATTTAGTTCTCTTCGAAAATTGCAATAGTGTAACTCGAGGTATCAAATTTTGCAAAAATCTTGATTACTTTGTATACGGAACGTTGCCATGGAAACGAAATCACAGAACATCTAATAATCACGTAGGAAATGCTCTATGCTAATAATACACGAAATAATAAGAAGTCTGTCAAGTACGTGAGTAATAAAATAATACAGATGTCTATGGTCAAAATTACTGCTGCCAATGATTTTGAATTACGCTTACTGGCGTTTTTTTAAGTTGCGACGGTTATAAAAATGCTTAAAGAAAGAAAATTGCCGTGGGGTGAGCGCTACCGATAAACTCAAACAATGCTAACTGATTTTAAAAATTCTAGACTTAGCGTAGACGTTTCATGACAAACAAATGGCCGTGCGCCCTGACACAGCCCCAATCGTTTTTTAAACCAAAGGAGGTTGTATACACTTACTGGCGTTAAACCTTATAAAGAGAAAAGAGTTGACTATCTTATGTTTGTTTGTTTGTAGTAACAGAGTGGTATTATTAGGTGTTCTATGGTAACAGGACGCACAGAGCATAATCAAACCAATTGATGTGTTTGTGATCTTAAATTGGGTATAACTCGCTATTTGTACGTGGCATAGACGTTTCACGACAAACAAATGGCCGTGCGCCTCCACACAGCTCTATCCAATTTTATAAACCCAAGGAGGTTGAATTAAGCTTATTTCCCACCCTGTTTTTTAAACCAAAGGAATTACGGTTACAGGCGTAAAAATCTTTTAACAGTAACTGTAATTCAACCTCCTTACGTTAAACAAAATAATACTATACACAAAATGGTACGTCAGTATAAAACCTATAAACAAAACATTATACCTAGTAAATGCATTATAGTTTATGGAGGAAGCACAAACTAATTAGAGGAGATACGGGATAAGAAGTAATAGCTCAGAATACATAATTGGTACTTAAGGAATTGTTGTTACATTTAAGTTTGTGTAAAGAAAGTATTAAGTGTAAGGAATTGTTTCAAAATATTTGTGCAAATTAAGTAAGGGATTGTTCTTATGTTATATTTGTGCAAATAAACATTTTGTGTAAGAAATTGTTGTTTTTCTACTTGTCCAAATAAAGTGCCCACAAATTTTATCTTTCTGTATATCTACGCGTGCGAAGCCGGGGCGGGTCACTAGTATCTACATCATTTATCTTCGTTGACTATGGCTGATCAAATTTACTATAATAACTAAACGTAAGTAGGTACTAATTTTCATGCAATTTTTTTGTTATGAATACAATTGAATATTATCTACGATGCTGCCGCACGTTGTACCTTCTTTCAATGAGTAATCATAAAAATTCAAGTCTACAATTGAATTATTGGTGGTTAAATATTTTTACAGAAAATAAATGACTGCTCATGAAGAGAAAACAACAAATCTTTCTTCAAATGGGACCAAGAAATAAATCCCATATATTATTCGTGTGTCTCAAAACAATAAAAGTTCTGACGTATTCTGTTATCCCCGTCTAACAGTAAATCAAGAAGAATGAGTAACAGGACCGAATTTATCAAGGTGGGAGTAAGAGTTTACGAGAGTGAGGTAATCACACATAAACACTGAAGTAAAAATGTGATCGTAAATATAGCACGCCCGATGTGTCGTATATCGAAATTGTATTGGAGATACACATAATGCTGGATATTCCTTTTCTATCAACAGCAAACAGTTATAACTTGCGCTATGTACTTACGTTTACTAAATACTTATTTTGTATGCTGGTCACATATTCTAAAATAGAATAATAAAAAAGAGCTTGTATATCACTTCTTTTTTTTTTCTTAATATATAATTTTTTACATATTATTTAACTTTTTTTAAATATATTTTCATTTTTTTTAACCTTTTCACTTTTAATTATTTTTTTGATTTGTCGTCATTTGGTGAGCTACCCTGTAATTTTTAGCCGGATAACTAATCGGGAAGTACTCGAAATTTGAATTGCAAGATTCCAGGAAAGACAAAACACATAGATACATACAAGTGAAGTTAAAGAAAAGCTTTTAAAATGGACGCTGCGCAACAACAAACCGGAACTGATCTACGAATTAAAATTACGGAATGCAGAGGTCCATACAACAGACACTGCCGAAAATTTACAAGTAAGTTTTCGACTTTGCTTCTTGTCTAATACTAGCCAAGACTAATTATATACTTTTGAGCAGGACATACAAAAATGTCAAACCATTATTTCTGCACGTATAATAATAGCCTAACCAGTTCGAAAGTAGAAAAATGCGTCGTATATTCTGCATATTAGGAGTAGATTGAATAACTTGAATATTACTACTGAACTCACGTCAGCAGAATTAGAAACCTTTAAGAATGTCTCTGAATATTTATTTAGATTTACAGAAACGTTTTGAAACTTTAGAAAATTCAATCCGCTCTCCTACTGAAACTACACAATATCATTCCAGCTACTCCAGCTACGATGACTGAAACAAAGATACTTGCAGTATCTTTGTTTCAGTCAACGCTACAACGTATCGCTTGGGTCACGTTTTTACAAAAAAACATAAGTAAAATTTATATTAAAAATAAAACAAAAAATATAAAGCAGTAGCCATGTGATCTCACGAGTTTATTATTGTGTTTCGCTCATCAAACCTTTTCATTTGATACCCATATCATAGAGGTTACCATGGAAATTATATAGTGCCATTTTTGTGACGTCCGCCATACTGGATTTAGAATGACAACGTCACCTTACTTATTGTGTTTCGTTATTAAACCCGTTCATTTGATACCCATACCCATTTCATAGGGGTTACTATGGAAATTATAAATCTCTTTTTTGTGACGTCCGCCATATTTTATTGAGAATGACGTTACTTTACGAACTGTGTTTAGCTCATCAAGCCCTTTCAATTAATACCCATAATATAAGGGTACCTATGCAGTAAGTACACGCGCGCGTGCATAAGCCGGTTTTGGTACTGAGTTTTGGCTGCCGCAGCAGCCGCGTGCAGTGAGCCTCTGTGGAATTGATAAATCTAATTTTGTAACGTCCGCCATATTGGATTAAAAATGGCGGTATTTAAAACGAGACCCAAATGTGTGTGCCAAATTTGCCCGATAGGCCTTAGTGGAAGTGGGTGAAATATTGAATGCAAAATTCCAGGAACTTTTAATATAAGTATGTTTTAATCCTACAATAAAACGGTGTGCAGTAAATTCAAAGTTGCTAAGGTGGTTCTAAATAATATGATGTACTAGCTTTCGACCACGCGGACTACAGTTTATCGCGATAAAAAACATCCTATGTTCATCTAGGATATTAAAAACCAATGCAAAAGTGTAGAACCAAGGCTCTTGATGCTTTTTGATAGACTTGTTATTTCGTTTCCACGGCAACCGTTCCTTACAGCGAGTAATCGATATTTACCAGGTTTTCCATGGCAACATACCATTTTCCGGGATAAAAAGTATTTTATGTTGGTCTCTATATTGTACAGTACCTACTTGCAAATTTTCATCAAAATCGGATCAGCCGTTTTGGCGTGAAAGCTCCCTAAACAAACAAACAAACAGACAACATTTCACTTTTATATATTGGTGTGGATACTCACGTTCCTCGTTTCGATGCCACTTGCCTTTCAGGGATCCGGGTGCGCACGAACAGCTGATCTCCTGCCGGACAACGCGGTGTTGCATTTGTTATGGCCTGAAATATTCGGCTGAATATGCTAATCATTTGATAATGATACGGTGATAAAGAGCAGAGCACAACCAAAAATTCAAATTGAGATTAGAAATTTAACTACGATTTTGGCTGGTTATCAAAACATTAAATAGAATAAAAAATATGTAGTATGTTTATGTTTTATTCTATCTACACTAATATTATAAAGAGGAAAGATTTGATTGATTGTTTGTTTGTTTGTTTGTAATGGATAAACTCAAAAAATACTGAACCGATTTTAAAAATTCTTTCGCCTATAGAAAGCTACATTATCAGTGAGTACCATGACCAATTTTTTGGAATTTTTGTGGGAATCGTAGCTTCCGAATGAATGGACTGATTTAGCTTTCGTTTTTATGTTTAAAAGCTGAGGTAAAAAGGATCCTTAGCAATAATTTGAGGCATTGATGCGGTTTTTTATGTTTGGAAACTGATGTAATCGAGAGGGTTCTTAGCTATATAGGGAAATTTGAGAAAGATGGGGGGAGTTGAAAGGGGGGGGGGAGTTGAAAGTGGGGGGGGGGGGGGGGTTAAGAAAAGGGGGCGAGAATCATAGCTCCCAAACGAATGGACCAATTTTGATGCGGTTTTTTTTTTCGGTATAAGATCTCAAAATCTAAGCTATAATGGGGGTGTGGGGTATGAAAAAGTGTCAATGCAATTGAAACACTACAACGTATCGCTTGGGTCACGTTTTTACAAAAAAAACATCTAGCTGTTATTGTCTTTAGCTCTTTCACATTTGTCAAGGATGAAACAGTAACATATTTTATTTTTCTTCTTACCAGTTCCAGTATTATAGCTTCTCAGGTTACTTACACGTCGCATTCATCACGTGCGGCGGTCATATCCTCAGGGAGCAGACGACGGGAGACATTCTTAAATTTTCATACCATTCGTATACGCGTCACCGGGAAAAAGTGAAAATACCAAATTGCAAATAGAATTTTATGCTGGCAATAAGTTTGCGTGTTATGCAGACATTGTATATATTTGTGATAAAAATTTACATTACATTTGGTGTAGGACTGTATGAGAGCTTACAATTTAGTCTACGAGTGAAATATGAGTGTGTTTTGATTATTTTGTTTGCTTTTTCTTTACTTTCAGGGTATTTGTATATGTTTTTTTAATATGTAAGAAAAATAAAACAATTTTGTCTTTTTTATTTCATAATGATAAATTACTTCACACTGATAGAAACACTGAAGTAAAAAAAAGTATGTATAAATTAAGGTTGTGGTTCCTTGGTCTCTAATGCTGAATATGGTAATATTTGTACAAAAAAAAATGTTTTCTTTTGATTATAGTAGGTATAGGTAGTAGGTACCAATCGATACGTCCGAAACGAAACATGAAACGGCTTACGTACTTAATCAGATTAATTAGTTTAATTTTTACTTTACTCTGTTCATCATGTGTATGTACAAGACTTAAAAGTAAATAAAACAATTCACTTCAGTTTTAAGTATTCAGGCTTAAACTTATTTGCTGAAGTTCAAGCATTAAACACTTGGTGTATTAAAAGTTGATTGAGTAATGATGAAAGTTTTGTTTACGCGTTTATTTATGTTTCGGAGAATCATGAGTTTTCTTTAGTTAAGCGCTCGAGTTTCGTAAGAAATGTGTATTGTTCTTTTTTGTTTTGGAGCTATCCGTTTTTGGACTATTTTATTTATGGCACATTTTTTCTTCCTTTTGGCAGGCAATATTATTCTTAAAAGTAGCATTGCTCTTAGTCAAACTCAAATTATGTATTATTAATAGCCACAACAAGTTCAAACTCAACATCTCATGGACAAAACAATATCCTTACCAATATCTAAAAGTGAAACGTTGTCTGTTTGTTTGTTTGTTTGGGGAGCTTTCACGCGATAACGGCTAAATGGATTTTGATGAACTTTGGAATGGAGATAGCTTATACCCTGGAATAAAACATAGGATACTCTTATCCCGGAAAATTTAAAGTTTCCACGGGAAATCCGGAAAAACTCGAAAAATGTTGATTACTCACTGTGAGAAACGATTGCCATAGAAACGAAATAACAAGTATGTCCAAAAACATCCAGAGCATTGGTGCTATACCTACTTTTTGCATTAGTTTTTAATATCCTAGAAGAAAATAGGACGATATTTTTTTGCGAAATACAGTAGTCCGCGCGTACGAAGTCGCAGGCGGGAGAAAGTTAGTGATAGTGGTAGGTTTTTATCTTCATTTTTCATTTCGAATGACTACTTAGGATCTATAATGATTTAAAGTTGGTTTGCAACCATTCTCACTTTCATATTTGGTTCTTTTTAGTTTTGTTCGTAGTCTGGTTTTTTACTTGTTCGAGAAAAGAGCACCGAGAAACTTTACGAGGATGTCTATTTACCAAGTTAAGTCAAAACTTTATAAAAAAAAAGACAGAAATTATAGTAATACACATGTAATTGTCAAATATAACTGATAAAAGTGCGAGATATCCCATATCATCGGTTCCCATTCGTCACATTAACTATTTCGTCGCTATCCCTGATAGGTCACATTTATAATACGTCACTTTGTGCATCGAGTCAGTTTCCTTTATTCGTTTCGACTCTTTCCCAAATCGTCCGACGCATGTGTACAATGAATAAGAAAATAAAAATTTCAGTTAGTACAACTACATTTTATTATTTAACTAGCTATGATACTCGGCTTCGCTCCGGAGTTGATATGAGGATACGTGGTAGTTGAAATAAAAAAATAAACTATGACGTAATAAGTAAAAAAAAAAAAGTTTTTTTTTATTACTGACTTGGCAATCGTTTGACCACGATCTCACCTGATGGAAAGCGATGATGTGGTCGAAGGTGTAGCACGCTTGTCTAGTAGATACCTATTCACATTTTCTCATTATTTACACTACTTGTTTATAAACAACATTTTTCATTTTATTGTCCGGGGTATATATATATATATAAATTTATCAAATTTCCTACTCTTGAGCAAGCTACATATAGCTGACCGTGAGAGAAGCAGGATTCTTTGAGGTTGATGCCACAATATTTTAAAGTTTGCCGTTGCGCTTTGTTAATTGTAAAACTTAAGGCTAATTTAATTGGAAACTGCAATCTTTTAAATTGAAATGGCAATTCAGAAGAGATCAGTGGTATTCTAGGTATAAATACTGTGTGTATTTTGTTCTTTCCAGAAATAAGTTCAGCTTCAATAATATTATTCGATAGCTGTTTTACGATCATCCTCGTTCCATTACATAGTTTTGGGGAGTTGAGATTTCTGAGTAGTATGATTGGAGATCCAATTTTCAGCCGGAGGCAGTGTAATGGCATTCCTGGTACTTGTAAAGAGTTTAAAAATTCAGTAGGGAAGTTGACACTTTCTTCAATGGATACCATCGTGTGGATCGATTTATATATTTTCTCTTCACCAGGTATTTTTCTTTAGAATATTAAAATTGATATCGTCAACAATATTATTTTTTTGGCCAAAATTGCTCTTTGAAATAACCACTCTACGTTGGTATGGTTCTGAATAATATTTGGATAAATTTTGTCGATTAGTTCGTTTTCAGTAGTGGCTATGTTACAGAAATCACTATTGAGTACAATGAGGCCGGTCGTTTGGTCAGTGGGATACGTACCTTCGCCTATTTGTAAAAGTATTTTAGCAAAATGTGCTGTTGTTTCATCTTTTGTTAATTCAACTCTCATGTTTTTTGTTAATTGCAGTATTTGTAATTGTCGCCAGAGAAGTGACTTTTTTAAGCATGCATTGATCTCGTCTGCTGGTATTGACTTGGGAATAACTGGAAGTGTTTGTCGAAAATCTCCTGAGAGTATGAGTAGAGCTCCTCCCATTATTTCAAAGTTTTTTCGCAATTCTTGTAATGTTCTGTCCATGGTTTCTAGTGTTTTTTTATGGGCCATGGTGCATTCATCCAAGAAGATAATTTTAGCTTGTTTTAGAAGTTGACCCCGTCCAGATTTTCCTGAGATTTTACATACCGGGAATTGTCGTTCGGCTATATTCAACGGTAGTTGTAAGGCAGAATGGGCAGTTCGTCCTCCTTCCATAAGTGTGGCTGCAATGCCGGATGATGCTAGTGCCAGTGCGATGTGTTTTTAGCACGTATTTCCGCCAGTATTAGATTTATTAGAAACGTTTTACCGGTGCCTCCTGGTGCGTCCAAGTAAATAATTTCACCAGTGTTGTTATTTATCCGGTTCATTATAACGTTGTAAACTTTTTTTTTGATTGTCATTGAGGAGTGGTTTGTTGTGAGCAATGTATTCAAGTAGTTCATTGACTTTATAGCTTTTTCCTTTGTAATTTCATAGTTTAGTACACTGAAAGCATTTCTTTGTGGTGCTGGCATTCCAAGTTTTATTAAGGCCTGGTTATATTATTGCTAAACATTTATCTTCTAAGCGAATGAGTGTTTCATTGAAGATGTCGTTATTGAATTCTATAGTCAGTTCTGGATTAGTTTGTCGGATTTGGTACAATATATCATCACTTATACTCCTTTTGAAAGAGTCCCATAGCTGTTTTGGATTTAATGGGTTACATGTGTTAGAATTATGGCGAATAACTCTCGAATTTGTTCATCTGAAGCTGTGAGTGTGGCTTCTTGTAGTGTTAATTCCCAGTGGTTATCGTTTTCCAATAATCCTAAGCGTTGACATGCTTCTCTGTACGTCTGGCATAGGTAGGTGGCGTCAGTGGTCCTGAGATCTGTGAAACTTGTTGGTCCCCGTATTTCGTGTAACAACATCCGGAGATAGAAACATTCGGCATTGTTTAGATGTACAGTGTATACTCGACCTATTGCATTAGATTTCATGATTTCTGGCATTCCTTGTTTTCAACGTTGAAAAAATTTCCTTTTTTTGTCCCACGTATAATAAATAGGGACGTCGACATACAGTAATGTCTTTGCGAATGGATCCGTTTGGCATAGTTGGAAAAAAGCTGTTAATGTTGTGTTCTGTGGTGGTTCGCTTGCAATTTTTCTAGCCGAGTCTTTTGTGAAGTAAACTCTCTGTTCATTCTCCAAATGTACTGCTAGATGTTGCATAGCTGGTTCACGTTCATGTATGGAAAAACTAAAAATCCTCCACGCTGCTTCGTTACTGTTGATGTATCTTCCCATTTGGTACATGAGCATCTCATCATTTCTGTTATTTTGGACTATTTGAAATACTTTCATATCACTACCTTTGTTTACGTGCTTACATATATATTTAATAGATTCAACGTTTATGTGTGCTTGGAACATTTTGGAAAGTAGTGGGTTATATGGTAATACCCATTGATTATCTATTTCCAGCTCGTCTCTGCCTTGTATTCGTATTTTTGCTGTAAAGCCACCGTTTTCGGTGATCGTCTTCTATATTTGGGATAGCCATCATCTTCAGTTTTTGTATCGTCCAAGTATGGCTTTGGATATTTTTTTTGTACATTTTCCATCACTCATGCATGGCGTATTGAAGTTTAATGTTCCACATGGTCCGTGAATCATGTCTTTCACTACTATGTTGTATAGTTCCGGATCTTTTTGTGGATTGGGAAATTCATCATGGATGATTTTGTCGATATCCGTGGGATAATTTTTATCGTGTAGCCATATGAGATTGTATGAGTGAGGTCCTCGTTTTTGCCACTCGATTGTATACATCCAGCATCTAACGGTTCCAAAGATGTGGTATTTTGTGATGACTTCAATAAATCTTATTTGTTTTTGTCGAAAAACTCCGGCTATTATGTCGTCTCGATCCATGGAGGTTTGTCCGTATTTTAGTTTTTTTATGTCTGGCCATGATGAGTTGCATGTAAATGTTATGAAGAGATCAGGTCGTCTATATTTTCTTACGTGGGTCATGGCATCTTGAGTATATTCGTGCATATGTGTTGGACTTCCTATGTATGATGAGGGTAATAATATCGTCAATATTGCCGTCATTTATGATCGCGTCTCGAAGGTGGGTGTATTCTTCTGTGCGTAGTTTCTTCTGATTCAGTCTTATGTAGAGCATCCGTTCTGCTTCTATTTTTGCGTACACATCTACCAGAAATTGTTGGAATAAACGGCGAGTGTTGAGTATGTGATTGTATATATCATTGTTTCTGATCATTAAGCGGTAAGCATAGAACTCCTTGGAAGTGACTTTTTTGTTTGTTTCTATGCCTGTTTCAGGATGAATTTGTTTTATATTGAAATGATATCCGTCCTCTCCGTGCAGAGATATTAACGGATATTGAAGAGCATCATATGAACGGTGTGTCTCTGCAATGCGTTGTAGTCCTTTTCTTCTTCGTTGTACAATTATGTCACGACTTATATTTTTACTGTCCACAATTACGATGGCGATTTCATCTATCTGAGGTGCATTAAATCTACGATCGTGTTCTCCACGTGCTCTTTTATCGGCTCGAACTACAATTTTATAGTCATCACAAATCATGCGGTCTAATGTTGTTTTGAATATGTAAATCAGTTGATTGTATTTGTGTAAGACATAACACAAATACAATCAACTGATTCCTCTGTACATCTTGGATTATTTCGCGTCTCAATCCATTAAAATTTATGCACCGTTGATCAATTTCTTGTTCTTCATTTCCGATGAAATATACTTGCAGAAATGTATAGTCTTCGTTAGGCATTGGTAGTAACGATCCTTTTTTGTGATAAATTTGCCCTTGAATTGAAAATACATATTCAAATTCATTTCTATTAGTGATAGTCGAAGTAACACCGAAATAAGTCATTTGAAACCAGGAATTGTATGATCTTATATTTTGAAGATAGTGTTTTGAGTGTTTCCCCGGTCATGTAATGTAGAAATTCCTGCGGAGGTGCTTCCAGTGGTGGTAATCGAATTTTTCCATTAATGCAACAGAGACCTGGTGTTTCTTTACTGAATTTTTTCGCGTGGCAAAATTGGCAAATGTTATTCATTTTTCCGATTACAACATATATATGATTGTAATATTTTTTCGTCGGTTCGTAGTGGAATGCTTCCTTTGTTAGATTATCTTTTAAAATTCTTGATTCTTCAATACTTTTATTTTCTTTTCTTTCTTCGCTTTTTCTGCTTCTTAGGGTGCTCATTCTGGTTTGTTGATTTTGTAAACGTGCTTCGTGCTCTTTTTCCGTTTCATATCTTCAATATTCTTTTTGTTTCCGCCGTTTCTCTGCAGAACTGGCAAGATCTCATCCTCTTTTATGTCTAGACATTGTATTCTGTAAAGTATAAATTAAATAAACATTTTATAGACAAATATATTGTTACGTAAACGCGGGGTACGTTGTGACAAAGAAAAAAAAAATTTACCTTCAAGCGGTCTGCGACTGCTTAAAGGTTGAGGAAATTACAATTAAAAGAAAAGAAAAAAAACCAATAGAATTAATTAAACACACTATTAAAAATACTCACATTTGATATTTCACAATAAAGGCTCTCATACAACTTTTTTCTTCTTCGCTTCAAAATCGAGAATTAATTAAACACACTATTAAAACTACTCACACGTAATACTTCAAAATAAAGGCTCACAGATAACTTCTTTCCTTTTCGTTTCAAAATCTCTTGTTTCGCTGTTCAAATCGAACTAACTCTGGCGGGCGACACCGGGCTCTTATATATTCAGAGAATTAGGCTCTAGGATATTCGAGAAAGTTTGAGAATATTTTCTTTCTCACACCTTCTAGACTGTTCTCGACATTATCGTCCGTCGTAACAATAGGTTCTGCAGCTGTAGCATACGTAGTAAAGACGCGAAATTTAAAAACTTAAATTTTAAAATATTTTCAGAACTAATTTCAATAACTAAAATTATGTCGCTTTAACTCCAAAATATAAGTTCGCTACTGCTGTATAAATACACAAAATTTAATAAATTTATTATATTAACAAATGTAATTTAAGACTTTATTAAAATTGGAATTTTAAATTTCGCGCCAATTGCTCGCAGCGCCTTTCGAAATGCAACCCAAATAATCGTTGTTCTGAATGAAGTTCAAATACTCGACAACAGGTGGCGCCACTACACTTAATTTCCAAGTTGAAGGGTTGGAAAAGCCCTTATATCTTTTAAAACACGCCCTTTAGGTTAAAACGGGAACTTTCTTGTTCGAGGGGGGATAAAGGGCTATCACACTATATAAAGGGACTTACCCTTTATCGTGCCGGGTCTCCTTTTTAAGTTTTATCGGCACGCACATTTTATCAACTTAGTTTTATTATATAATGATAATGATAATGAAAAATCATTTGTAAAAACTTGTTACTCGTATTGGTACAAGAAAATATTTTTCCAAAAAAAAAAAACGACTTCATAATAAAAATATTATTTTGTAAACAACCACTAAAAAGAATAAAATAATTACAATTGAGCCAGAACAGTATCACTTTTTCAATATTACCAACGTAAAAATAATGCATAAATCCATACCAATATATAAAAGTTAAACGTTGTCTGTTTGTTTGTTTGTTTGGGGAGCTTTCACGCGATAACGGCTGCACGGATTTTTATGAAATCTATAATGGAGATAGCTTATACCCTGGAATAAAACATAGAATACTTTTTATCCCGGACAATTGTATGTTTCCACGGAAAAACTCAAAAATGTAAGAAACGGTTGACATCACAGAATGTTCTGTGGTTGCCATGGAAACAAAATAGCAAGTCTGTCAAAAAACATCAAGAGCATTGATCATAAACATATGGCATCGGTGCTATACCTACTTTTGCATTGGTTTTTAATATCCTAGAAGAAAATAGGATGCTTTTTTCGCGTTAAACAGTAGTCCGCGCGTACGAAGTCGCGGGCGGAAAAACTAGTACAACATAAGATAAGAAAGAGTTTTTTGAAGGCGGTGCCAAACCAAGCCATAATTAATAATATCGTTGAGTTTATTCAAAAAGATAATGTCTTAAATAGCTTCACGTGCTGTATAAAATAATAAGCTTTTAAAGTAATTATCTACAAAAACTTTATCATTTACTAGATTGCTGTATTCAAGTCAATCGGTTTGTGAACGTGTGAAAGTCAAAATCTGCTCGTGTGAGTTTCTAGTTTTGTCTTTTCTGGGTTTCGAGTTTTGTATGAGGGTGTGCCATAGACAACTGCAAATTACTTCATACGTACATAGGTATGTAATAATTTTGTAAAGATATTATATATAACAGATGCCTAGATTTGGTACCGCCTTCAAAAAACTCTTTCTTATCTTATGTTGTATGTATGCATTATTATTCCGTTGGTAATTTTGAAAAAGTGATACTGCTGTGGCTTAATTTTAATTATTTTATACTTTTTAGTGGTTTCTTACAAAATAACATTTTTATTATGAAGTCGATTTAAGTTTTTTGGAAATATATTTTATTTTTTGATTTTTAGTGGCTTAGGCGAACATTAGAAAGAATATATGCCAAAGAAAATAGTAGACACCCACTTTAGACTCAAAGCGTTGGTAAATTAAAACCAAAGATGAATACAACCTACATTTATAACAACTGAATTACTTTTGACTATTTTCCATCATTTTGTTGTTGCGTTCCTGTGACTACCTTCCAGCTCCATCATCAGACCCTGAAAACCACATAACACCAGATATATCATCAAGACAAACCAAATGAGCCAAAACTTGAAGGGGTTCCATTGTTGTTGAGTTCTTGTGACTACCTTCCAGCTCTATCATCCTTGGATACCACATAAAACTAGAGAACTCACCAAGACAAACCAAATTAGCACAAAATCGAAAGGGTTCCATCATTTTGTTGAGTTCCTGTGACTACCTTCCGGCTCCATCATCAGACACTGGATACCACATAAAACCAGAGAATTCTATAGAAAAACCAAATGAGCCAAAACTTGAAGGGGTTCCATCATTTTGTTGTTGAGTTCCTGTGACTACCTTCCAGCTATATCATCCCTGGATACCACATAAAACCAGAGAACTCACCAAGACAAACCAAATGAGCACAAAATCGAAAGGGTTCCATCATTTTGTTGTTGAGTTCCTGTGACTACCTTCCGGCTCCATCATCAGACACTGGATACCACATAAAACCAGAGAACTCACCAAGACAAACCAACTGAGCCCAAACTCGAAGGGGTTCCATCATTTTGTTGTTGAGTTCCTGTGACTACCTTCCGGCTCCATCATCAGACCCTTGGTACCACATAAATCCAGACATGATCTCATCGAGACAAACCAAATGAGCCCAAATTCGAAGGGATTTCATCATCCGATTGTGTAGTTCCTTTGACTACTACTACTATCACTACTACTACTGTAATTTTTAATTGTCATCAGAACTTCACCCATGTGCATAAATTCGGTATCTTTGGGCGTCCTTTAATTGTCCAAAATTTACTTGCAATCCAGTCCTAAACATTATAACACAGTGAATTAAATTAAAGCTCGTTTAAAGCTACTAAACCAATTTAGATGAAATTTATACAGCGAAATTATTTATTATTATTTATACAGAGAATTTTTTAGAGGTCTTCTTACTCAAGTAAAAACAATCAGTTCAGAAATCCCAAGTTATTAGAGAACATAAACTATAAAACAAATTGATTTTCTAATAAAACTACTGAACCAATTTTTATGAAGTTTACATGGGATTATACGGAAATCCCTTTTGAATAAAAAAACAACCATCTAAATCGGTTAAGAAATCTTAGAGGTAAACACAAAATAAAGGCAATATAAACACAAAATCGAATGGATTTACTCAAGAAACATATTTATTCTCGAAAAACTGCTGAACCAATTTTGATACAATTTTTAATAAGACCACCTGGAGAGTATATCCTTTCAAACAAAAAAAGATTTTTTTATATCGGTCCACAACTAACGGAGATATCGACAAACAAACATAAAAATAAAACATACAGCCGAACATATAACCGTCTCTTTTTCTGAAGTCGATTAAAAATAATGATCTGATGACCGTTCCTTACACTAAGATGGCGACAAAGAAACAAAATAATATCAATTGAACTCTAAGAAATGGAATCTCTGCTTACATAAAAGCTGTTATCATTACAAATACGCTGATTGATATGGCTATAACAACCGTATTTTTAGATCTATTTTAGTATGAGGCTAATTCTCATCGCCGCTATTTTCATCGTCACCATCGTGGCAAATTTTGTTTTTTATTATGTGAACTATTTCTGTAAAAAAACTTATAGCGCTTGATAAGACGAGTAAAATCATATATAAATTAATTGACTCCTGAGTCTTGTGTGGATGAATAATGGTTTTGAAGTTCTAGATGCCACGAAAGTGCGGCGATGATTTACGAAAGTGACTCAGTAACTTAAACTTTCATGAGTTCCCCGTGTGAATAAACATTCCTAATATTTGGTTTAGTTTTGATTTGAGAATGGACGGATCTCGAATGTCTCTCGTTTTCAGTTAACTGTTAACTGAAAAACAAACATTTTCAAATCATACATAAACCATACAAAATTATTTAGTACAGTATTTTGTTCACGTTTCTCACGCAGCATTAACCATTTTCTCACAAAAACAGGCAAGCAAAATTGTACTAAATTTCTCATTGTACCCAAATATTTTTCCATTACAGGTCATCGCAATGGTATGTACAGTGCAGGGTAAAAATAGTTGAACGTTTGTTAAAAGTAAACGAAAACATGCCATCAAAGTTCAGTTCCTGTTACTTAGAATTTTTAGAATTGTCATCTTAAATGAAAAAAGACACCATCCAAGACCAGACAGACGGATGGACAGCCCTGTACACAGATTATTTTCTTACAATTTACTACTGTTTATCAGACTAAATATTCATGAAATAACAACTTAATCCTATTTTCATTATTAAACAGGCAAATATGTCATAGGTGTCAGTAATCAAAAGAGATAATTTATTATCAATTCAGTCATCCAACAAAATAGGTTTACTGATATGGTAAGTCAATTTAAACTACACAATTTTAGTGTAAGTTTTTTATTATAAACATTATTAATGTAGGTAGGTAGGGTACAAATAGGAACTTTACTGTGATTTTATTAACCACGTACTTATATTTCAGAGTATATTTTTACTCTAAAATAAAATATTATCACATATTTATGTATGAGTGTGTTTTTTTTTGTTTTTATTATGTAGTAAAAACAAACTGAAATGATGTACCTATCTAAACTTAAAATATAATGATTTCATTTAATTTCATTTCACTTTCATCTGAGTACTTATTAAATTGTAATGTCACAAATAATTTATAACATTTACAAATAATCAGTCAACAGTGATATAATTTAAAAAAAAAACAAAAATAGCAATCGTCGTAATATGAAGTTTTTCTTAACTAAGAAGCATGTCTCTAAAAAGTCTTTAAAAGTTTTTAAATAAACCACCAGTCTCTAACCATAGTCGTAGTCCATTTCGTGACCTGAAAACGACAAAAACATTTAATAAGCATTTGAAATTGCACTTATTGAGGGATCAGAAGTTACAATTGATAGCCTAAACAGGTTGCATTTATCTTCTATTTTTCCAACCGGTCAGTGGGTACTACTTTAGTGCCTCTGCTTTTAGAGTTATGCTGTAATGTTATGCTGTTGTGTGCTGTATTTTATTTATTTATTTGTTATATTTGTACTTACCTTTTATTTTGCGCTCGTTCTGCATTGATGGTGGATGATCATAAAGCGGTGTGTGCTCCAGTTTACTGAATTCTGCTGTGTTACGTTTTTAGTGTTATTAACTTATCGATTATGATTAATGTTGCGTAATATAATATTTTGTGTGCTATTATTTTTTGTGTTGAGTCGTAGACAGCTGTCTACCTAATGGGTAATGTCAAATGTCATTTTACTCGTCCGCCAATGAAATTGTTTGACAGTTTCAATTTGAGCTACGTTCGGATTGGCATGATGACGTTTTAGGCAGTTTCGAAATTTATATTTTTAACAATCCGTTCAGTCTATAATTTTGTAAACTATTGCAATTTTTTTTGCCACTTTGTGAAGTCAGTCGGTTTGAGAAGGAAAACTTTCCTTTTTTACATGGAAAGTTTTCCTTCTCAAACCGAACGACAAACGACTTTATTCCCTACAATTTAAAGTGGTATTTCCGATGTCATTTTTGTTATTGTGGTGGCTTCTTTATATGCGAAAAGAACGATGATGATTGAAAGTAGTGGAATATCATATTTTGTTGTTTTTTTTTATATTATTTTATGTTTTCTATGTATATAAATTTTTATGTGTTGTCACTCTGCGTTCGTGACACCTGTCACAAATAGGTTCCGACAGAAAATCAGTGCCAAGGCTTTATGGCCTTAGCGTTTGCCGAGTCGGGACCTGTTTGTGACAACACACAGCATTAATTTTGTACCTCTTATTTTTGTTTGTAATTAATGTTCATTGTTTTTCTGTATAATGTGTGTTGTCATAAATAAATGTATTTTCTTTCTTTCTTTGTTTCTTTCTAAACTACTGAATAAAAAATATGCACAAAATCACTTTTGTGGCATAAAATCATCATTATGGATAAAACGCCATAAAGGTGATGCCACAAAGGTGACGAAAATATCCCTTTTTTTATAAATTACTGCAATGTTTTGGTGTAACGTTTTAAATCGAACACTACATAAACATCTCGTGCATTATGGGGTTTTGATGAGCTGTCTTTGGTTTCAATTGCTAAAATACAATGCAAAATGTTGTCCACGCAAGTGATCGGTACACCTATGAATAAATATATATATAAAAATTATACCATATTTTTTTACTCACGAAAGTCAGTAAGTCTTCAGTTTTGTTTTAGAGCTGGACTTTTCACTTCTGCGAAGCCGAAACATGACTGACATCCGACTAAATTGAACTCTGTGTTTGATTGCTGATGTTGTGTTCAACTGCCAGCCGTTATACTACGCAAATCTAATGTATCTAAAATCGTGTGATCAACGCATATGTAGTTTTAAATTCAAAATTATGACCAAAAGATTTTTCTTAGACTATTGGGTGTAAGTGTATTTAATTACGATGACTTTAGTACGAGTATAAGTAACATACAAATACACTGAAATTTGGTGAAGCAGTACCTTAATGTTTTACTGCTACGGGAAGTGTGACTCGATGAGAATACGAAAAATGCCCCCGTTTTTTGACCATTCGTGTTAATTTTTGGTATTATTTTTGCTTCTATTCTGACAAGCTTTATTTATTTTGTAGCTTAGTAAATGTTTAATTCTCTAATTCAAAAATTATGTTTCTATCTTATACCGTTAAGGAAATATAACTGTGTGACAATCAAAGTTGAGCTTCGATAAGAATTATTATCCATCGAAATAAGTTTTACGTTTTTTTGCCTTACTGACTAGTTGCACAAAGTGACATATTATGACTGTGACCTATCAGGAATAGTGATGAAATGGCTAATGTGACGATTGGACATCGTAATCCGTTCGAGTATGGCTTGTATACCAGCCTTCGCCCTTCAACCATTTTATAGAGGTGGGAGTGACCTGGTATACAGAGCTTAGTTATTCAAATCGGTGAAGTTCCTTTCCAATGATCTTGGAACCAGCGCGCATTGTTCATAAGAATTGCGTTCAGTTAAAATAGGTGCTAGGGCAAGAGAAATAGAGGCCATGAGTATAATAATATTGTTACGCCGGTCGATTCTTAGAAAAACAGTAGGTACTAAAATGACGCAATACCTACATTTAAAGGAACATTCTGGAACACACTAGTAGAGCGTGGGTACCTACAGAAGTTTCCAGAGCGCGCGGTAGGTATATAACTACGGGCGCGGCAACATCAAAAGCGCCGCCGACGTTAGGTACCTACGGGTGCGGCGCGGCGCGGCAACTTAAAGGCGCCACCAACCTTGAAAGTTCAAATGCCTACGGAATACTGTTAGTACATACGAGTAGTTACGAGTACGTTCTGGAAACGTCCGTCGCGGTATAAATAGAGCGCGTATTGACTGCCTGGGACAGTATTGACTTTGTTTTCGGAACGAAACGATCAAAGTGTTTCGAAGCGAGTATTCAGTGATAATTGATAAGAGTGTACAGTCAAGTTAAAGAGTGTTTGAGCGTTATTTGTTTGATTAATTTCTTTTTGTGGTTTTTCGAATAAAGGTGTTAATTTTTGATGTAATTAGCGTACATTAATTTTATCCGAACCCCAGCTCGTAACAATTTGGTGTCAGAAGCGAGGATAAAAAAATGCCGGCTACACCAAAGCAGGAGACAGACCGCATGAGAACGAGAAGCCAACGAGAGAGGGAGGTGGATGAAAGCCGTCTTTCATCCACCTCCCTCTTTGTTTCGCCATTACAAGCGCCTGGTGATGGTGACAATCAACCAACCACGGAGCTGGACGCCACCGTGGCCGCCGGTTTATCCACCGGTCCATCTGCAGATTTTCCGTCATCTGTAGCCCCGTCTTCATTTGACCTTTCGGGCTTAATGGCATTTCTCCAGGAGCAAGCTCGCAAACAGTAGGAGCAGGCTCGCCGATAAGAGGACAGGCTCGCCGACAGGAAGAACAGACTCTCCTCATCAAAAACCTGCATGTAGCTTTGGGTCAGGAATTCAAAGATGTAAAGGAGCAGGTACATCTTCACGAGAAACACTTCTCCGAAATTAAAAGCCGCATCTCTGAAACTGAAACCCAGATTGCAGACGTGAAAAAAGCTCTGGGTGTCCTGAAATCTGGAAGCGGAATGTCAGCTCCTGTTGTTACTGCGTCTTCGGCGCGAGGTTTCAAAGTGCCGCCGTTTGATGGAAGCTCTTCGTGGTTAGCCTATAAGAACCAGTTAGAGGCCGTTGTCAATGCAAACAGATGGAGTAAGGCTCAGGCCATGACTGCACTTACACTGGGCCTTCCAGGTGACCAGCAGCCTTATTGTCTAACTCTGGTGGTAATGGCAATCAAATCCATTACCATTACCATTACCATTGGCGGTTCCAGTTCGCCGTCCAGGGGAATTGTCTAATATTTTCGGTGGTAATCGTCTTTCGAACAGTTCTGTTCTGAACTGTTCTTTCCACAGACTACATAACACCAAAAACATATGCTCTTGCGTTCCATTTAATGAAGAACAGCTTTGAGCACTTTTTAGTGCTTTTTTGAACTAATGGTTGTAAAATGTTAATTTAGCCATATAAACATGTGTAGTGTTTTATTTGTTTATTATAATCTAATTTTTATTAGTTATGCTGTTTAATAAATGGATATTCTTCAAAAAATAATATTCAAGTATATTATAGCCTGACGTTGCGTAGAACGAAACATTGGTTTGCAAGTTATTATTTATTCTGGACCATACTAATGTGTTTGTTTGTTGTTTACTTTAGCATAAATTAAAATCAAATGGAAAAAAATAAATATTAAATAGGTAGGTTATAGTCACAAGATTTGTGTGAGTTTGTGCGAAACGTGGATAAACTAAAAGTGGAATTGCTTTGTGAGATGTAATGTATGTCGAGGTTATGTTCGTTTTCGGATATAAAATTGACAAATATGCCTTGATTTAGCAACAAATACGTACCTATGTACCATATTGTATTTCAGAATGTCATCTGATAAAGTGGTCTTTACCTACAATTGGTCATCGAGTTAGATCGAAACTTTGAACAAATATATCGCAAGTTCTAACAATCTTTGGCTTGGCTATACAGAAATTTTGGTGGACTAATGAATATTATCTAAGCACCTATTCGAGTCTAGTTTAATTTAACTACTAGGTACATAGACATATATACTAGGTATATGCATTTTCACAAATGCTCATCAACAACATACATATTTTAATGGATTTTTACCTCATTTCAATGCATACATAATCGGTTATGTTTTGTGTCATTTTACTTCACAGCACAAACTAAGAAGGAGATATACAGATAAGATACTGCTGCATAACCAATGTTGACTTCTGTAAAACATTCCCCAATAGAAGAAAACATTCATCAACAGAACTCAAGCTTTCTGTAGTCCCGCAGGTAGGTACCTATATTTTGTATAATATTTATTAACTAGGTAGGTACATACCTAATAATTATTATTGACTGGCTTGGGTAAAGGCTGGCAGGGAGAAATGCATAATACACACCTCCCAAGCGGGACATTGTATATTTTTGGTGTACAATAAAGAGTTATCTATCTGTCTATATTTAGTCACACAGGTAATTAATTGAGTATATAATACTCTAGCTACACAGTTAGACACCACCTTAAGAAACTGTTAATGTAAGGTGCCTTGTGGGCCCGGAGTAATAATAGGTCCATCCCTTCTCACCCCACGTGTGCTTTGAGCACCAGCCGGGGTTCAGGAGATGGGCTGCAGCTTGTACCTGTGTCAGTATGTACATTTCCAACTATCACAAAGCCTGATGTAGCTGTAGGTACAACAAATTAACCTCTCTTTTTAATTGTTTACAAATTTGATCTAACTCTACAAAAGTAATACTGCATATTACAATATTGACTATGTAGTACTTGTTATGTAGATAATGACAAATGATCATAGCTATATCTTTATTTTCAGATTCAGTTCAGTACCTGTCTATCACAGTAAACAGGATCATTTCAAGTTGGATTGCAGCGGGAAGAGATTCATAGCATGTCCATAAAATGCAAAAGGATGCTGCTTCTCAAATCTACTTATTATATTTGTATTATAATATGTAGGTATATACCTAGTTCCTGCACTTTTTTTATACCATTTGAATAAAATGGTGTGTTGGAAATATTTACTTTGTTGTTGTGAATTACTATATAATTACATTGTAATTAGTAGGCTACCAGTGAGCCAGTAATGGCTTGTAAGTTTTTAGAATGTTTTATGTATAGTCCTAATTTAATAAAGACACTTGCCCGTTATATTTTTTTTAGAACGGTTTTTACTACAAAATAAACATGCTATTTAATAAAATTTGTTTAATTTTCTGTTTCTCTATCCATACTCAGCCTGTATTTATGCTAAAACTAGCTGCATGCCGAGGCTTTGCTCATGTTCAAACATTGGCAGCCTCGTTCGAAATTTAAAGAAATATTTCCTCCAAATTGCAAATCTCTAGGTCCACCGGTTTAGGCTGTGTGTTGTCTGTGAATCAGTTGGTAGGTATGTCGCTTGTGACATCCTATTTCATAGGTATCAATGTATGTTTCTACTTACATAATAATTTGTAGTTAAAAAATAACAACACAACATAGATAGATAGATAACTCTTTATTGTATATACTTAGAAGTAAATCGTACATAATATAATATAGAAGTAGCGGTAATACAATCGGCAGTCTTATAGCTTACAGCAATCTCCAAACCAGAGTAAATTCCAGTAGTATTCATGTCACTCAAACTGATACAAATAAGAAAAATTTATAAAACTTTGTATGTATTGCACGCTGACATAAATACACTGAATGCACTAAATATGGGTACTAGACAATAGATACGAGTACACATACAAAGATATGAATATTACATTCATATCTCGGAAACAAATATTTCTGCTCATCACACAAATGATTGCACCTTGCGGGACTCGAACCCGCATCCATTGGTTGACTTTCAGTCAGGGTCACTAGCCACTCGGCAACTTGTTGCCAAATGTAGTGGCACTGAATGTAAATGACAAAATAAAATTTTCACCTCCTTTTTGAACGACAAATATGACAATGTGCAAAATTCAAGTTATCAGATTGCACTATGGAGAGTGAGCATAAGAACTGCATAATCTGATTCGCTTATCACCGTACAAACTAGAATATTGGCAAAGCGGCACCTTTTTATGATAGAAATACCACACAAAAGCACGAAGCGTTACGCTTCTTCATTCATTGTAAGATTTGCAAAAGAGTGGAATGCCCTGCCCTCGTCAGTTTCTGGTAAAATATAATGAATCCAGGTGTGTTCAAGTCAAGAGTGAATAGGTATCTACTAGGCAAGGGTGCTACACTTTCGACCACATCATCGCTTTCCATCAGGTGAGATCATGGTCAAACAATTGCATAAAACGTAATAAAAAAAAGGTGCATTAGATATGGGTTGAAAGTAGGTAGTTCCCGATGAAATTTTAACTGATTACCTATAAAGGTATCATTTTAGGTTTTGTACTTATTTTGTTTTAATTGTTAATATGACTTGGTATCTTTTGTCGATACTTTTAATACATTTTGACTGTTATTTTTGAAAATTCTTTCATAATGAATGGTCTAGGGTGTAAATAGGCCTGTGATTGTTCCTCAAAACCTTCTGGAGATGTTTTTCTTCTGCAGCTGGCTACAAATTCTCTCATGAAAAATATTCTATAAATTAACATACATAGATATAAACCAATATTACATCAATGACTCAGAAACAATAATTTCTGCTCATCACACAAATGATTGCACCTTGCGAGATTCGAACTTGCAACCATTTGTTGACTCTCAGTCAGGGCACTAGCCAATTCATCTCTTACGACCACCTGGGTGAACCGTGGAAAGTTTTTTTTTTACACTAGCTTACCTTTTTCCACCTGGGTGTTACTTGGGAAATATTTAGTTTCCACTGTCCACCTTGTTATCAAAACTTTTCTGAGTTGAAGTGCATAGAGATAATAATTTATTGGTCTATTTTGTTGATATTTGTTGTTAAACATTGAACATCCATAGATATTATAATAGCCACATGGTCAGCATCAATATTAGGGGTTTGAGAGCCTGTCCATTAGTTTGGAGATGTTGTTTTTCTGCAGTTGGCTACAAATTCGCCCATCAAAATATTCTTCATTTTATGTTTTTGTAGGTTAGGTACTTATAGTGCCTGTAATCGAATAAATTAGATATGTTAAACTGAAATAAGTGCTAGTAGAAGTAAATATCGAAATATTCTATTTGTATCGAACTATATATATCACAAAAAACCAGTGAATTTTCTGTTTGACTTTCGCAAGTTTGGAAGTCGAATTTTCGGAGAATTAATGCCTGAAATTAATAAACCGCAATTAATTATGATACCTAGATTACCCCTTCCCTTTGAACTTACGCAAACAGTCGACTTTTAATTCAATAAAACTATAATTTCGTCACAAACTCAAAGCCAGTTGATATGAAAAGGTTAGGACAGAGCAACCTTTTTCATTTGACATGTCTCGGTGGCGATGAAAATTTAGACAATACCAATATATGTCAAAATATGATGTTTCGTTCATTCATTTCGCTTAAAAACAGCTACTAGTGGGGACTCGGTGAAGATCACCGAGAAGATCACCGGTGGACAGTTAGACAATTCGAATTCGGAGATTCATGTTCATAATGGTGTAAATGAACGTCAGTTTCATTATCACCTGAGTTAGACAATAAGGCTGCAGGCCCTTACTATACTCGAGACCCTTGGAAAGGATGTACAGTACCTACGAACAGTTGCTCGAAGCGCTGGAATTTCGCTACGGGGACGCACACCTGGAGCACGTGTTTTGTGCTCAGTTAAAGGACAGGGCTCAGCGGAATAGTGAGAACCTACAACACTGGGCTCTCGAAATTGAAAAGCTGGTTCGAAAGGCGTACCAGTCGTCACCTAAGCTCATCGCCGGAAATTTAGTCCAAGCATTTGTCGATGGGTTTCGTGACCTGGAAGTGAGGGCTGCTGTGAGACTTGGGCATCACAAATCTCTTAAGGATGCCCATGCTTTGGAGGTGGAGGCCGTACGACAAGAACCTCGAGCTCACCGCATCAGGGAAGTTGTGGCATCACCTCCCCATGACACTCGTCCTAAGTTTAGTCCCAGATGCTACGAGTGTGGAGAGAGGGGCCACCTGAGATTAAGCTGCCCGAGACGAGTTGTTGGCAGGGAAGATCGGCCTCAGCAAGTGCGGGTGGTCAGCAACGACACCGAACAGACCCAGGGAAACGAGTAAACGCCAGGACCGCGGGGCGGGTGCTGGCTGGTATTGAAAAAGCCCCCAGAATTTCAATCTCGCAAGCTCACGACGGGAACAGCCTGATAATCAAGGGTGAACTCAACGGGATACCATGTAAACTGACTTTAGACACGGGTGCTTCTTGAACCGTGATCAGTTCCAAGCTTAGAAATAGTGTTCTTGGGGACTTCTTTGGGAACTGCAAGCCAATTAGACTACTAACAGCTACTGGTCAGCACATACCCGTCCAAGGCGAAAAGCAGGTGGAGATGAAACTCGGCGAAAGATCTTTCCGACATAAAGTCATCGTGGCCGACATATTTGATAATTGCATTCTTGGCTTGGATTTCATTAGAGAACATCATTGTGAGATCGACGTGAAGCAAGGAATTTTGAAATGCGGCAGCGAAGAAATCTTCATGGAAGGAGGAACATCGGGAAAAATCTACTGCCTTAAGAAAATAATTCTTGCTCCTAGGTCTGAAACCATCGTGCCAGTGAGTCTGCCACGGGATCCTACGCAAAAAAATCGATGCGTACTACTAGAAAAATCGGAAAATGATCAACCTTGGGTGGTGGCACGGACTTTGGTGAGAGCCACCAACACTTCAGCAGTGCGCGTATTGAACCCAATCAATGAAGAACATCTCATTCTTAAAAGGATGTTGATGGGTACCTGCGAGGAAGTAGATTGGATGCGACAGTGCCAAGAATCATCCTGTGGCATTAAACATAATGACGGATTTAATGTGTCGAAACGATTAGAAGATTGCCTCGTTTAAAGACCACTTTCGAAACCTGGAACGTGTTTTGACAAAAAATCGGGGTGCTAATTTGAAGTTGAGTCCGAAAAAGTGCTCATTTTTCAGACGACAAGTCAACTTTTTGGGATACGTAGTTTCACAAGAAGGGGTGCAAACTGACCCAGAGAAGATTATCGCAGTTAAGGAGTGGCCAGTTCCAAAAGATAAAACAGAAGTCAGAGCATTTCTGGGTTTGTGCTCTTATTACTGACGGTTTGTGAAGAACTTCGCTGATGTTGCTAAGCCTTTGCACAAACTCACAGAGGAGAAGCGGTCCTTTTGTTGGGATGAGAGCTGTGACACCACTTTCCAAGAATTGAAGTAACATCTTTGCGATACACCTATTCTTGGCTACCCTGACACCGAGAATGGATTCATCGTAGATACAGATGCGAGTAATACTGGTATTGGCGGTGTGTTGTCTCAACGAAAAGGAGACCAGGAAGTTGTGATTGCTTACTTCAGCAAATCCTTGTCCAAACTGGAACGTAACTACTGCGTCACGAGAAGAGAGTTACTCGCTGTGGTAAAAACCCTGCAGCATTTTAGTAAATATCTGCTGGGACGCAAATTTCATCTGCGAACCGATCATGCTGCATTGAAATGGCTGCTCCAGTTCAAGAACCCTGAAGGACAAGTGGCAAGATGGAGTGAACAGCTGCAAGAGTTTTACTTGGAAACTGAGCATCGCAAGGGCAGATCTCACGGTAACGCGGACGCTTTGTCAAAGAGACCTTGCCCGGAAAATTGCAAGCATTGTGTGCGGCAAGAGGCCAAAGAAGCGGTACCTGTAAGAATGCTGAGAACGGACCTTAGCGATGAGTGGAAGAAAGCCTTGCAGCTTGCACAACAATAGGATGCAGACATCAGGCCAATTCTTGAGTGGGTTAAAGCTAATGCACCTAAACCTAAATAGAGTGATGTTGCGAGAATGAGCACAGCAACAAAAAGTTACTGGGCACAGTGGGACAGCTTGGCTATTCACGATGGGGTACTGTGCCGCAAATGGGAAAATGCTAGAGGAGATCACTGTCATTTACAAATGGTTGTCCCTAAAGCCAATGTACCTGATGTTCTGCAGCTCTACCATGATGGATGTTCAGGAGGTCACATAGGTGTGAAAAGAACCCTGGTAAAGATACGTGAGCGATTCTACTGGATCCATTGTCGAGATGATGTGGAAAATTGGTGCCACAAATGCACTAGTTGTGCAGCTGTAAAAAGACCCCACACACGCAGCAGAGTGGCATTAAAGCTGTATAACGTCGGGGCTCTATGGGAACGAATAGCGCTTGACATTGCGGGACTGTTCCCTGTGAGTGACAGCGGGAACAAGTATTTTATGGTCGTCATGGATTATTTCACTAAGTGGCCGGAGGTTCCGAACCAAAAAGCTACTACAGTGGAGATAAATTGGTTCACGAAGTCTTCTGTCGTTTTGGAGTACCCCTTGAAATTCACGATCAAGGGCGGAATTTCGAGTCTCAAGTGTTTCAAGAGACCTGCCGAGTAATGGGTGCTCATAAAACCAGAACAACTTCCTATCACCCACAATCTGATGGAATGGTAGAACGATTCAACCAGACCTTGGAAAGATATCTGGCAAAAGTGGTGGAAACCAGGCAAAGGGAGTAATCCAGCCGTTTCTTTTGTCATACTGAAGTGCAGTTCATGAGAGTACAACAATCACTCCTGCCTTCGCAAATTTCGGAAGAGAATTGCGGTTGCCTGCAGATCTGATAACTGGCATTCCACCGGATTCTCCTCGCAGCGTTACAGATTACGCAAATGACTTGCGCGGTAAGATGGATGAAGTTTACCAACAAGTCAGAGAATTGGGACAACAAATATCTGAAAGGATGAAGACCCGATACGACCGGAAATTGAATAATCTGGGATTTGTACGCAGCAAAGGAAAGTCTCCGAAATTGCAAGCAAAATGGGACGGGCCATACCACGTTGTGACCAAAATCAATGAACGTACCGGATTCAAAAGGGCCATATAAGTGCTCCTAAAATTATTCATGTTGATCGACTGGCCCAATATTACGGGACTAACACTGCTCGGGACGAGCATGTCTTAGGAGGGGGCAGTGTTACGCCGGTCGATTCTTAGAAAAACAGTAGGTACTAAAATGACGCAATACCTACATTTAAAGGAACATTCTGGAACACACTAGTAGAGCGTAGGTACCTACAGAAGTTTCCAGAGCGCGCGGTAGGTATATACCTACGGGCGCGGCAACATCAAAAGCGCCGCAGACCTTGAAAGTACAAATACCTACCGACTACTGTTAGTACATACGAGTAGTTACGAGTACGTTCTGGAAACGTCCGTCACGGTATAAATAGAGCGCGCATCGACTGCCTGGGACAGTATTGACTTTGCTTTCGGTACGAAACGATCAAAGTGATTCGAAGCGTGTATTCAGTGATAATTGATAAGAGTGTACAGTCAAGTTAAAGAGTGTTTGAGCGTTATTTGTTGGATTAATTTATTTTTGTGGTTTATCGAATAAAGGATGTAATTAGCGTACATTAATTTTATCCGAACCCCAGCTCGTAACAATATATACCCAATTCAAACGATACTTCAAATTGGGTCATACTTTTTTTGAGAAAAATATGTAGAATTTGAGACGTACATCAGCCATTCCATTACCGCTTTACCCTCCAGTATAGTCTGGTAAATATTTAAAAGCAACGTGGTGGAAATATTTTTCGACATTCTGCAGTTGGGAATAGTAATTCAAAAGCCATCTTGTAGGAATATTTTTCGACATGTTTGTAAAAGTAACATTAATAATCCCGTGTGTGGTTATAAATAACAATTACCGGTGGCTACATCTACAAACGTGTGAGGCATTGTTTCTCCCAAGAGAACCAACAGTTTGCTGGACATTTTCTAGGCCGTTTGTCTTTGTCCTATACCTACATAATTCTCTTGGTAGTCACTAAATGAGTCAAAAAAGGATGGCAAGGTCAATATCTTATTAGATAGTTGATAAATAGTTTATAATAGAGTAAATATATCTTTATTTGAGTACTTTCATATTTATTTTAAGCAAAACAAATAAAAAAAAACAATAATAATTGTTTTTTTGGGATAATTAATAACAATACAAGCACAAATAAAAAAAACAGACCCTAAACCCCCATTATAGCCAAGAAGCAACACGATCACATGAGCTATCAAACATAAAAAACCGCATCAAAATTTGTCCATTCGTTTGAGAGCTACGATTCCATAGACAGACATGGATACATAAACACATTAAACTTATAAGACCCCTCTTTTTTTGTGTTCGGGTTAGTTAGTTTAAAATGAATGAGAATGAACATTGAAATGATTTGTCTACACTGAAAAACAACTATGTGCTATAATAATATGTATAGTAGCATATTTTTTATTACATTTAGTAACGAGAAATTTAAAAACGCATACCGTCAGGTGAGCAACTGCATATATAACAGTTGCAATGCCACCCAGAACTTCGGTTACAATATCTTGCGCGACACTGCACTGCGCTCGTCACCCTGCGACACTAGTTATTAAGTCTCATTGCCCAGTAATTTCATTGGAAACATTGCCCTTTAAACCCAAACACAGAAAAGTTTAAGCACGACTGCCTGGCGGTTGAATATCTGACAATGGTGTTGTACGATAAAAATGGACCAAAAATACGTGGTAAAATAATAATCGAGGTGTGGACTGCATCTGCACATTAAACCCTGAGCATTTCATCATAAACATCATTAACCTGTAACCTGCCTTCTGCTATAATAAGTTGTGTTTATATGTAAGTAATGATAGAAATCAATCCCTTGAATTTTAATTATCATCATAATGAGGATTTATTTTTAGTAAAATCATGTAACGTGGGTGACTTCTCCTTGACTCATTTAGTTGAAATTTTAGACATGACGCAAGGAATGCATTCCGAATTGCGCTAAAATCGATAAAAACGATAATTTTGCTTGTTTGCGTTCTGATTCAGTTATTGCGCCTATGACAGTTTGAGTCTTAGCTGGATTCGGAACGCTTGTGAACGTGACTACATGTTCACAGCAACGTTAACTCAAAATTTGCTAAAAATACATAGTATAGTTCATGGAAAAAGTAGTATCTAAAAATTCATCAATTGTCTCCAGCAATCTTTGGAACAATGGAAGAATATCTCACTCACAACAGCTTTCTTTGCAAACAACTGTCAGTCTGTCACTTTGACCGTAGCACTCACGGTGATATCAGTTTAGAGCATGCCCGGTGTAACCGCAAAAAAAAGGAAGAAAAAAGATAAGGTTTTATGCCCCTATAGTAGCCATGTTATGTCACACGAACCAAACGAGTTTGTCAAATTTTAATCCGATGGTTTCAATGGAAGTGGGTGAAATATTGATTGCAAATTTTCAGGACATACAAACTTACAAGTGAAGTTAAATAAAAGCTTATTAATGGTAGATGTTATGAGATCATCTATGACGTCACACTTGATATTATAGTCACACTCACGGTGATTTGGAACACGTGTTATCGCGATCACATCAATTTTAGCGTGATTCGGAATGAATAAATTGCAATTTTTCGACACTTATTACTTGATGCAGTCATCAAGAGTGACAGTACCCCGTTCGACATTAAAGCGCTACGTAGAAATAGTAGGTACATACTTGCGTCTACGAAGTGCTAGTAAGCTGTGTTTGGACCTATTATGCTCAGCTAAGTCCTACTTTTCAGTTTTTCTTAAAAATAAGTATTATTAGTAACATTTATTTACTTATTTCAACTTCACACTGTCAGATGCGAAGTTCACAATGATGTAAATATTAATGTAAACAGAAACAAGCAACGGGTTTCAGGAGGTAAAATATTATGCCTATTATGAGCCTAATCTTTAAACCTTCCTCATTTAAATTTTCAAACTCCCGAGGATTTTGCAGGGATTATTTGAAGGTAAAACAACAGTGTTTCGTTGTTTGGTTTACCTTATTCAAATTCATTTGTGTTGATAATACTAAAAATAAATAACATTGCATTATGTCATAACTAAAATTTGATTTGTTGTAATAGGTACTAATTTATTTTACAAGGAATAGATAGATATCTATTATTCTCGATTAGAATTACAACTTCTTCAAAGTTTGCATGTCAAGGTAGGTACAAGGTTCATGCATTGATAAATTTATTCAAGTTTTTATGTTTTATTATGTCTCATTTAAATTTCCACTGCTATAACGTGTGGTGGGATTGGCTCCCCTTTTATCCCGTGGGTGCTGTTAAAACTAGCATAATGGATTCAGGAAATAGGCTGTAAGTAGCATTTCCTTGTAAATTTATCAGCATGCCACCAAGCCGCTTGACAAGCGTGGTGATTATGGAATCCAACTCTCTCCACTATGATGGCAGAGGCCAGTTCAGCCAGGTCAGCAGTGGACGCCAGGCTGGTGATTGTGTGTGTGATCCGGTGTATTTATATGTAAATAACAACTGTTCCCGCCATTTATCTATTTGTTTTTCCAGGACCAAAAGTACCAGGCTCCAATATTTAGGGTTATTTCCATAAAATGCTCAGTCAATAACAAACCGGATAAATTTTAAACTTAGCATACATGTTTTTGAGATCTTTATCTCTCCGTGATCAAGACAAGAAAGTAGTTAACAGAATTTCATTCAATACATTTTCTTATCAAAAATTACGTTATTTTTAGTAATATTTGCATTTTTCTACTCAACGGTTGAAGATTAATCTCTTAAAAAAATCTCACAGTAAGAAAATATAGTTCATTAACCACTGTCAAGACAAAACTTAACAAACTAAAAAAAAACTGCCAAAAAGATAAATTACTTTGGAGACTTACGTTATTTAGTTCCGAGCTAAATTAGGTCATCAAACAGCGCTCGCGATATTCAACCTTGTTACGCAAGCACTTCAGTGCTTATTGCGGGTAGCGGGTGGCAGAGTTTACAGGCGGAGATAGCGTGGGAAAATGTATTAATGGAGCCTGGCCTTAAAAACAAACAAACAAACAGACAACGTTTCACTTTTATATATTGGTATGGATTCTAAATGTGATTTTAATGATTCATAACTTTCACAAGGTACTGCACGTGGACAAATATTCAAAAGACAGATGAAACAAAGAGCCTACGTTTTGATGAAATACCAAATTTCGTTCAGCCATCAAATCGTTTTTATCGATTGGCCCCCTCTACTCCTCAGATTAAGATACAAACTTACAAAGTATATGAGATTCCTTATGCTATCCAACAGTGAAATCTAAGTCGCAATCAGTCCAGTCGCGTTTATATGATGCGCAAACAAACAGATAGACAGACAGACGGACAGATAGACAGAAACCATTTAAGAATTGTTATACTTATTTTAATACCCTCGACGATTCCTGCACGACTGTCCAAAAAAGGAGTGTTAAGTTTTCAGGATTCATGCATGTCTGTATGTATGTATATTTGTATGTATGTATGTTTATATGTATGTATATTTATATATATATATATATATATATATATACATTATACATTATGGTGGAACAAATAAATTTACATACAAACATATATATATATATATATATATATATATATATATATATATATATATATATAATGCTAAAAGGTGTATATATATAAAAAAATATTTTATTTTTGTATTTTTAATATATATGTATAAAATTAATTTTATTTTTGTAGTTTCAATATATATGTATAATATACATATATATTAAAACTACAAAAATAAAATAAATTTTTATATATATATACCTTAGCACAACAACGCCAAAAAAGACATTTTGCCAATAAATTATACACTGTTGGAATGTGCTTATCAAGGCCTTCAATTTGATACCCATATTGTACAAAAAATATTTTATTTTTGTAGTTTTAATATATACGTATATATTTTTTTTTGTTTATTTAAAATAATTTAAAACTAAATGTATTAGCCCTCTTCAAAAAAATAACAAAAATCAGTAACTTTATCAGGAACAAAATTATGTATGATCTTATACAAACAGAGTTTTTTTATTATATGCCATGATGTCTCCGTAATAAATCGGTCCTAAAAACAAAGAAAAAAACATTTAGAAATTTGCTTTACATAATTACAACTGCAATATTAATGAACTGTTACAAGTTTCACAAAAGATAACATTACGCCTCGCGAGCGCACAGACTCATCATATAAGCAAAACTATAGAACTTACAGCATGGAAACAGTCGTCTTGTTAAAGGGCTGACCGACGATTGAGTTGGCTGATATTGAGAAGGACAAACAACACGCGTCGGATGAAACAATACAGCAATTTGTTTATCGCGCAGGCGCCTCTGCGGCTAACTCTTACTTGAATGATTTGCATGTTTTTTATTATATTCATTGTACAGGCATTTCTTAACTAACTGCTTTATTATAAAAATAGCTATAACTGACTATGACGCTCACAAAAGTTCGATAAGTGAAGATGCCACCTATAATCTTTGTTTAATATTTACCCAAGCAGTCTCACGACACTTTGATATTGGTCACAAACATTTTCTAGTTAATATTCATGAAATTCAAATGAGATACCTACCGCGTTGAAACTTTTCAGCGGATCTTACACCTAGATAAAAGTTTTGCGTTAATTACGCGATTTTGATTAGAATTTAATAGGTTCACGAAATTTGCTTTGAGATTGGATGGAATTGAAGCTAATAAGTTTTGTGTAGTGTTATGAAAATTAATTTCCGGATTTCTCCGGTTTCAGGCAGCGAGTATCAGTTGTGCCTTGATGTCATAATTAATGAACAAATGAGACTTGACAACAAATATCTTATGATAGCAGTGTAGTGCAGTGCGTCAAAAACTGTGCTATCCAATTGCAATTTTTTAATGGTGCATTATGATACAAGTGTACTATGTTGGTCATTATACTCGAGGCGGTATAATTCGCGGGAGCCGTATCAATTTGCATTGAATGTAATAGTAGATTACTGCATCAACCGGAAAGTGACCTACTACTACACCTAAAAACACGAGTGCAGCAAGAAGTCACTTGAGCGAGTGTCAATCTACTATTACACACAATGGAAAATAACGCACTGGTTTTGTTTTTGCGCGCAGCGCGCTTGCCATGCGCGCGCAAGTGTAAATAAAGACACTGGCAAAAAGCCTATAATAAAAATATAATAAACATCATATAAACAAAAAAAAAATGATGATGAATTGAAATAAAATATATTATAATATTAATTTAAATTATGTATTGAATACGCAAATTAAGATTAATATGTAATGAAAAATTTATAATTTGATGAAATTATGATAATTTTGATGATTGATTTATCATAATATGTAACTTAAAATAGCTTCATCATCATCATCTTTATCAGCCCGCATCAGTCTACTGCTGGACATAGCCTCACCCAAAGCACGCCACTGAGCCCGATCTTCGGCTCTTCTTTTCCAACCGCCGCCAGCGATCTTGCGTATGCCGTCGCTCCACCTAGCCAAAGGGCGTCCTACAATATGTTTGCCGAGTCATGATCTCCACTCAAGAACACGTCTACCCCAACGGTTATCGGTCCTTCGGCAAATATGACCAGCCCACTGCCACTTCAGCCTGCTAATCCTTTGGGCTATATCGATAACTCTGGTTCTCTATCGGATCACCTCAATCTGAATTCGATCTCTCAAAGAAACTCCGAGCATAGCCCTTTCCATTGCACGCTGAATGACTTTGAATTGGTGAACTTTTCGTGCCGTGAGAGTCCACGTCCCAGCTCCATAAGTCACAGGTAAGACGCACTGGTTGAAGACTTTCGTTTTCAGGCATTGGGGGATTGGTGATGAAAAGACTGTACGAAGTTTACCAAATACTGCCCAGCCCAGCTGTATTCTTCTACGGGCCTCTCTCTCAAAGTTGTTTTTACCCAACAACATGGGTGTTCCTGCTGCTTTTAGGAATCGGCTTTCCAATTTTAACTTCCAACAAAATTGTCCAGACTAAACATGACACCATTGGTCGGTTTTATGTATTTTTATAATAATTTTACTTGTTAACACGTTTTTATTAAGTGAATTTCTTGTTTGTCGTTTCGTGTGGAATCTAGCAACTCAAATTTCGAGCAATTCAAGATTAGCTATTCGACTATAACTTTCAGAATAGCTCACAACTTGACGACAACGCAATAAAAAAAACAAAAAAAAAACATTCAACACGTGTCAATCTACATATGCTGCTTGTTAATAGATTGTAATTACACAACCATGTTTATGGTAGCTTGCCTTATCTTCTTAAAAAAAGTTATGAGGTTTCTTTTCCGTTTATGAAATATTTGGCTTTAAACTAAAGTGCTTGAGTCGCATGTCTTCTCCATCAGTTTTTTTTCTCTTTGTGCCTGACTCATAATACGAATTCACTAACAAAATTATTAAGAATATCTAGAATTCATCAGTGACTTATATATTGTAGACTAATGATTAGTATAAGATATACTTACATACATATATTACTACATACACACTACACTACACTACTACTACTACTATATATTACACACACATATATACACATATATATATATATGTATATATTACTTTTTTACTTTTTATATAGTCGACCAAGCCAGCGCATAGTTCTACCCGCGTCAACTCATAATTAATTCCATACGGCGAGAATTCTATATGTGAGAGACGGAATCCAAACGTAAAAAATCTTTGTGCATCACGTAAAAACTATAACTAGACCGATTGCAATGCGATTTTCATTGTTGGCTTTTCCATCAGTTTTTTTTCTCTTTGTGCCTGACTCATAATACGAATTCACTAACAAAATTATTAAGAATATCTAGAATTCATCAGTGACTTATATATTGTAGACTAATGATTAGTATAAGATATACTTACATACATACATATATTACTACATACACACTACACTACACTACTACTACTACTACTATATATTACACATATATATATATATATATATATATATATATATTACTTTTTTTACTTTTTATATAGTCGACCAAGCTAGCGCATAGTTCTACCCGCGTCAACTCATAATTAATTCCATACGACGAGAATTCTATACGTGAGAGACGGAATCCAAACGTAAAAAATCTTTGTGCATTACTTAAAAACTCTAACTAGACCGATTGCAATGCGATTTTCATTGTTGGCTTTTGTTGTTGCCTTAGTAGATGGTTCTCAGACACGCACTTGGCAATTTTTTTGAATTACAGGATCTTGTATGTCATACAGTGCATTAATTTTATGGATACAAGTACGATCTTATCTATCCACAGAACTAATTTCTATGATTGGTACTTTTCAGTCGAAGTTGCTCGATTGCGGAATGCCGTGCCTGTAGATATTAGACGCACACCTTCACTCAACGTCTTTAAACATCATGTTAAAATGTTTTAATCGTACTACGTCTCAATTCTGTTCTGTTATTCATTTATTTACTGATAACTACCATCCCTTACTATTCGTCCCTTTATTCCTCTCAGTGCACGGTTGTCTGGAAGAGATCACTCTGAGTAATAAGACCGCTCCTTGTGACACTCATTGTTATACTGTATTTTTAGATTTAATTTATCTTTGTACTTGTGGTGCTCACTTAAGAGTTAATTTATCGATCTATCGGTCTTCTATCTATCTAATCTTCTATCTTTACTTATAATAAAGCAGTAAGTTCCAAAAATCTGTACTATAAAGATAATAAAAAAAATGGTCGTAGTTACTAATAGACTACTAAGCAAGAAAACTACTAAACCGATTGAGATGCGGTTTTTACTGTTGGATAGCTTGTGGTTTGACCTAATAACTGGGGTACTTGCATAGAAATCTGAGTATTAATTTGGTATCTTAATCCGATGATTAGATGCCGAGCAATCGATAAAAACGATTTCACGGCTCAATGAATTTTGAAGATATGTAGTATATTGTACTTTATAGATACTTTTGGTCCTGGAAAAACAAGAATGGGCTTCTTTTAAATGAATTGACCACGCGGGCAAAGCCACGGGCACAACTCGTTTATATTTAAATTAAAGCAGTAAGTACCAAAATGTCTGTACAATGAAGATAATTTAAAAATATGGTCTGGATTCGTAAAAAAAAGCAACTAAACAAGAAAATAACGTTTTTAAAAATCGTGTCTGTTGTTTGTTTGTTTATTTATTCGAGCATCATGTAAATCCTACTTGGCCGATAACGATAATACTTTCAATGTTGGATAGATATTGACTTTAAAACTGGTGTGCTTGGGAATCTCAATCCGATGAGTAGAAACCGCGTTAAAACTCCCCAAACAAACAAACAACTTTTCACTTATATGTGTTTGTGTGGATTGCTTCTCCCGCCTACGAGCATCACGTAAAACCTACTGGACCGATTACGACAAAGTTTTTAATGTTGGATAGCTTATAGATTGACTTTAATACTGGTGTACTTGGAATCACAATCTGATGAGTAGAAGCCGAGCAATGGATAAAAACTATTTGACGGTTGACAATATTTGATACTAGCGGCACCCCGCGGCTTCACCTACGTAAAGGATTATGATGATGATGATGACGATGAAAAGTATCCTATGTGTTATTCCAGGGTATAATTAAGCTATAATTATAAGGTATAATTATAGGGTATAATTCCAAATTTCATCAAAACCCATTCAGCGATTTTGAGTGAAGTATGATGATGATGATAATAATGAAAGTATCCAATGTGTTATTCCAGGGTATAGGCTATCTCCATGTGCCACTAAGCACAACCAGGGGTATTGAAAACAAGTTGGTAAACTACAGTTATAGATTAGAGAGCTATCACTGAAATTGATTTATACCAAACATTTAAGCTAATAATGCTGAAATAATCCTTTAGAACCGTTCCTTGCATAAAACCATACTAAATTCTGGGAATATTTTCGAACCTTAGTAGTAAATTCTCTCCCTGACGCAAATGGTGCGCGGCTGCTGAAGCGCCAGCGCTAATTCAATTTCTGCTGACGATAGGGTTGGTTCTAAATTCTAAGAAAACTAGAATAAGAGAGAGAACCTATACGAGAGCAAAAATGCGGAATTATTATATTAGTATTATAATGAATTTGCTGATGTGTAAAACTTGTTTTACCCAAATGGGGACTTGCCATGGTTTAAAAGTGTTATAAATTAAAATTATTTTGCAGTTATTTAATTATTTACGAGTTTTAATTAGCTGCAGTGTTTCTACGCTCATTATAAGTGAATTTTGACATTCGTTTCATTAACTCAAAAATATTTAATGTAAATAGGTACTTACTAAGTACTAAATCACTTTTACTAGTCAACAGACACAACACACATTTACCCCCTGATCTGGAAGCATATACGGTTTAATTACTCTTTAACTCGATTAATTATATTTTAATGTGCTTAATTAATTGGTATTTCACCAATTTTAACTGGTGCTGTAATTTTGTTTTAAACGAAAGTTGACAAATCAAGAACATTCCCCCATTCTTAGTACTTCTTCATTGCATAGAAAATAAGAAAAATGCTTCCCAAAAAACGTGATAGCCCTGCCCTAGCTGAAGTCTAGAAAATTTAGGTCACAGCTTTACCTGTATATAAAATCAGAATTGCAATTGGAAAGGGCTGTTACTTTGACTAGTCTTTAATTAATAGAGTCTGGGAAACTTTGTGGAAATGTTGTGTCTGCGTTAATAGAGCAGACATAATATTATCTATCCACACCAATATATAAAGGTTTTTTTTGTTTGTTTGGGAAGCTTTCACGCCAAAACGCCTAATCCGATTTTGATGAAACTTTGTTAATAAGTACTGTAGTGTGAATATAGAGACCTACATAGCATACCTTTTATCCCGGAAATGGTAAGTTACCACGGGAAAACTGGAATATGTTGATTACTCGCGAACAAAATGACGTTGTCGTGGAAACGCAATAATAACAAGTCTGTCAAAAAGCATCAACAGCGTTGGTGTTTTTACTTTTACATTAGTTTTAATATCCTAGATGAACTTAGGGTGCTTTTAATTCGCGATAAACTGTAGTCCGCGCGGACAAAGTCGTTGGCAAAAGGTAGTCTCAAAATCTCAAAATAAATTATAAATGGTGTGTGTTGTGAATGGAGTGATGGAAGAGTTTTATTCTTCATTTTAACTAGTAATGTTCAAATGTTATTATTTTACATAATACATAATTACCACTAGTAGTACGTAGTACTATTACTTATTCTGTGCTAGTGGCACCCTGATGCGTCTGAACCTGAATAGTTCTATTTTTCCTGCATGTGTAAAGATGGTTCAAATTGCCTCATTATGTCATCATCATCATCACTAACAACTTATATTAGTCCAATGATGGACATAGGCATCTCCCAAGGCGCGCCACCCAACTAACAAAACAGTCTCACACTTCTCATTTTATAACAGTTACTGAGCCCAATTTTTTCTCTTCCAAAGACTGCTAGCATGCGCAGATCATCGTTCATCTAGCCGGAGGGCGTCTTACATGTGCCGATACGCAACTTAAACTTAACTTTTCGTGTGTAGAAATAATTATTAATGTGTGACACTACAAAAAATAAAAGATACATTATAATTGTGATGTGATAAATTCTCAATCAATGGGTGATAATGATGTATCGGATCTAATCAGACATTGGCAGTAATTTAGTGATTTTACTCTAAACTAGACTGAATTTCTTCAAATGTAATTTAAACCTTGTCGATTTTATAACAAGGTCTTTTTGCCCCTGGCATCTATTCTAAACTTACGTCAATTTAAGCTGCACCGCTTAAAATAACGTAATTAAAACTGGGTTTTAACACGCTGTCTAACAGCGTTTGGATTAATTTAGACACGTTCTGAGGCAGCATTTGGACAAATCGGGACTCTCGCCGCCTGGAAACAAAGTTGATTTTACGCTGAAGGGCTTTAGTAATAGTTTAGTGAGTGTGGGTTAGATGCCAGGCGAAAACATACCTTGTTACGAAGCCAACAAGGTATATTATTACATTTGAAGAAATTAAGTTTAGTTCAGGGGATGTCCGAATCGCTACCTTGCCATGTAGGTATCAGAAAAATACGGGATTGATTAAATAAAAAAACATTAATAATATTCCAAAGGATTAATTTCTATCACTGACAGGGCTTGAACCTGCATCATTACGTGCCTCTGCGTGGTACATGCCTTTATCCAATTCGGCTACAGTGTCCAGTTTACATCATCATCCAAAATCCATCTTACGTGGACGGGGCGGGGCAGGCTAATCGGTTTTTTATCGATACGCATAAAATATAATGTCGTAATTTAGAGAACAAGTGAATAAAAGCGTCAAAATATCCCTATGGTAGTGAGCTAAAACCAAGACGACCAACCAGAACATTTAAAACAAGCACAAATTAAAATTTTATATAATCCCCGATTCTCCCACCCCCTATTATAGCTAAAAAGCATCTTGAAGCACATCAGCTTTCAATCATAAAAAAACGCATCAAAATTGGTCCATTCATTTGGGAGCTATGATCCCGACCACCTCCGCCATTACAGCTAACAACCATCTCAATCAGAACAGTTTCCAACAGAAAAAAAACCACATCAAAATCGGTCCTTTCGTTTGGAAGCTACGATGCCTCAGAATGACACAATGATAAAATGATACAATGATACACATCCTAAACATATAACACCATACTCTTTTTGAGTTCGGGGGTTAAAATCAGTCAAATTGCAACAAAATCGCCTATTGGCGCGAAAGCCACATAAACAACGTTTCACTTTACAGGATTTAGTAAGAAACTAATAGAAAACTGCTTTCTAGACTTCCCAACTTCATGCTGACTACTCCCATACACTTGCTATAAATAACGCTAATTCATCAACCTCCGCAGTTTGGCATTAGCTCGCAGTTTATCATCTGAACTTCCAAGGCCGGGAAGTTTGAGCAGGCTCGACACATGATAAGCGATAATTTCTAACTTTCTCGAAGGTTGAGGAAGTACATTACGAAGCACAATATTATGTGTATTGTGGTATAAGCCTTGCATGCATGCATGTTTGTAAGTGAAATAGGGTCTTCAGCGTTATGATTGTCCTCGTGTTTTTTCAGGATTTTCTGTACCCAATTGTTCATCGAGTCACATCTTCATCATAAGCCTATATTGCGTACATTGTAAAACACCAAAATGCTTTTAGCAATTACGTGTCCAAATTGCTAATACAATTTGAATTTATGTGATTATTTCGTTGCAGATAGAGAATTTTATGACTAAAATAAACATGATTTGTAATTTACCGAAAAATTTACGGTAATTACCGAAAGTCTGTACAATGAAGATGATAAAAAAATATGGTCCTGGGGACTGTAAATAAGCCAGTGCAAAAAGACATTTTTTAAATGGTGTCTGTCTGTTTGTTTGTTTGTTCACACGCGTTTGTGCGTGCGTGCGTGCGTGCGTGCGTGCGTGCGTGCGTGCGTGCGTGTGTGCGTGCGCGCGCGCGCGCGTGTGTGTGTGTGTGTGTGTGTGTGACGGTGTGTGTTTGTGTGTGTGTCTGTCTGTCTGTGACATCGTAGCTCCCAAACGAATAGACCGATTTTGATGCGTTTTTTTTATTGAAAGCTAATGGGATCGAGATGGTTCTTAGCTTTATGCAGAGGGGGAGGGGGGATCGGGGAGGTAAGAAAAAGGGGTGAAAATCGTAGCTTCCAAAAGAATGGACCGATTTAGCTGCGGTTTTTTTATGGTTGTAAGCTTAGGCTAACGAGATGGTACTTAGCTATAATGGGAGGAAGGAGTAAGGGGGGGATGGGCGTGAGGATTGTAAGTTCCAAACGAATGGACCGATTTCGATGCAGTTTTTATGTTTTAAAAACTGATGTGATTGAGATGAAAAATGAACAAAATAAAAATATGTAGCTTACTTCCGCCAAAACTGTAAGTAGACAAATGATAAATGATAAAATTAACATAAGTAAAACCCCACGCTAAATAAACCCTACCCAAATTGAACTATTGTTAAATATAAATGAAATGAAAGCTAAGGCCAGGAGGCCAGAAAACATACTAATATATTTATTTACATATAATATATAAAATATATCTATACACAATAAAAAACCCCACGCTAAACAAACCCTACCCAAATACAAGTATCGTAACACTTATATATTTATATACATATAATATAAATACACAATAAAAAACATATACCTCGATTCCAAATACAATTTGGGTAGGGTTTATTTACCGTGGGGTTTTACTTTTGTTAATTTTACCATTTATCATTTGTCTGACTTACAGTTTTGGTGGAAGTAAGCTACATATTTTTATTTTGTTCATTTTAAATATGGATTTCCGCAAAGTAACTTTGAATCTATCAACTTTGTGATTGAGATGCTTCTTAGCTATAATGGGGGTGGGGGGATGGGGGTTATATTTTTTTTTATTTGTGCTTATTAAACATACATACTTCAAATTCAGCTAACTCCACATGCATCATAGCTAGCATCAAAGTAAACAGGGTTTGATGTTAGACGACTTTATTCAAGAATCATTACATAAAAATGCTTTAATCTTACAGTGATGAATTGCTTGAATTTTAAAATATTTTAAAATTAATGCAATGTCAGCAATGACTGTTCATACAAAAACGACTGCACAAACTTAGTTAAGTAAGTACTTTTTTTCAGAATAAATACGCACACTAAAAGATCAAAAAGAAAAGCGACCATTATTTTATTGGACAATTTTTTCTCCCCCTCATTTCCTCCTTGTCCTTTGTAAACCACACCCCGCACATCTAAACAAAACTTAACGTCATCTAAAATTCATCTCCTGCCCTATTGCTTTCCACACCCTAATTTTAACTGCCTTCTAATCATGGGTTTGAGTGTGCACACTCGCAGTATAGTGTAAATCAGTGTTTGATATTTCATAATGACATGGAATAATAAGACAGATTTTATAAATTACCTATTGTAGTCGCAAGTCATTTTAATCCATTTACAAACTACGTTTTTGTTTAATTTGTTTGTAAGCAATTAGTTACTCTAACAATTTTGATTCTAATAAAGAAAGTCTGGATTCTGTGTAAGTATTAAATATTATACATAAGCTCTCGTTTCGTAATACTAGATTACTGTATCGAGCGGGATGTGACTCATTGCTGCACCGAGTGTTAGATTGGAGTTCGAGCTTTATCGAGGGCTCTAAAAACACGAGTTCAACAAGAAGTCACTTGAGCGAGTGTCAGTGATCTGCTTTTCTTTCCACTACAAAAGAATATCACTATTATTCACCTAAATGTAGGCAGTACAATTTTCAGTAACATTGACTTTAAATTCACGACAACTCGCATATAAAAAAATTTATTTAAATCTCTAATCAAACGAATGCATTTATTCAATACTAGCTGCACCTCGTGGTTTCACTTGCGTGATGGCTGATGATGGTGATGATGCTGATGATAACGATGAAAAGTATTCTATGTGTTATTCCAGAGTTTATGCTATCTCCATTCTAAATTTCATCAACATATGTTCATTCGTTAGAGAGTGAAGTAAAATGTTGATAATGATAAAAAAGTATACTATGTGTTATTCCAGGATACAAGCTATCTCTATTCCAAATTTTATGAACGTTTGTGAGTGAAATAAAATGATCATGTTGATTATGATGAAAGTATTATTTGTGTTATTTCAGGTTATAAGCTACGAGTATCTACATTCCAAATTTCCACTAAATCCGTATAATCGTTGAGAGTGAAGTAAAATGATGATGATGATCATGATGATGAAAAGTATCTTATGTGTTATTCCAGGGTAAAATAAATCTCCATTCTAAATTTCATCAAAATTAGTTTAGCCATTTGAGAGTAAAGCAAAATGATGATGATGAAGATAAAAAAATCCTATCTGTTATTCCAGGGTATAAGTTATCTCCATTCCAAAGTTCATCAAAATCTGTTCAGCCGTTTGAGATTGAACAAATAACACACACACACACACACACACACACAAATACAAACTAATGACTTTATATTAAAATTATTGTGATGAAACTAAAAAACCAGTGCAGTAATGGATTTCCATACTTACTTACCGCACTGTAAAACTGTGCAGTAATGTATTTCAATACTTACAGGCGAACAATGGTGATAATACTGTATGGGAAGAAAAAAAACAATCATTGTTATATACGCATAAGCATATTATATGCAAATTAAGGGATATTACCTTCAACTAATATAATATATCTCTTAGATTAGTCTATATATCCTTCAACTAATAATTTTAATTAAAACATAAATTTTTACTTTAAATCATGTTGTTCACTTTTATGTAAATTAGTTGTAAATATTTAACTGATTTCATCTTCTAATAACAACCGTTGAGCTTGTATATTATAGTTGTTGCGTTGTATAGCTCAGTTTACCATATTTCATAAAATAAAATTAAAATAGACTTAAAATAATTAAAATCCCTGAAATTAACGTCATTTGTATCTATCGAACCAACATCTTTAGCATCGCTAGATCTTAAGTACTACTCACATTTTCAGTGTACGGTGTTCATGAAGTGGCTTTTAAAACATCAAAAGCGACGCCTCTGTGTAATCTCCCAACGAAACCAGGAATAAGGAGGGGATATTGTTTATTAGTTGCCAGAAATTGGTGTAGACTTCTGAATCGTTGGTTCAAATTTAAGACCTTTGTGGCAATAACTTTCGGCAAAACATCCTTGATTGCAGATTGGGATGGCTTTGATGTTCAGCGGGGCTTTGTTTCGCTAGAGAATATTGAAAGAATCAAAATTCGGAAAAGGCAATTGCTAATCCTGCAAAAGTTCCGTGTAAATTTCACCACGTCCACCAACACCCCTCTCATACTACATACTTAACATTAGCTGACGCTAGTTTTTGGCTATGCAGTTTAATCCATACAAATAATAGAGTAAGTAACATAAAGACTGTCATCATCATCATCATTATCATCAACAACCTATATTAGTCCACTGCTAGACATAGGCCTCACCCAAGGCGCACCACTGTGCCCGATCTTCAGCTCTTTTCTTCCAATGACATCCAGCTACCTTGCGCAAGATCGTCGCTCCACCTAGCCGGAAGGCGTTCTAAAGATTATACAACAGGAAATATAAAAAAACTTGTGTCCTAAAATAAGCCCCTAAACAAGAATATAATTTGTTTTATTTACACTCATATCGTAAAATCCGGATTGTGAACTCAAAAATGGTGGCATAATGACATACTATACGCACGGCACGTCTCTAATAAGAAAAAAATTGTAGTTTATGAAACGGTTCCATAATGAGGGATATTATAACACACTGGTGTGTTTTAATACCTAGTTATGTACCGTTTCATATACTACTTTATTTACACTCAAGCAATAGGAACTTACTTTTAATGGAAAAAATAAATGATGTAATATTTTCTTGATTTTGCTGGTATAAGCTCGTTCTTCATGTTCGTTGCTATTTCCGTAAAGTCAGGTGGAATCAAATTCTCCTCACTAACACTGCTGTCGGACATTTTTAATCGGGATAAAAGTTTTGATCATCAAACACATTAAATTGTTTAGGTACTAATGTAAAGTAAATTATGGCGCAAAAATCCAGTCACAGCGAATTCACGTATACGGTCTTGCACGCGCCGCCATAGATAATAAATTGTGAAAACCCTCGCTGGTGCAGAGCCAAACCGGTGCTTATATGGGAAAAAAAAATCTTAACATAGTTAAGTTCAAAAAACAGTATTAGAATGCGCGCGAAATCACTGTGGACTAGATTTTGGCGCCATAATTTACTTTACATAAATAATGTAATGAACCTAACCAATTTAATGGGTTAGGTATGTAATTTTGTTGATTAAAAGTTTTATCGAGATTAAAAATGATCGACACCAGTGTTAGTAAGGAGAATTTGATTCCACCTGACATCACGAAAACATCAACGGACATGAGGAACGAGCAAAATTAAGAAAATATTACGACTTTTTTTATAATAATTGTAAGTTCCTAATGCATGAGTACATATAGATAAATTAGTGTATGAAACGGCACATAAATAGGTATTATAACACTCGAGTGATACTATTAAAAAACTCACTCTAGTATTAATAACCCTCGTTATGCAACCGTTTCATAAACTACTATACTATTTACAAGCCTTTATCTGAATTATATTTAGATTTGTGGCATTTTTATGTGTTACTTGTATATTGTTTTGAAATAAACTTATTATTATTATTACTATAAAACCGTGTCTGTGTGTCTTTCAATTGACATGCGTTCACTGTTGCAAAACTAAGGCTTTGACTTAAAATCTGATGTGCTTCGTATCTTAATCCAATGAGAGTAGAAAAGCCGAGCAATATTTGTGAATGCCGAAGGAATTTGGTGAAATTTAGTATTTTGTACTTTATAGGTACTTATAATCCTAAGACATAGGATACTTTTACACTGAAAAATGTTCACGCAGCCAAAGCCGCGAGCCCAGCTAGTAACCAAATAAAAGACGAACTTATTTTTTTTTTAAACACATGTAATTTTAACAAGACTACCTACCTACATTTTGACAATGGTTTCATTTAATTTGTCTAAAACATATTTTCTGAATTCTTCAAGTGACATACTCGTAGAATGATTACTGTTATGTATATTTCGTGCTGAAACAAAGGAAAATAAATATTAAGTACCTACCTACACAATTGATTCTCACATGTTTTAAAAATAAAAGTTTGTCTCTATTGATTTATTCTGTTCATTAATTACTGTTTGACTCCAAAAAGTTAACAAAAACTGTTTCAATAATTTGCCTCTACTTAAACGATTATTAGTTAGAAACATTGCATAAAAGCTTGTCAAGTGGATAAAAAAGAAAAAATACAGACGCGTAATAATTAATTGTCAATTAATAATATATAGTAGCTATGAAAAAATACCTACTATTATTAATAACCTACCCTAAAGTTAGCATTAACTTACTTGGCCGCATAGTCAACTTATACAGTATGTCCGAAAATTCTCTCGAGAACACGTCGATAACGCTCTTATTGCCGTACCACACGTCCATAGCGCTGTTAGCCACCCATTTCGAAGGCCTATAATCCCTCTTTGGAGGCTCTTCGCCTTCTTTCAAATGAGACCTTTTCGTGTCACATTTAAAAATAATCACTACTAAAATAAAAGCCACAAGGTTTCTAAAGTAACAAGACGTGTACATCTTTGCTAGTCTGTGTCTCCTGATTTAAGACCAGATCCCATTTAATGGCGTTATTGCTGTTTGCTTTTTACTTGCCTGTTGATGGGAAATGTTGAATCTTTGATGCAATTGTCATTATTGTTGATTTAAACAATACAAATTGTTTGGAAAACCTTTCATGCTTGAGGTTCCTGTTCCACGTAGTCTATAAAGGTGTTTCTGCTTTGAGATTTCATTGGAACTACAGAAAGGCCTTATCAAGAAGGTTTAAACAAGACATAAGTTCAAAAACTAAAACCAACTACATTCGGGTAAAAAATAGCCTGTGACACTCTTGCGATGAAAACGAATCGATTGACACCTTGCTTGTCAAAATTGGACCAAGAATTTAGTTTGAACACATAACCCTACTTTGCTTCGATGTAGTCGGGTAATAAAAATAGCCTATGATACTCTATACCTGAAGACAAATTGTTAAAATCGAACCAATAGGGGCAAAGCTATGGTGGAACATTCACATAACCACATACATAAATACATACATAGACTGTTAAACTCCTTATCCTTTCCTTGCTTTGCTGTAGTCAGGTAAAAAGACGGAGTCTACATCGTCAAACAAACAAGTGAAGCATAGCAAATGGCAGCTATGTATATACTGTATATGTGTCAGTGGATAATTTGGGGTGTATATGGGAGTTACAATACGACAGACAGACACACGGATACATGCATACATACCCTAAACTTATTACATCCCTCTATTTTCGAGTTTGGGGGCTAAAGAAAGACAGATCCTACACCGCCAATTCGAAAGTGAAGTGCCCAAGATACGAGTAACATTCAGATCCGCTCGTACGCACGAACCTCACGCATAAGCAGAATAATCTCGAAAAAAAAAAACAAAAAAAAACTTTGCTTCAAATCGTATAAAACTTAAAAGAAAGAAATAATTCAAATTTTCTGAGGTCTGTGGTGCGCCCAAACTGCCCAAAGTAAGTGAATAGGCTCTTACCTGGCACAGACATCAAAAAATTTGAATTATTACTTTATATTCAATTTTATACGAATTGAAGTCGGTTTAATTATATTTGAGCTAGTTTTAATTTCATACTTTTTTAATTTCTTAAAGTAGGCCTAAGAAATTGAAGTACTTATTCCGATCGCTAAGAAAAAAACTATTAGTGCTCGAAGCAGTTAACAGTCCATATCTTTTAAACAACTGAACTGATTTTGATGAAACTTTGGACTATTCCCTAAGTTGAAAGATATTTATTGCAATCAGACTCGTCATTTCTGAAAAATACGTGAACAAACTAACTAACTACACACACACATAAATATATTCACGAAATTTTGTATATAATTTATTCAGATACTCATATAGACTAACACATATAAATATTGAGCATTTTTGACAATATTCCATGCATACATACATACATGAAATTTTAGGCATATGCTTAGGCACCCATATAAACTAACATATATGAATATTATGCATTTTCAACATTATAACATCAACTGGAGAACCTTCCTGTTTTAAAAAGTCGGTTGAAAACAATACAGTCATTTGTGATGAAATTTTGTATCCACCACAAAAATACAAATTATCCGCTCTTGCATATATACGCGGCCGCCATTTACTATGCTTCATTTGTTTGTTTAGCGGTGTAGAATCCGTCATTTTTTAAACCTTCTTCTTAGTATTCTATTTACTTACTCATTTTAAAGTTAAACTTTACAGACATATCTGGTAGAATATTAGGATGTTAGGTCAAACATAAGATATATTATAAAACTCACGTTAACATTGCATTAAAAATATATTTAAGTAAAACTTATTTTATGAAACGTTTCTTTACTCTACGACGTATCTACAAGGTAGGTATATCAAACTAATCTTCTTAAAATGCGCCCTAATTTAAATAATCGCGTCTTCATTCGCCAGCTTTCAAAGACTTGAACTTTTTCATGAAATTCTATTCCAACAGCAATAAAAAACTAGAAAGGTATTTGCAAACAAATAAAAATGTAATAAAGTGCTTTAACTATTTTACGAGTATTACTTCAAAGGAATTCCATTTAATTATTTTAGTTTTATTTTCATTGTCTTCTACTTGCATTAATGAACTTGTTGTTGTTCTGAAACAAGATAAAAAATTATGTCATTAGCTCAAGTGGCAATTGAATTTTAGTGCATTCTTATATTTAGTTGTAATAGCTGTATTCAAAAGCCCGATTAAAAAGGAAATAACTGATATGAAAGCTAGTTCATATCACACAATCATGTGCTTGCTTGTTTGTTTGTCGTATGAGGTAGTGCTGGCCTCTGGTGTCAGTGTTTGACAGGCCATTTGAGAGACTCTGACATGGCTTAACGACTGCTATTAATCAATAACAGCCGGGACCAGCAGCTTAACGTGCCTTCCGAAGCATGGAGCTATGGAAAACCGCACATAATTTACAAAAGTCATTAGTGCGAAGCCTAGGACTGAACCCGGTATAGTTAAATTCTAAGACTCACTAGTAAACCGCTAGTGTACCAACGGCTATCAATGAAACTGTAACACCCGTACAACATGAAATTTCAACGTATTGAATATAATAGAGAAATTTTGACAAACAACGAGCAACAGCAGCACTTCATATGTAAATATAATTATAAGTAAAAAAAAAGAACAAGCACAAATTAAAAATTTATGACCCAAACCACCTCCCCCCACCGCGCTTCCCCCTCATTTAGGAAGAAAGAAAGAAAGAAAATACATTTTTTTATGACAACACAACACTACACAGGTAACAATGAACAAAAATAATAGCAAAAAGCATCTCCTTCACATCAGCTTTCAAACTTAAAAAACAATTTAATAATCGTTTCATTCGTGTGGAGTTTGGGAGCTACAATCTTCACCCCTCCCCACCACCCTCCCCCTTTACCTCATTATACCTAAGAACCATCTCTATTACCTTAAATTAAACATAAAAAAACCGCATCTAAATCGATCCATTCTTTTGGAAGCAACGATTCTCACCCCCTCCCCCTTCCGTAATTATAGCTAAGAACCATTTCCATCACATCAGCTTTCAAACAAAAAAAACGCATCAAAATCGGTTTATTCGTTTGGGGCTACGATGCCACAGACAGATACACACACAGTGATAAAGTGACACAGTGACACAGTGACACAGTGATACAGTGATACAGTGACACAGTGACACAGGGATACACACCCTAAACTTATAACATCCGTCTCTTTGTTCGGGGGTTAAAAATACAAATATAAATAGGTATATAATTATACAAAAACATTGCATATATAAGTAAGCTTGATTTACACCAATGAATATTATTAAGTAGGTAGGTACTTAAATCTTTTCACATCGTAGATTTAAAGTAGAATTAAACATTAGATAAAGTAAAGGATTACTATTATAGTATACGCGAAGGAAGTATAATAGATATGGCAATGTTAAAAAAAAATAGATTCCACATCGCCAAATCGAAGATGCTGAAAACAAGATTTGCTTGTACTCACCAGCCTCACGCACACATTTATACCTTGTTATGCCGATCGGCCGCCACATCGCAACAAGATCTCATCCATGTTAGTCGTGTTAATTCTATCAAGTACTCACGAAAAATGAAAAACAATGCTGTATTATGTGATGAAATTGTATATCAATCACAAAACACCACAAATGAATCACGCACCCGCCACCATTTATTTATGCTTCACGTTTGTTTGGCGGTGTGGAATTCGTGGATTTTAAACATTCTTAATCTACGAGCATTGTGAAGCTTGTAATGTATTATGATTTTCCCTACCCTAGTAACTAGTCATAATTTTTTAAATAATTTTCTAGTGGAATAATTTTCTAAAAGAAAAATTTGGATCACACACGGGATTCGAACCTGTATCATCCATGCCTCTGACAGGCACATGTCTTTAACCAATTCGGCTACCATGACTCCTACATCATCATCTGTCGGAAGTATGGTTGGATGTACGTTCGGAAAAAAATGAGGAAACTATATTAAAAAAAACACCCTAACAGTAATAATACACAGACTTATTTTGCTGGCGGTATTGGCACGTAGGCGTCGGGTAAACAGCAAAATCGATCATCAATTTAGGTCAAGTTCCACCATAAATCTCGAATTTCTTTTTCACGATCCCAAGAATTTAATAAAATGATACTACAACACTTGGATTAATGAAATATATTTGACGGGAGCTATAATGATCAAAGTCGGGAGAAAATTGCCAAGTTAGCAAAATTCATGAAATTTCTGAACATAATTATAATTGGTTCAATACTCGGCAATATAATCAACGTATTGCAGGCGAGCGATAATTAACGTAAGCTTCTTTATACATGTTAACAATTTTACATGAGTTTGAGACTTCGTGTAACACTTAAGGTCGGTTCAAATACGAGTATATGCTGCAGACGAGGCATATTGGAAATAAATTTAGATACAATATACACAACCAGCTTACTATCCTACAAAAATTATGGATCCGAAAGAGTGCGTGTATGTATGTTTGTTACAGTCAGCGTAAAAACGGTTAAACAGACTTTGAAGAAATTTGGTACACAGGTGCGTTTTTTAACGTTGTCAGACACATTTTTCTAAAATTGCCTCCTTCTAAACATTATGAATGAAAATAAAAAAGTTTAGAAAAATAAGTTAGTGCAAGTTTTTGTTCGTTATAGCACCAGTTTTTGTTCGTTCTACAAAATTGAGGTTCTCAAAACTTTAGAAAAAGGTTTGCACAAGTTTTTGTTCGTTAGAGTACAATTTTTTGCTTGTTCTAGAAAATAAAAGCTTCTCAAAACTTTAGAAAAATAGGTTAGCACAAGTTTTTGTTCGTTATTAGCAGCAGCTAAATCCAATTTCAGAAAAAAAAAAACACCTTTTTCGCATCTAATCGATTCTATGTAGAAATAAATCGATTGAAATAAAACATTTAATGAGGTTTTAATACGTCTGAAAACCTCTAGATGGATTTCTTTGAACACATCTTTCTATCTTTAACGGTTGTTATAGCTGCTATAGATCCCTGTTAAAAACTCAC